>CM021791.1:3679290-3735418 GCA_011076525.1 Nettapus auritus | reverse complement strand
GACCCCGGCGGCGCCATGGGGGAGCTGTTCCGCAGCGAGGAGATGACCCTGGCCCAGCTCTTCCTGCAGTCCGAGGCCGCTTACTGCTGCGTCAGCGAGCTGGGCGAGCTGGGGAAGGTCCAGTTCCGCGACGTGAGTAGCTGATGCCGCCGGGAAGCCGCGCGGAGCCATGGAAAAGGCGGCCCAGGCACCCCCCGACCCGGTGCCGGCCTTAAAAAGGCCCCGGGGGACCCTCCCCGAGTGCCCGTTGGCTTCCCTTTGGCGCCGCTCATCTCGGGGGCAGCTTTGGGCTGAGGAAATGTGTCTCTCTCTTGGCAGCTGAACCCGGACGTGAACGTGTTCCAACGTAAATTCGTTAATGAAGTCAGGAGGTGCGAAGAAATGGACCGCAAGCTGAGTACGTTTAGCACTGGGTTTTGATGTGCCCGTAATTCTGGGGCTTTTACAGGAAGAAACTGACGCAGGTTAAACCTGCAGCACCCTGTTAAAAGGCAAAGTGCAGAGCAGAGAAGGAAGGCAGCCTTTACTTCTGCTTATCAGCCCGTCAGACTGCTTCCAAGGATTCATTTCCTTGTTGAAAGATGACTCTAACCAAATTAGACCATGTTGGAACAGGAGGTGAAAGGGTACATGGCTACTAACCAGCCTAGGTGGGGGTTAGTGTGGTGAGAATTTGACATTGAAGTATCTTTGCAGTTAACGTTAGCGGTGCTGTCTCTCCAGGGTTCGTTGAGAAGGAGATTAAAAAGGCAAATATTCCTATCATGGACACTGGTGAAAACCCAGAAGTGCCTTTTCCACGTGACATGATTGACTTGGAGGTAATAATGCATCTTAAGACTCGAGTAGTGTTTGATAACAGATGACGTTAGCTCCATTGATAGATACAGAGTGAATTTCACAGTAGAGATGTCCCCAGTGGTCACTTGAAATGCTGGCTGTGCTGGTTCACATCAGTTGGATTTTGATTCACAAGCACAGTTCTGCTTGCACATTTGTCCAACTACGATTAGAAGCGAAAGCTCGTAATGTGGCTCACTTGGACAGGTGAAATTCCTCCAGAATTGTTGGGCTCGCGTGATTTGTGTTGGGTCTGCGTTGAACTTGTTAAGGGTTTCTAATGATTCGAAGATCAATATGTAAGTCCTGTCTAAAATAAAGAGTGGCTGAGTATGAAGTGTTTCAAGTTGCCCAAAGAGAATGTTTGGCGGTTGTGTCGTCATTCGTATGCAAACTGCGTGTGAATTATTTTAATAGGCTTAACAGCACCTATTCATATAATTGCTTTGTCATCTTTTTCTCCATCTTGCAGGCAAACTTTGAGAAAATTGAAAATGAGCTTAAAGAAATCAACACAAACCAGGAGGCGCTGAAGAGAAACTTCTTGGAGCTGACAGAGTTAAAATTTATACTGCGTAAAACTCAGCAATTTTTTGATGAGGTCAGAATACCGGGAGTGGGGTTAGCACTTGGGCAGCAGGTTTTTCTCCCACAAATTACCATTGTTACTCTCAAATATATTTTTAGTTGCTGTTTCAGACAGCAGGGTCATTTTTCTGCTTTATTTCTGAAAGCTTCTCAAATTATTTTCCGTTTTTCATGCAGTACACATAGCTGCCATGATTTGCCTCTTATATTTTGTTTTTTAACTTCAGCAATGGTTTCGCTGAAACGGTTGACAATAAATAAGGTACTAGTAGTTCTTAAAGAACATCAACGGACCCAAAATGTTGCGCTACAGTGAGCGCTTTCTTCACTGGATGAGTTTTTTTGGTGTGTATGCAGATAAGCAGCTATGCTTCGCTTACACAGAGGGGCTACAAGGAAGCTCAGCTTTTCAAACACTGCAATTATATGGAGATGACTCGTTAGGGACATAACACAAAGCCCATTTAAGTGAATGGATTTATTTATTATTGTATTAAATCTTTGATCAAACCCCCAAAATGTTCAGAGGTAAGTACAAGAGGAAAAACAACGCTTAAAATAGCCGGCACTTGGTCAAATAAGACCTAGGCTGGAAACTGGCATCTGTCTGTCCCTGATGTCATTCACACAGTGATGTAAAACCCGAATGAGAGAAGAGTTCATGCTTCCTCTTAAATATTTCAGAATCTAGAGAGTTTTCTGAAAGAGCTCCCCTATGTTTTTTGGAGTGGTCAGGGTATGTTTTTTGCTGAGCACATCCAGTTTCCTCTAATCAAGGATTTCCTCAAAGAGTTCTTAGTGGATATGGCTTCTAGTATTTACAAAAGCTCTGGTCAAGCGGAGCTGGGCTCCTGCAAGGTTCAGTTTATCTAACGGGTTTTTTTTTGGCACGGGACGCTGCCTGCTCAGGCACTGAGGTTGTTCCCGTGCCAACATAAGCCTTAGCTGCTGCTGACATAGTGCTGATCTGATCGGTTGATTGGTCCTGGGGTTGGTTTCAGTACAAAAAGCCTCATCTTCGAGTGTTGAATGTCCACTTAGAAGCTGCTGAGAGTCTCTCTGGACTAGCAGCGTTAACGTGGTAATCTATGAGCTAGCTACATTAAGAAGCTAATTAGCTTGCCTGTTCCATCTGAATATTGACTAAAATAAAGCGCGGGTCATGCTGTGCGCTTTTTTCATTAATTGCTGTTATCTGGTGAGAGCAACCTTCTGCTTTTCTCCAAGCACAGCGTGAACATACGAAATTGGAAGATAATTTTCTCCTGAAACAATGTCAGGTCACCCCCCGAAGGAGTCCTTGGGTCAGGCCTCAGCGAACCGGCCGGAGAAGGTTTAGATACGTTTCTGCTCCCGTTTGATAACTGCTCTCCGCAATAATACGACGCGTTACTGTGTGTAAAAGCAAACTGAGCAGTTCGTGTGTGAAATTCGGTAAAGGGTCAAAGCCGGGTTTCACTTCACACCGCAGACAGCCGACGGCTCTGCGAGAGGGATCCTGCCTAGCCCAGGGCTTCCGAGCCTCGTACGCTCTTCCCCTGAAGTACTGAACGCTGCGTTTTGTCGTGCTGTCGTTTGCACGGGGCCTTCAACACTCGAAGACCTTAAGAACTTGCGATTAAGATTGTGCTGTTCATAGTAAGAAGTTGCACAAGAAATGGCTTACCCCTCGCTCTTACACTTGGCGTTTGCTCCGCTGCCCTGGGGGAAGGGGATGGTGAAATTCTTCAGCTCTTTCTATGACCATTGTAGTCGCAGCAGCCATTTCTTGTTTCAACACACCATGTTGATGATTATGCTCCTTTTCTCAGTCTTCTTGTCTTTCGCTTACGAAGAGCGGTAAGAGGCGGAGAGATTTCTCTGAAAGTTTTGCCATAAGCATCCCAGAGCGTGAGCGTAAAAGAAGACTGGAAAAGTAACGGTTAATGGCATGCAGTCCCCGTCTTTCTTCCCTCGAACTCTTCTCACCGTCTGCTTTTTTCTGTTCGTCTTGCATCTGTCATTTCTGTCTGGGCTCTGGGTTCGTGGCTGAGGTGGTGGAACGAATCCTTTGTAGTTGCTGTGAAAGCTGCTGTGTGTGTCCCGATCGTGGACTGGAAGGGGCTTGAATTGTATGGCGCTCTGGGGAGCGATCCGGGGCCGCCACAGAGCCTTAATCGAGAGCAGGGGAAATGGAACTTTGCCCAGGCCTTGAGGTGGAAGGTGCTGATTTGGGTGAACAATGAGCAGTTCTAAAAAATACTTGGTAACGAAAGGGGCGCGTTCTAACGACTGACGCGCGAATGCTTGGGTTTTTCTAAGCCTGAATGAGCTGAAGTTGCAAAAAAAAAGACAAACAAACAAATTCACAATAATTTTATGATGTTATACTCAGTACTGGGGAAAATACTTATTCAAAGTAGATTTTCTAAAGTCTCGTCTTTCTGCCTTGTAAATGGACAGCACTTTCATTCCCTTAGTCTTTTTTTAATTTCTATTAAATCTTCTAACCCTGCACATATCCTTCCAGAGCTGAGCTGATGTTCCTGTGCCTTTTCCTTTCTAGAAAGGGCGTGATCATAAAACTGAGGTGATTGAGAGATGAATTTAAGGATCATGCTGTTATTTTCACAGGAATAATTCTTGTGTATTTAATTCTTTGTTAGTAAAACTCATCTAGCTAGATTTTTTTCTAAGGTGTCTTGTAATTTCAGCTCCTGTGAGTGGGCCTTTCTGTTTTATATGGTGTCCCAAACACAGGACACAGCCCCAGGAGGGTCAGAGGTGCCATCAAACGCTTACACGAGGTGCTCTCTCAAGTCAGGTGGATCCAAAGTTCTCATGTGCTAACTTTTTAATGTTTTATGGTGAAATGTGGTGCTTAGAAGCCGTGCTTCAACGACAAAAATGATCAGAGAGAATTCCTGATAAATGCAATACAAGCCTCTTAAAACTTTAACGGTCTTGTTGTTCTTCAACACCTTGAATCCTACATAATCAGTGGTGTGTTTGGTGTTTGTTGTGGGGTACCACCCCTGTTTTGCTGTGTTCTTTGTCACCCACGATTTTCATTCCGTTTATTTGATGTTGCAACGAGTTGGCGTAAGGTCAAAAGGGCCAGAACTTGTTGCCTTTCCGCAGCAAATGAAGGGCTCCCTTGTTTCTGTCACATCCGTAAGCTAAAGCAAACGCGGGGACGAGCGATGGAGCTGGATTTGACGTCAGCCTTGCAAAAAAAATCCTTCCTCATAGGAAACATGAAGTCAGGGCTGAGCTGTTCTGTGTGCTTTTGCAAGGCTGCGTCGCTTGCGTGCGTGCATTTTACGTGCTGTGCAGTCAAACTCTACCTTCCCGTGTGTCGCAGCAAGTTCCCCAACAGCACCGCGGGGAAGGAAGGCCTCCGGCGTGCCACCGAGGGTAGAATTTGGCCCTCGGCTCGTGCTGAAGAGCTCTGTGGGTGTCTTCGTTTCATTATATAAGCTGCGGAGGTAGAAACAACCGATGCTTGGCTGCGAATGGAGTACGAAGGTGGTGCCCAAGAGGATGTTGTTTGAGCATCCTTCCTGACCCCAGTTGCTGATGCTTACAAGCTGTGTTCCCAAGAATTTCACTCTGCAAATCGGTTGTGGTGAAGGTCTGTATGAGCTGCTTCGTATTTTAATGCCGAGCTGGTCAAAAATTCAGTAACCTTGTCAGGCAGCCTTAAGCAATACATCGCATGTGGCTGGCAAGAATAAACAGCGAACAGGAGAATAAATGCAGCATAAATGGATTTAAGCAGCGATGTGTCCTTAAGCTGGAAGCACCATGGTTTTCCTGGAGGGAGAATTGTTTTTACAGTCAGTAAAGAGAATTCGTTTCCATTCCTTCTCGATTTTGTTGCTTATTCTGTCTGCATCCATGCTGATGTAGCAAAGTAACGTGGAATTAATCAAACCATCGTCACCTAATTCCAGAAAGAGTAAGGTATTGCTTCGTCTTTGAAGTACGGCAGAAGCCTGGTTCATAGGGTGCGCAGGTCTCACGAAACTGGGTTGTGAAGCTGTAAGGTCAGTTAAAATGAGTACCAGACTGTTTTACATCTGTAATTTCACAGGCACCTCTTAGAAAAGCCTTCTGCATCGTTATTAATAAATGCACAAACAGGGCAAGAGTGAATCAGCCTCCGCTCTCGCTTTTTTCTCCACTTAAGATCTAGGGAAGGATCCGAGCAAGGCGTGTTGCTGTGTTGTGCTGTTAGAAGTGCTTCTTGGGAACATGACTTGTATTTAAAACTGGATGAATTTCTTGGAGTTCTGCCTTTCTTCAGCCTTATATATCCCACAGCCCGCCTGTTGCAGCAAACTTTTTGAACTGTTCTCGCGTGGGAGCTTTGAGCCATTCCACTTTTCCTCTCGTTTTTTTCCTCCTTGTGTGATTCTCGCTGTCTTTTCTCTCATCTGGTTCCTCTTTCCACTGTTTTATGTTCTTTTTTTTCTCGTCCCCCCCCCCAACTCTCTCCTGGTTCCTCGTCCCCTGCATGCCACTAACTAGTTTCCTTAGATATTAATTGATTTGTGAATTCAGGCTGAATTGCATCATCAGCAGATGGCGGATCCAGACCTGTTGGAGGAATCCTCGTCGCTCCTGGAGCCAAGCGAGATGGGAAGAGGTGCCCCGCTACGGCTTGGGTAATGGCAGCCGGTGCTTTCATCTGCCTTGCATGAGACTTGCTGGCTTATGCTTCTCTCGTGGAGTCCGTGGTGATTTGAGCACAATTGTTGCAGAACTGGCACTTGAAGCAGCTCAAAGCCGATCTGAATCTAGCTGTTGGTCTCCATTCTCGTCCCATGTGCATTGACTTTCCAGCTCACATTTGTGCTTTGCGCGTTTCTCTCAACGAAAAAAAATGTACTGGTTTATTTATAAATCTGTTCTGTTTCCTTTTTCAGACACTGAGCTCTCAACTTTGTTGAAACCAGTAACTGCGAGCACCTAATGCTCTGACAGATCTGTGTAGCTCTCTATCTTCTTTACTAACTGCTTCCAGGCTGTATCCAAACGCGTGTAATTCTTTGTCTGGACGTAGGCATTTGAGTCAGTGAGGTCTCCTGAAGCATCTGCCTAGAACATAGTCAGTGTAGCCTTGACTGGTAAATGCTTGGTGCGTAACGTACCGTGAGCCTGTTGAAACAGTGGCAGGTATAGAAACTGTCTAAATACATTTTTCTTCTCCTTTTTTTTTTTTGGTAGACAATTTTCTGTTAAAAGTCTTAGCTTTTGGTGTATCGCCGTTGTTTTTGTTTTTGGTGTATCGCCGTTGTTTTTGTTGCAGTTTTATCTGCGTATGTAGAGAATTTCTCCTTTTGCGTAAGGAACTAAATTCAAAGCCAGGTTTTTGTCGTTTTCAATCTGGTGCTAAACTCCGGCTGGTGGCAGTGGTTTGGGCGCTGGGCTGTGTGTTCTCCTAGGTGCAGAGCTCACGCTCGTGCTGTCCCCCCTACAGGTTTGTGGCTGGTGTGATCAACCGCGAGCGAATCCCCATGTTTGAGCGCATGCTGTGGCGAGTGTGCCGAGGGAACGTGTTCCTGCGGCAGGCAGAGATTGAAAACCCCCTGGAGGATCCCGTAACGGTAAAGGAAACCATCATTTACTGCTGCAAGGCTCAGATTCGTGCAAGGATCTGCTTTATAGATCGAAACCTGTATTCTTCCGTGAGCTCCACGCAGGCAAACATTTGAGTTGCGTCTCTTCACGGTGTCTGCATGCAGTGCCTGAGGCTCTAATGGCAAATGTTTGTCTGCTCTTCAAAAAACAAAGTGAGATGGGTAATGGATGCTGTCAGAAGGGGAAAAGCAGCTCTGAATTTGGACTGCACCAGGGCATAGCTGCTTCTCTGGCAAAAATGTGCAAACACAACTCCTTGGTGCGGTTCTGAACAAGTGGTAAACCTCCTTGAAAGAGAGCCTCCTCTGGACGTGACCCCAGTAGCTCATTTAGTCTGAGCTCGAACCTTTCCTTTTTTTCCTTAATTTGTTACCCAGGAATTTAAATGTCCACTTGGGAATCGTTGGCTTTATTACAAATACAAACCGTAAACGTTGCCATAGGGCCTGGTTTTGCATACGGTGTCCTCTTCGCTCAAATCGATGGACGACGCCCAATGTTTTTGGAACCGTTGGTCTTAACGTGTGAAAAGAAGGGCTGTGTGTGAGCCTGGAACAAAAACCAGGCGTGCTGGAAGTCAGTGACCGCTTCTTCTCAGCGGGCTGCCTTGTTCTCTTGTCCCACCAGCCCCCGGTAGTTGACCTGTTGAATTATCTGTCAGCAAGGACACACTTTGTTCTTATTGTGCAACACTTCCTTCAACTGCGGTTACACCTAATGTAATTATTCTTGAAACATTACGGTAAGGTTTCCTAAGTAAGGTAGAACAATAACTTAGCAACAAATGCAGGAAAGGGGAGCTAGCTACCGACACGAAAACAGCTGCACAAAGAATGTGCTGTTGGCCTCCCCTGAGAATCAAAGCTGCTAAATTCCACCTTACTTTAATTCACTCCAGCTTTTTGCTTGATCCTGCAGGCGGGCTGCCTTCAGTTAGTGATGATACATGGATGTATTTCCTTGCATCTCTGTTCTTACGACAGTTTTTCCCCAGATTTTCACGTTTATTGTTTGCCAGAGAATAGCTAATCGGATAATCTAGAATTTTGCTTCAGTAAACACGAGTCCAGCGTTAGTGTTCTATACCGTGTCTAAGGAAAGTGCCTCTGTGGCTGAGTGTAGAGGCGCATTCTTGACTTGCAATGCAAACGTGACCCCTATATGTGCAGAATTCAGTGAGGGGAAAGTAGAACTCTGTTGTAACTCGCTGTAATGCTGATTTCTGCAGACAGCTGGGCTCTTACAACACCCTTTCTTCTTTTCTAGGGGGATTACGTGCACAAGTCTGTCTTCATCATCTTTTTCCAAGGTGACCAGTTGAAGAACAGAGTCAAGAAGATATGTGAAGGGTATGTGAGTTACTTGAAAGTCTTACAGCTTGGCGTCTCACTGCGTACAGGACCCATAAAGGAACACACTCGGGCACGCTGAAGTGGCTTAATGCTACTTGTTTGGCGACGACTGTAGTTTGACAGCAAATAAATCCTACAGTAACGAGGTGAATCATGTTTTACGGTCAAACTGGCTACTCCCTAAGCCTCTAATGCTCAACATAGGTGACTGCTTTGTTTGAGGAATACCTTAAACAGCAAAGTAAATGTTGAATTCAGAGCTGTTGGGATGTCACAGGGGAGAGCAACAATGACTACTTCCAGCAGCTGCATTGGCTGATAACAGCACCCTGAACTGGGGTGGCTAATCAGCTGCACAGCAGTGCCTTTGGAATGCCGGCAGTACAGGGGACGGAGGAAATTCTTTTGCTTCATTTTTTTCTAAGCATTTAGCTTCTGTTTTTGGCCTTAAACAAACTTCTGCACCCACTTGATTTAGCAACTGAAACTGCTCGGCAGGTTTGCTGAACAGAAACTCCTGTAACGGTGCTTTTTGCTGTATTTCTGTGTTCAGTCTCAGCCATCTATCTCTCCCTGACTGGTTTATTCCTTCTGTCTTTGTTACTAAGGAGACTTGCGTGTATTTCAGGTTCCGTGCCTCCCTCTACCCGTGTCCAGAAACACCCCAGGAGCGCAAGGAAATGGCTTCTGGTGTCAATACCAGAATTGATGATCTTCAGATGGTAAAACAAATTGGGTCAATGGTTTTTTGTTTAATTGATAGCTGAATTGCTCTGTGGATCCTATTAAAAGAGGAAAAATTTGGGCCCTATCAGGCGACCATATTTTCAGCTCAGGCTCTCTTGAGACCAGCAGCTCAGCAGTGCAAGAAAGGGGTTTGGAGGCTTCCTGTTCTGCTGTTTTGTTTTTCAGCACTTAGGGTGCTGAGGTGGTTTGAACTTTCCAGAGGGCTGAGTAGTTAATTATACACATGTAAATACAGTGTTAGAGCTGCATGCCAGGGAGCAGAGAAGTAACTTAGTGTTATCTCGACTTGGAAGTAATTTTAACTTATTTTTTTCTGCTTGTCTTCATATTTTCGCATTGTGTTGCCCTGAAGAGTTTCTGCTTTAAAACTAAGCCCTAGTGCAGCAGCCTGAATGTTGATAAAAAGCAACGAGCACACAAAACTACTGGGTGCCAGCTCTGAAATGCTTGCTGCAAGGAAGAAAGGCAGTAGGTCATAATGCAGAAAAATGTAAGGGGTCCAAGATGAAAATAAGGAAAAGGTTCAGGAGCTAGAAGAAGAAACGATTTAATTTGACCACCTTATCTTATACAGAACCTCTCTCAAGCGGGAAGTTGTGTGGTGCAGCTGTTTGGTAATTCTGAAGAATGCAGAAGCAATTTGACTGTTAGAATTCAAAGCTGCATGTGATGGCTGTGCCCTGTGTCCTCACTTTCCCTTGAGTATCAGACTTTCCAGACCGGGACTCTGACTTGGCCTGAGTTAGACTTGTTCCAGTTGGAAAACACCCTTTGTAGAAAACACTTTCTCCGTTTCAGCTTATTTATTTTTTTTAAAGTCTGTTGTAACATTTTTGTGTTTTCTTAAGGCAGTGGACACCACACTTGTACAACTCTTCTCTGCTCTTTTGACCTGGGTGGGGGAAAAAAATTCTTTGTGATCACAGAACAGTTCATTGTTTGAAGTAACCAAGGGCTTGGAGTTGGAGGAGGAAAGTATTCAAGGGCTATACCTGGAAGGAAGCCCTAAAACCTTTTAGCAGAACATATTAATATGGAGGCTAAAGCATATATTGCAGCCATGGGGCAGTCTTGTGCACGGGATGGGGGTCGGGGCTCAGGCATCTGTTTGGTGGGTAAGCACTACTTCACAGCACTTTTGTGTGCTGGAGGTTTTGGCTACTGATCTTGCCTCGCTTTTGTCCTCGCTTCTCTATGAAAGGTGCTGAACCAAACAGAGGATCATCGCCAAAGGGTTCTGCAGGCAGCTGCTAAAAACATCCGCGTCTGGTTCATCAAAGTCCGCAAGATGAAGGCCATCTACCATACCCTGAACCTGTGCAATATCGATGTGACACAGAAGTGCTTGATTGCTGAAGTCTGGTGTCCCGTTGCTGACCTCGATTCTATCCAGTTTGCTCTCAGGAGAGGCACTGTGAGTATCTGCTGCGCTGCTCCTATCTGCTTCCGTCAAGCCAACTATCAGCTGTCAGCAGACGCAATGTGGATTAATTGATTTTTCTGGAAACCATCCCTTTGGGCTGTTTGAGTCAGTCCTCACAGAGGACAGCTTATTTAACATGCAGGGGTCATGGCTTATAGCTGTAATGCTGTGTATGTTGTAAATATGTTGTGTAAGCCTTGAAGTTCAGGAAAATGCTGTGATCAGGTGTTTTTCTGTGTTGGAGTCATTTGGTTAACCTAGCTGTGCTTTGTAGTCCTGCTGCTTCTATATACAGTGCAGCTTCCTGAAGGGAGCCATCCAGGACGTTAGCAAGCTTGCCTTCTGCTCAGATAATGAAGAGTCAGGTGTCTCTTCATTTGCTGTTTTAGAAAATAATGAAATAAAAGGCTCCTCCGTGCTAAAAGCGCTTCTCCTCCTGAAATACCGAGTGGGGAGCAGAGGAGACTTGGTGGCCTTCTTCAGCTGCTCAGGTGTGCTTCTTCATTACACAAGCAGGCTACGAAAATGCAAGCTTGCAGTTTAACAAATACTAACAAGAAAATAATGTTTTACTCTGTCCTCCCTTGCTCTGAGGATGTTTTCTAGTCCTGATTTTGTATTTTCTTAATAACAGGAGCACAGTGGATCCACTGTCCCGTCCATTTTAAACAGGATGCAAACTAATCAGACTCCACCAACATACAACAAAACCAACAAGTTTACCTGTGGCTTTCAAAACATTGTTGATGCTTATGGCATTGGAACTTACCGGGAAATAAATCCAGGTAAATCCGTACTTACAAACGTAACTTCTTTTAGTCCTAGCGTTTCTCAGTGTTGACTGTCCTGCCTGAAAACTTCTATTAGCGAGCTTAACTCCGGTCAGACACAGGGAACAACCTGGGGAATTGGATTGCATGTCAGTTGGACTGTAGTAAGTCTGGGCTTACTCGGATGCAGCGCACTAGGAGTGTCGTTTTTTTTTCTCCTGCAGCACCGTACACAATCATCACCTTCCCATTTCTGTTTGCTGTGATGTTTGGAGACTTTGGCCATGGAATCCTGATGACTCTGATCGCTGTCTGGATGGTGTTTAGGGAAAGTCGTATTCTGTCACAGAAGAGTGACAATGAGGTAAAGAGACGTGGCGTGCTCGGCTTTGCATCTGAAGCAGACAGTTGCGACTTGATTTACTTGCATCTTCCCCCTCTTGAACTGAAAATGCCTGTTTCTCAATGCATTTGGAATTTGTGAAGCATGCGAGCAGCCTGACAGGCCTGTAGACCACAGCCTGAGTAGCATCATTCTGTGGTCAGATCCTGTGATTTTCCTTTCAGATGATTGTAGGAAATTACTCCTTTCAGCTGTTTAAAGGAAATTGGTTATCAAGTGCAGTTGGACAGCTGAGCAGTTGTAAATGGATCACCCCAAGACCTGGCTGGATTATAAAGGGATCCAGTCACTGGAAAATTCCTGATGCACACATCCATGTGTATCTCCACGGTTCTTCCTTTTGCTGTTTGGTTTCTGTTCTTGCAGCGTTACCTCTTGCACCCTTAATCCACGTGGGAATGAAGGCTGTGTTTTTAATCCCTACGGCCAGTGTTGCTTGTTCTGCAACTGACTGATTTTACTGTTTTGTCTGGATGAGAGACTTCTTTTGTTCTCACGGACTTTCTTTTCTCTTTTTTTTTATATATCAGATGTTCAACACTGTTTTCAGCGGTCGATACATCATTCTACTGATGGGACTCTTCTCCACTTACACGGGCCTCATCTATAACGACTGCTTCTCCAAGTCTCTTAATATGTTCGGTTCATCATGGAGCGTTCGGCCCATGTTCACAAAAGGCAATTGGTCGTGAGTAAATAGTTGTTAATTACATAACTAACGATAGTGACGAGTAGGTGACCTTATCCGTCATCCTCCCATGTCAGTAAAGCAAAAACCTCTGAACTCAGGCTCGAGTAGAATTGGAAGAGAGGGTGTAAATGTGATCCCCATCAAGTTTCAAACCAGCTTGTTTTCAGGAAATTAATATGGAAGCACTTTGACACCGTTCTTCTCATAGATTCATGAGATTCAGGCAAGATTCCTGTCCCCTGAATCTTTTTTCCTTGTGGCACTGAATAACAGGTCAGGAGACGGATTTGTTACTCACCCGGCAAATCTCTAGGGCCACATGGGGACCTTAAAGTTCTCTCAATTTGAGAGATTCCTTGCTCTCACAAGGGAATAATGCTGTTACTTTTAAAAGGAGGTCAGCATTGCTAGTGCTAATGTTTATATAATCTACTTATACCCCAACAGAGATGCTCTGCTGGAGACTACTCCTCTGCTTCAGCTGAACCCTGCTATTCCAGGGGTGTTTGGTGGACCGTATCCCTTTGGCATTGACCCAGTAAGAGCCCTTCCTTCATATGCTGTCCTTTACGAACGACTTGTGTAAACAGAAAAGTGTCTGGCCAGTTCACTGTGCAAGATTTCCCCATCCCAGCCATTCCGTTAGCAGTCTTTATCAGTGTTGGAAACAATCCTGAATGATGAAAATGTTCCTAAGAGGTGCTAAATGGAGGCTAGAAAGACTTGGGGCCACAAAAGGCTTCTTTCTCATCCTTTCTAACCTACAGCTTTTTAATCAAATCTGGCATGAGACACACAAATCATTTTATGAAATTACTTTTTCTTTTTTTCCACTTTGGAGAAAGTGAATTATCTGTCTTTCCAATCAGTCTTGGAAATGTAAGCTTGTGAGTAATCCTGACATTTTGTAGCTGCCTCCATCAGTAATGCTGCTCCTTGTGCTTAGAATACTTGACAAAAAATGTGTGTGTGTTCCACGTCAAAGAGGAAGTGCAGGAAATCAGAACTTCTGTGTGTAATTGCTCATTGAAATGGACAAACATATTTTTTTCTGTCAAGGTGACAGCCTCTGTGCTCTTTTCCTGCAACTTTTGCCTACCATAAAAATAAGTAAGGCTCGATTCCTGCTCTGATGGTGGGATCGGTTGCTCTTATCAGAAAGATTGCTTGTTTCCTGAATAGGTATCTGCATGACAAACATATCTTTGTTAAAAAACAAACAAATAGAACCCTGCCCTTAGAGCCTGATACCTTCTGGATGGTTAATACTGTTTAGCTTAAAGAGAACACTTTCATTCTGCTCTGTTTTCCTTTTGCTCAGTGCTTGGCTGACTTAGTGGTGTTTTTTCACAGATCTGGAATATCGCCAGCAATAAGCTGGCCTTCCTCAATTCGTTTAAGATGAAAATGTCTGTGATTCTTGGCATTATCCACATGCTCTTCGGTGTCACGTTGAGTCTTCTCAACCACATGTAAGTCCTCTGTTCTGCTTTCCAGATGGGGGAGGGAGGAAAACTTCTCTGGGTATAACGTTTCTGTTTCAGATGCAGGAGCCTGTTAGACTTTAACTGAAAGGCGTAGTACAGCTGTTCCTGTGTAGATATCACCATGCATGTTCAGTAGTTAACTGTGCGAAGTCCTAACGTTATAGAAATGTGTAGCCTCTGCAGTTTTGTTCCAGGGGTGCTTTTCCCCTACTCTTAAAATGTTTTTGCCCTACATCTGCCTAATGCTAACTAAATACAATTTCAAACTCTCCTTTTCTTTTTTTCCCTGTAGATATTTTAAGAAGCCACTGAACATCTACCTTGGGTTTATTCCAGAAATTATTTTCATGTCCTCACTGTTTGGTTACCTTGTTATTCTCATTTTCTACAAATGGACAGCCTACGATGCTCACACGTCAAAGGACGCACCAAGCCTTTTAATACACTTTATCAACATGTTTCTCTTCTCCTATGGCGATACCAGTAACAAGATGCTTTACAAAGGGCAGGTGCGTGCTCTTGCTAGAAAAGTAAGATCAGAGTTGATTCATGATAATAATCTTTCTAATATAACCTTATAATAATAATAAAATCAGGCATTAAATCTGAGAGAGGAGAAACGTGCCATCATTTCCAAAGCCTGACGCTATGTAATGTGGAAGAAGGGAGGAATAATTCCTTTGCAGAGAATTTCTATCATACTGAACATAAGTCAGCTGTGCCCCCAGCATATTTGGATCCAAATTAATAGTGAAAAGTCATCAGGAATATTGCCCAGCATCTGCAGTGCGGTGCCTTGAAGCTTAGCGAAGGTGCTAATGCGGTTTCCCCAAAGCACTCTCAGGTATCTGCCAAGTTGTCGTTCCCTGCTGAATCCTTTTGTCTTTTTCCCTAATCTAAACCGCTCTCAGTGTACACGGCATGCATACGGTCAGGCAAATTGCAGTCAGTTATCAAGTACAGCTCATGTTGCTGTTCCTGGGGGGGAGAGAGAATGTGTGAAGCATCCACACGCTCTGGGAATTCAGTCATCCAGTGTTGCATAAGACCTCTTGAAAGGGTTTGGTTTTTTGAGCGTGGACTGCCCCTAAATCATCTGAGACTTGTTTCTGTTACAGAAAGGGCTCCAGTGTTTCCTCGTGGTGGTGGCGTTACTGTGCGTGCCGTGGATGCTGGTAGCTAAACCTCTGGTCCTTCGTCATCAGTATTTAAGGAGAAAGCACTTGGTGGGTGCCTACCTTGTATATTTTCAACGTGAAAACTTATTACGGTTGAAAAGCTTTGTTCTCCACCTGGATACATGAGTTCATGCTGCCCTGTGACATGTAAAGCCTCTTTGCGTGTTCCTAGTCAGAGGGGCAGGTGGGTTTTACTGCAGACGAAGCATTGCCTGCCTGCTCAGCAGATCTGCATCCAGCATCGAGTCAACGTTTAAAAACCCTACCTGTTGGTAATGATAAAAGCAATGTAACTGCTTTGAGCAGCTGGTTTGGGAACAGTTTTATTGGTTGCTGGATGCATTTCTGTGCTTTTGCTAGGATGACAGCTTAAAAGCAAAGTGAGCTTCATGGCTGGCAAACTTAATGGCCATATTTCTTAAAGCAGTTTGGATGGTTAAAAGTGGCAATGACTGCACAAGTCTGGTTTTTGTTCACTTTTACGTGAGAGGTTATCTCCTGGGGTACTCCGTAGGTTTCCAACTGTGCTGTAAAGTACCTTTATATAAAATGCAGGGACCTGGCACGTGTGCACTGGGGATACTTGAAAATTTTCCCTGCATGTATGGCAGACAGCTTTTAGGATGTTAAGCGAGTCAAAGATCAGTTCAGTTAAAGACACTCCCTCTCCCTTCTCTGACCATCTTTCATCCTCCCATGTCCCCTCCATTCGTCTCCCTTTCTCTTTTTGTTTTCTTCCTCCTCCCTTTCTTTTCTTCCATTCACTATCAGGAAGGGCAGCCCGTGGAGGCCCAAGTCAGCACAGTCCCGAACGAGCAGGCACTAGAGGCAGCAGCGGCTGCAACAGTGAGTGGATTTAAAAAAATCACGTGATGGATTTATATCTAACTACCGAGAGAGCATGGAATGTATCTGAATTTCATAAGTGAATGACAACTGCACCTTTAGGGTGAAAGACACTTTGTCTTGGACACTTTGTCTTGGAAAGAGCAGAGTTCAGCATAACTGATACATTCTGGAAGAACTACCAGGCTGGTGGACGGTAGTTCCATATGCAGAGACACTTGGCAGGAGTGTTGCTGCAATCAAAACCTGCAGAGCAGCACAGGAATACCTTGCTACCACATCCCCCCAGGTTAAGTTCCCCTTTTTTCCTTTTCTTGCATATTTGTTTAAGCCAGATTAGGATTCTTCTCAGCGAAGCGTTTTTGTTTGCTTTGTGTGTTCCCAAACATCGTGCTTAGGTGATGGCCTCCCAGCGAGCTCGTACCAGTACTTACTGGATTTTTAACATCTGCGCCCTTGTAGACACTTGGACTTAAACTGCTATAAAATGGTTATGCACAAATAAGCAATTGTTTCTATATTTCTATAGCCAGCCCTTCCATGCGAAAGCTTCCTGGTGGAACGAGGACTGCAGCAGCTCCTAGAACTTTAATCTCTTTCCCCGTACTGCATATTTCAAGCTGGTTTTAGTTATGAATGCTGCCTGTCTAACTAGGAAGCTTAAATCTCAGCAATAACGATGGATTTCTGTGCGTAATCCATCCACCATACCGAGTGCCTCTCGGTAAAAGAAGCTGCGAGTGAAGATCTCTGCCTGAGGCATGGCTGGGGTATAAAGTAATTGGCTGCAGCTTTGGGAGCTGTGCTTAGTTTGGACTCTCCAGAGGACAGATGAAGGTTGGGTGTGAGGGAAAAGCTGCAAAAGTACAAGTTCTTCCAGGCTAGGAGTGTAGAAATGGAGCTGAGACTGTTTAACAGCAACTTAGTGTTTCAAAGATGCTGAAAGCTCAAAGCCTTGTCTCACATATTCTAACTTCTTTCATCTTATTTCTATTTCCAAAGCAAAAACAGCTACCTGGTTTGTTTTCAGAAACGACAAAACCTTTAATTCGTGTCTGGTGGTTTTAGCAAATTTATAACTTGGCATAAAGTAGAAGTAGGCTTCTAAGAACAAATGGGTGGAAGGGACATCGAGAGGCTGTTCCGCTCGTATGCCGGAGTGATGAGCTGTGAAAGCCACAGAACCTTAAGCCTCCTCGGTTTGTGTTGTCGTCCCTAAACTCACAAGTATTAACGTTGCTAGTTAGCCTGTTTACATTCCGGGTTACAAATGACCCTGGTACAGTCCTAAAGCTGAACGCAGGGCTTTTATTTCCATCTGGGGCATCTCAGTCCGCCTCTTTAGGTGGGGCAGGCTCAGAGGTCTTCATTTATAGTCCCTCAGACCAGACACGAGCGTTTCTGTCTCTGGAACATCTGGAAGGAAATGGAAAGCCTGCTGTACAGTGCACGTAGCTGCTCGCTGAACAGAAATCCCAAAATAGTGACGTGCAAGCTAAGCCTCCGTTGTGCAACGTGCATTTACAACGCATCAAAGCTCTGCTCGAGGCCACTGTCAGATGCCGAACAGTTCTCTGCGTCCTCCCTCGGTCGTGGTGAGGCAGTGTGGAGGAGGAAGCCTGCCGTAAGTGTGCAGCGAGTGCAGTCATCAAGTGATTCGAGCAAAGTTTCAGCTCACTTTGGATTCTCCTTTCCTGTTCAGAGCACGGTAGATTTACGAGCGTCAGACGCTGAGTGTCAGAACCGCTGCCTATAAAAGGAACTCCTTGCACAACTCCAAATTCCCAACTAAGGGAATGTTTCCCTTCCCACGTGTGTCAGCGTGCCCGGCACTGGTGGGGAGCGAGCGTGTGCACAGACTTGTGTCGGTCAGTTCTGCTCCGAGTTGCCCCCCGGTGACTTGTTTCACTTCCAGCAGCGGCGCTTCAGTCCTGAGTGCTCCTTCAACAGCTGCTGGGCAAAACGTTGGTCTGTGGCACATCCGTTAGAGCAAACAGTCTTGTGAGAGACGTGGCATTTGTTTTACTTAGGAATGCAATTACTTTAGAGAAATGTACCAAGTATTCATGCAGGAAGACTTTTTTTTTGTCCCCCTCCCCAACCCTAGCAGGAATCAGCATCTTTCCCATCCGAGCTGGGAATCAGAATTGTACAGCTGGTTAAACCCGGGCCGTAATGTCTTGTCTTCTTCTGTGAGCTACTGCTGCTGCACTCGGAGGCATAAGAAGCACCCGCTCTTGTACTAAAGCACCAACAACGCTTCGTTCTTTCTTTTTTCTGCGTGTATTAGGGGACACACAACTTTGGTGGGATCCGGGTGGGCAATGGACCAACTGAGGAGGATGCTGAGATCATTCAACATGACCAGCTGTCTACCCATTCTGAGGAGGGGGAAGAGGTAAGCACCCGGCCAGCCTCTGTCTGAGGTCGATGCACTCGGGAGCAGAACATGCTAGGTTTTTTTGGGCTATATTTACTGGTTTTCAAGTTGTTTAAATAGCAACGTTTTCAGTGAAGCATTTTTGTAGCAGTAACGTACCGCAGGCCATCTTTTGGTCATTCCCAGGAGTTCTGGGAGGAAAAAAAAAAGGCTGAATAATTTGCAGATAAAGGGAAAAGTGGCTCCTTGTCCTCCTTACAAGGAACCATCGTCTTAGAGGCTACGCAGTGAGAGCTGCAGAGTACTCCCAGGTGGATATTCAGCTCTTCTCCGGCTGAAGCGCGGTGCATTTGTGCTGCTTGCTTCTCCAGTTAGCCAGAGTCCAAGGGTTTCTGCCATAGCGAGATCTCAGTTCGTGTTCGTTTGGACTGCTGGGGGTTACTTCAGCTGCCTTGCCTTACTTCTGATAGAGGAGAAAAAGGAGACAGGCTCTTAATTTGGGAGCTTTCTGATTCCTCTTAAGTTCTCCAGCCTTACCCTGCTTCCGTAGTGCACGTAGTGCGTAACTGCTTCGCTGTGTCGTGTTGAGGAGGGAATTACTGAATGCGCTCGTGATGAATGTTGTGACTGAGACACCTCACTAAATGTAAACTTGTGTTTTCAAGCCTACAGAGGATGAGGTGGTAAGACTACAGCCAGCTTTGCGTTCATGTGTATCTGGAATGTTTCCCATTGGCGTAAACCACACACCGAATTAAACGTGTGATGTCATGGCGTCTGATCTTCCACAAGACCTAGCTGTTCACATATTGCAGGCCATTTTTAATTCGTCATACAATGTCATACCCATTAACGGACCTTTAATTAAGTCATCTATTTAGCTTGTGTCTTATCCCCTGTCTGCAGATCTTCTCTTAGTTTGCCTGAAAAGCCGCTAAGCCGGAGGTCTGGAATGGAAAAGGTTTTGCTTCTAACGTTTAAGTCTCGTTTGCCTTATGTTGTGTCACTGCTAACTCTGCACTGCAACAAACACCGTGAGATGTTTTTTCCCAAACAGACTTTAATTTTAAGGACGATACCAGTTGTTGCCAGCGAGTAAATACAGCAAAAGCAGCCTGGTTTCATACAGCTCAGCAACTTCCCCAGCCAGCATCTTGCTGTAGAAGAGAGGCTGTTGTAAGAAACTGCTCGTTCATAAACACGTGTAACAAGAATGAATATTAAAGTGGGTTTTAGGAACTCTCATGCTGAATTGATCGTAGGTTTCAGGCTATCAGGTAACCAATTTTATTTTTTTTACCAAAAAAAAGGCAGAAATGCCATGAAATTAGAGTAGCTTTGCAACAGCGAGGTCATAAATTATGCTAAAAGTAGAAAGCGCTCCTATTAGGTCTGGGTCCGTGTGGAACTGGGGTGGAGGGGATCAGCACGCTGCTGTACTGTTAATTGTGCATATCAGCAATCCTATGAAAAATGTGTCAAACTACCAACACCCTGCCAGAGCGATCCTGCTGATTCCTCTACTCCTTAGCGTGGTGGCGACTCTCTCCGTAGCGGTCGCTCGGGCAGTTGCGTGTGGCTGTGAATTGTTTAAATATTTGTCACGTTCCATTGCTTGCACGCTGCCGTGCCCTGTGTGCCGGGAGGTGGTACCGTTTGCGAGGGCAGTTAAAGAACTTTGCAGTTCTGCGGAGAAGAAGTGAGGCTTTTGACAGCTAATTTAACTTCGTTGTTCGAAATATTTATGGCTCTGGATGTACCAAGGGAGAAGGAAGAATATAAATAGCTTGCTCTGCGTGCCTAGAACACTAGTCACTCGATGTCTTTAAAGTATCACGTTGACTTGACTTAAATATGAGCAGTTTCTGAAGCGTGGATTAAATCCAGAATGTAGGGAATGCTTCCCCAAGCTGCACAGCAAGAAACTGTCCTTTATGGCAGATTTTCTTGAGTTCTTTATTATTAAAAAAAAAAAGACTTTGCCAAGGAATTGCGCACACGTGACTTTTTCTAGGCTGTTTTGCGCGTTCTTTTTGCTTTCGGAGGGGGAAAGTTCCCATCTTGTGAAACGCTTTGGTTGTAGCAAAGGTACTCGCGCAGCATCGACGTGGAATGCTGTCTCCTTTTTTGTAGCAGTCCGTGCAGTTTACCGGTGAATTCATACGAATGCCATCATCTTGCTGAACGGTCTTTTCCTGGCAAAGCCCACGGCTGAATTTTCAGTGTCTTGCTTTCATGTGATAGAGCATGAAAGCCCTAATACTCAAGCAGCGAGCTATTATTCTGCAAAACCTACTAAGACAAGAGAATGCACTTTTAATTTATAAAACCGACGTGCTAAACCAGGAGAAGACGGTATCAGTGCCTAACTTCAAACACGCTCTCCTCGGTAATAGCACCAGGCAGCGTGCTCAGTTTCCCCAGCCAGCCGCTCCTTGCTGCTTGCGAGTCTTGCAGCCTTGGTAATTTTCTGTGTTCGCTTTGCAGTTCGACTTTGCCGACACGGTGGTGTACCAGGCGATCCACACCATTGAGTATTGCCTGGGGTGCATCTCCAACACCGCGTCCTACCTGAGGCTCTGGGCTCTCAGCTTAGCCCACGCACGTGAGTACTGTTTCTGGAGCAGAAGTTCGGATCGGCGTCACAATCAGCCTGGCCCAAAGACAGGAACGCAAGCGGCTTCCCCAGAGCTCTCTCCGGCTGCGTCAAACGCTGCTGATTTAGGACAGAGCTGTGGCGTTACCTGGTAGTGATCAGGTCTAAGCACTGATATCTGCTTGCGTAGCACTCTGCTAGAAGTTGTCAGGGATGGATGGAAATTCAAACCCTGAATAAAGCAAAAATCGGCTGCTTGCAACAGCTGGGGGCAACATCGTGGTTTACTTGCCTGCAGAAACTGTTGTTCCCCTGAATTTTCCCACCTTGTCATGATGGGAATTTGCTTGACTTCAGTTTTTGCTGTGTAAATAAACTGTAACCTCGCTGAATGCTCTGAAAGTCCTCTCCTTTCTCCCGGCAGAGCTGTCGGAGGTGCTCTGGACCATGGTGATCCACGTTGGCCTCAGCGTGAGGAGTCTGGGTGGAAGCTTCGGCCTTTTCTTCATCTTTGCTGCTTTTGCTGCCATGACGGTAGCGATTCTCCTGGTCATGGAGGGCCTGTCTGCTTTTCTCCATGCTCTTCGTTTGCACTGGTGAGTTACAGCAACGTTCCGAAACCGTAGAGCTCTTAGTGGTAAGGAAACGGATGTCACCTGGGCTACCTGGAGAAATGCCATCTTCCAGAAGACTCAATTGGCTGTTACACAGGAAAACTAAGGCTATAAAAGGAGGGTAGTGGATAAGACTGAGTTAAAATCAGTAATGTTCAGAAGTGCTGGAGTACCACAGATCTTATCTAAACATCTGAATGCCCCGTAGCAGATGTGCTCTGGCAGCAGAAAGCCTTCAATAGGACCAGGGATTTTCACTCTCGTTTCTAGCAATACTCTTCTTTCCTGATTGTATGCATGAACATAGAAATCATGAGGAATAACGGATCTGCAATTAAATCAGAGTGAGGCTTTGTGAACAGTGGGGTGATGGATGAGTGTGCTTTTGGCTTTCGGTGGGGTTTTTTGTTCTGTCCTTTGCTCTGTTGCTTGGTTCCAGTGTTTGTTTTCCTTGATGTGCTGCGAGAGCTGCTGATGGCAGTTCCCTTCACAGCTGGTCCGTTCTACGAGGAAAACTTGTGCCCTTGGACTGCTTGAATAGGAAGCGTAAAGTGACAGGCAGTAAAATAACAGGTCGGTGCATCTGGGCTGCCGTTATCCGAAAAGGGATGCTGCCCTGTAAATATCACCGCGAATAATCAATTTTCTTTTAACGTGGTAATCTGTTCCAGATAGACTTCTCTTTAATGTATTTTGCTGACTCACAGGGAAGCAAAATCTAGGACTACAAGCTCAAAGATCAGCTCACATCGAGCTCTAAGTTGTCTTTAAAATCCCTCGGCCGTGAACTGTTGTGTGCACGTGGTGCTGTAGCTGTAGCTCGGCGTGCTGCATGTGACTTTGCTCATCCTCCTAAGACCTTACATCTTAGGGCAGCTTTGTCTGTCTGCCTTCTGGGGTGCTGTGGAGCACGAGGAATATTTCTTACTGCTGTTGCTTATTTACCGATGCTTCCTGAGTCTCTTTCGCGTGATTCTTCAGTTCCTGTTTACGCAGCCAGCCAGCAAACCAGAAGGAATTACTCAAGTGCTCATCACTTTCTCTGCACCCAAGTATGGAAAGTGTTCAAGAGCTTTCTCTAGCCCGTATTGAAGAGCACCTATTGTTCCACGTCAGGTTCTCCGTTTGGCGTGCCGGTGGAATCAAAAGAGCAGCCCGGGAATGGGTTGTGCTCTCTGCTGGGGTTCTCTTCAGGCTAAAGTGCGGAAGTGAGTCCGTGCCTCTTCTCTGGTGGGTTCTGGTTGCTGCCACCTCTTAGGGTCATTTCTCTCCTGGTAGGTTGAAAGTGAAGTCAGGTGAAGTTCACAAGGAGGATTCTGTTTTGCTTAAGTGGGAGAAAAAAGGCTGTTCTGAGCACTTCTTAAAAATAGGCTCCTAAGCGGAAACGGAAGCCTTTTAGAAACAAGCAGAAGTCTCTCTGCACTCTTCCCCATCTCCAGGGGGCTGAAAACTTTGTCCTCTCGTGCTCTCCATTGACGAGCACGCTTCAGCGCCCGCTGGAACATCGCTGTGTGCCTGGGCTCTGCAGCTCGAGCGAGTCGAGATTGGCCCAGGAGTTTGGAGTTGTCTCCATCTTGTGCTGAGGGAGCCTCTTGGGGGGGCTGCTCCTGCAAATGGCTGCTGGATGGTGCTGCTTTTTGTTTTTTTTCCTGGCATCCAGCCTAGAAATCATCACACCAGTCGCTTGAGATCTTCTCGTTGACTGCCTGGTGTTTCCTCATCTGTGCGCGCCGTTCCTGACCCTCAGGGGCTTGTGAATTAGCAGATTTTCAACATCTTCCTTGTCTGGCCCGCAGTGCTTTGTGGCACGCTTCTGGCTAACAGTACTTGAGCGGTTCTGAATGCCTCTTCTCTGTTACTCTGGTTAAGAAAGCGCGTTGTTCCGCAGATACTTAGCGTGTGAGGATAATCACAGACCACGCTGAGGGATACTGCTGACAGAGCACCTGAAACAAGGGTGAGCTAGAGTTTACAGCTCAGCAAAGAGGCGGCTTTTCACGTGACCAAGCTGTTTCTCAAGCGGTCTAGAAATGTTTAAGTGTCACTGAAATGGGAAGCGAAGAGAAAAATCCAGCTGAGCGACAGCAGCAGGCACGTGGGTCACGGGTGCCGTGCAGAGCAACGCCAGGCACCTGCTGGAGAACTGCAGGACTGGGGTTCTTCACGGGGGTATTTCCCCTGAACGTGTTTCAGACTTCTACGACAAAGTCAATCAGAGTTTTACGAGAAATCTTCTCAAGCTCAGGGACTGGAAAGCAGCAGTTTCACACCGCAGGTGACGTGCTGGAATTATTTTGGGTGTGTTGGGTTTTCGTTATCACGATGGAAAGGAAGGCACCTGCGGTTGTTCAGAACAACACGCTGTTAACGTTCCTTTTTGCTCCTCGACGTGGAATCGGTACGTTTCCAGGGGAAGCTGTTTCCTTTTCAGAGAGCAGGGGTTGGAGGATCAAATGCAGCTGTCCTGGGAAGAGCAGATCATATTTTTGTGGCTGTGGGAGAAGAGTCACCTATCTGGAATTCAGAAGGTGTGGGTGGTTCTGCCTTCCTGGGAAGGAGTCAGCCAGCGGGAAGAACAGATTCTTCCATGGGCTCTGCCTGTCGGTCCCAAGTGAGGAGGATTTGCCGCGTGCTTTTTCAGACAGCGAGCGTTTTTTCCGCAGGCTGGGTTTTTCTGAGGCGTGTGGAGGTGGAGGGAAGCACTCAAAGTGCTGCCAAGATTGCAAGCCTCCTTTATCAGAGGTCTGCTGGAACTCGGCAGCTGTCTGAGCTGTGCCCCGTGTCGTGTGGTTAATTCCTTGCATTTGGAACATCACGGTTCTGAAATATAAAATGGATTTGCTTTTTTTTTTTAGCTTGCCATCGCTGCTGACATTACTGCACCTCACTTCTTTTTCATAAGCTGCTCAGCAGTTCTAATGAAAGCAAACACAGACTGTGCCCAAAAAGAGGCTGTTGTGTCTGGATGCCAAGCCGGGTCCCAGCATCATCAGTCGATGCAGAAATGTTTTGGTGCAGCTGACTGCCTGTTTACATCGGAGTTTTAGGCGTGGTTTAGATCTGGAAGCTCTCTTCCTTAAAATACGTCCCGAGAGCAGGCCGTTGCTGAAAAAGGATAGCAGCAGGCGTAATGCCAAGCAAATCAGGTGAATTCAGAGCAGCAAAGAGCGGGGTTTGTGCTGCTCTGCAGGAGACAGGTAAGGGATAAAAGATCGCTGTGACACGGAGGCTCAGTTCCAGGGCTGGGAGTTTTTACCCTTGCCAATGCCACGGCCAAAGCAGTGTCCAGGCTTGGCTCCAGTCACCCCAGCGCGTCCCAGCTCCCACACCTCAGTCCACGTCCATCAGCGTGGAGGGAGCGGTTCCCAGTCGCGTGTGAGCGGAGGTTTTGCGGACACGGAGGACTTCGTGCTGGTGCTGAAGGTCTGAGCCTGGTTTTTCCTTCTTGAGTGCACGAGCAGCTTCCCTGGGAGGTAGTGCACTTCACCATGTACTCGAAGACGGATATAAACGTGCTTTCTCTTTGCCACGCGTTGCCTGAGCTGTTTGCCACAGCTTCGTAGCCATCCAAAGGATGAGCCGAGTCCCTTGGAGGCAGCAAAACAGACCCCGAGCGTTCCTCCTGCTCACGCGACGCTAGGTGTGAGCTGGAACCACAATCAGGTTCCAAACGCAAGCATAGTAAAGCCCAGCTCCCCACCCGCTTGCCAGAAAGGTATTTATTTTCCTTCCTAAAGGTCATGAGCTGGGGGGGGGGGGATTTTAGCGCGACCATCCCGGCGCAGCGCTGCTCTAAAAGGCCATCTGCTCGGAGCGTGGGATGGAACCATCCCCGGCACGTGGAACTGCCGTCCTGGGGAAAGAGGCCACAGCAACCTCCGCGCAAACACCCCGCTGGCTTCACACCCGCTCTGCCTGCCCTCCGCGTCGCTGCCAGCTCAGGCATCGCCGCGTTCCTTTAAGGACAGAAACACCCAGCGGGAATTCGCACTGGAGCTAAGTGAAACTTAGGTTTCCCGTTCAACAGATGGCTCTGCAGTTGCTTCCCGACGGGGCGGTGAGCTGCCGGGGCTTCCAACCCCTTGGGTTATTCCGTGACCAGCGGGTTGGAAAATCCACGCAACTTCGGCCCGGCAAACGCTTAACTATTACTAAAAAAAAAGCCGAAGAGGGGGGTTTCTTGGATGCAAGCCACCAGAAAGCTTATTTACTTAGCACTACTGCCTAATAAATTCTTCCTCAGAACTTGATCACGGAGGGACAGCACGAAGTTTAGCAATAAAGCTAGCGCGCACGAGAGCGAGTGATCCCGGGAACAGCGATGTCTAACGTCAGACAAGGACCTTGGGTTCTGGGCACTGCTCCGTAGACAACTGCAGGAAAAACGCCCAGTTGAAGCCGTGGAATTTGGTTTTCTAACCTTACAACAGCCTCTCCTCGAGCTTCGGGCATCCAGTTGTAACCGAGCCTGTCCAAAAGGAGCTTTCGGATGTCAGGGCCAGCTGGAACAGTTAATCATCGGGGTTAAAATTTCATTTACAGTGGCTTCTGGGTGAGTCAGACACCCAACCGGCCGCCTCTTATTTCCCTTTGCTTACAGAACGGTCACTTCGGCACAGGATACTGAGGGAGATTATCAGGGTTCCTGAAAAACTGGAGCGTGTTGGCGAGGAGCCCTTCCTCCCACAGGGAAAATCCTGGTCATCCTAGGGATTCCTCCGCGGGGAACTCTGCTTATCGGCACCGACAGGCAGCAGAACGTATTAGAAAAAGCTCTTACGAATTTCACTCCTGGCTCCCGAGCTCTGTTGAGA
This sequence comes from Nettapus auritus, assembly GCA_011076525.1. NCBI lineage: Eukaryota > Metazoa > Chordata > Aves > Anseriformes > Anatidae > Nettapus > Nettapus auritus. The sequence goes on along the minus strand of CM021791.1, from coordinate 3,709,064 downwards.
AAACGCTTTTTGCCAGCTGAAATACCCTGGGCTTCGGACTTTGCCGTGATTCTCGAACAAAATAATTAAAGCGAGATTTTCTGTCTTTGTTCTGAGTGGTGCTGGAAGAGCTGAACGATTTGCTGCCGCTCGATTCCTGCAGGGACTTGGGTTTTTTAGCGGGCCACGCCATGGAAAGTGTTGCTCACGAGGCTCCCGAAAGGCCGTGCTTGTTTTCATTGCGAATCGTGGGATTATTTTTTTCTCTCCCTATTTAGCTGTTGCTGATCGTTGGCCGGTTCTCGAGAATAATTCTTTTTTTTAAACGGAGTTTATTAGGGGAAAGCAGGCAAACAAGGCGAAGTTAATGTTCAGCTTCAGGCAAACGGGCACATCTCCAGGCCGGGAGACGGAATCCCGTGGGCAAAACCCAAATCTGCTGAAGTAAATAAACAGAAGCAAGCGATGGAGGAAGTCGGAGCGCAGCGCCGTGCGATGGAGCTTTGTTGTGGTGAAAATGTGAACTTAAGTAACGTGATCCGATAGGTAACGTGATCTTACAGGAAACGCTGAGAGCTTCTGAACGATACCGCGGTTCAGTTCTTATTTTTGCTGCCCTTCTTACCGCCTGTGGCGCTGGGATCGGTACCGTGACAGTTTTCCTCTGCCGTGTTCCAGATCATAATCCTCCCTCTTCCTCTTCAAAGGCTGGCTCTTACGGTCAATAGGCAGCTACTTTTTAATGGAGTTCTTGCTCATCTCCAGCTCTCCTGAGAGACCTGCCTTCCTAACGAGCTCTGTTCTCTTGCAGGATCGAGTTCCAGAACAAGTTCTACACGGGCACTGGGTTCAAGTTCCTCCCCTTCTCCTTCGATACCATCCGCGAAGGGAAGTTCGACGATTAGAGACCCCTCTGCCCCAGCAGCGTTAACCGTCTGCGATCTCTAGTACTGTCCCGTGTGTTTGTGTTGCATGTGCTCCTCCCCTAGCGAAAATAACTTATTGCAGCAGCCTCGAGTGTGTTACCGCGGAATTTCGAAGCCGAGAGCTTTGGCGTTCTGGAGTAATGAGTGACACCGGATCAAAGCAACGGCTCCTTCCTGAAGTTTACCGCTGAAGATGTGCATGAAGTGTCGGTGTGGTGTGTGACGGCGTCCTCGTGTTGTGAGCTTCCTGCCAGGCTTATCGGGGCAGCACGAGAAAAATGCAGCTCCAGCTGAGTGGGCATAGAAGCACGTGGAGAAGGGAAGGTGGAGCGCCTTCAGCTTGCAGAAAGCTTGCTGCTCAGGAAAAGAGAGCGTTGTGGATCTGCGCCTCTCTGCCTGATTAAATTATGAGCAATGGGCAGTTCAGGGTGTGCTTCTCCTACCTCCGGTGCTTCCACGTGTGCAATGTTTTTTAATCTGGCAATCTTACCCTTTGATCTTACCCTTTGGTGAGATTCAGCTCTTCTCTGAACTCTGCACAAGGCTTGAGGGGCCTCAACTAAGTGTAGGGCGGTTCTCTTTGCGCCTAGGGATGGGGAAACACCTGGCCTTTGCCTGGTTTGTCCTTGGGAAAAAAAAAAAAAGGCAGTTCTTCTCCTTCAGGGAGAGCTGATGCTCCTTTAACCAAGTCTCTGCACCCTCAAACATCCCAGGCAAGGCTCTGTGGCCGCACAGATCAGCCTAAAAACATGACGGGAAAGATGGCCAGAGAGAGGTTGGGTGGTTTTTGGACAGACGTGGGGTACAGTGGAAAGTGTTCTGTTTCATTACAGGTAGCACGTGTCCCTGTTGTGTGGGGCTGCCTGTGCACCTTGTGGACGTGGTCCAGCTGTACTCAGACACCTACGATCGCCAGTTGGGCCTTTTTGGTTTTCTCATTTAAAAACAAAGCCCTCAGAAGTCCTGGCCACTCCAGCTACCGCCCTGTGCACGTGACGGCAGCGGGAGCGGCTTTTGCAGAAGCAGAGGTCCCGGTGCCTACAATGGGCTAAGAGGGCCTTCAGGAGAGAAGAGAGGCTGGGTCTTCCCCAAAGGGTCTTCCCCCCCCAAAAATCTCCGTGGCAATGGAGTCTCTGTGGTAATTCCCCACTGCAGCCGTTGCTTTTCCTCCTGCGCAAGATGAGCGAGTTCTCGCCCTCCTCGCCGTGACGTAGCTGTAGGAGCAGTGAGGTGTGTGTGTGTGTCGTGTGTCAATGTGTTGTTTTTAATTGTCACAGTGGATGTGGAGTATTTATGTACGGACAGCTTAGAACAAGAATCATCGTCACCTGGATCTGAAGAAGAAATGCCACGCAGGGCTGTTGAGGTGGGGAAAAGGGGAAGGGTGTGCGCTGGGTGCAGTGCGGAGCTGCGCTTCGTCACCTTCTGGGCCACTGCTGTGTTTACAGGCAGACTTTGCTGCATGTTTACAAGGGTGTTTGCAGGAAGACGACGTCAAAATGCAGCTGGAGCAGCGACAGCAGTCCTGCCCAGGTGGAACGTGTTGCCGATGGTCACTGTAAATTAAACTAACTGCACTACCTCTGGTGTGGCCTCTCCTTGTTTCATCCCCCTGATGCTGGGGAGGCTTTGGGGGCGAGCCGGGGCCCTTAAACCTTCCCCCTCTGGGTTTTTCTGTCACCTTGGTGGCCGCTAAGAAGAGACGGGATGAGAGAGGAGGCCTGTAAAATGAGAGCAGCGTGCCCGTGCCTCGGCTGGAATCTCTCCATGCTTTTCAAGCCCCGATGCCCAGCCTGAACCGAGGCCAGCTGGGGCAGAGCAGGGCTGCCTCGTCCGCTCCCTGCCCCGCTAACTCTCCGAAAGAAGCCCATACGCAGGAATTACAAACTCAAGCTTGATCAAACCCAGTTTTCGCGGATGCCCTTTCAATGGGGCTCCAGGACGGAGCCCCCCGGGCCGTGTTTACTCAGGCCTTTCCTGCGGGCTTGGAGCTGCCTGCGGGGTTTTATTTTTCCAAACGCGCGGGAGGAGCGGAAGGGAGGTTGCTGTGGGGTTCGGGGTGGGTTGTGTTTTCCAAGCTGCTGCAGCTTTGCCGTGCTTCCCGTCTCCTGACGGCTCGGGGATGAGGCAGGGCGAGGAGCGGGGTTGGGCAGCCTGAACTTGGCCTCGTCCCTGGGGCTGGAGGCTGCCTGCCCCACGCGGGGCCGTGGTTCCCCCTCTGCTCCGGGTGCCAGCTGTGTCCAGGGGCTTGCAATCCCCTTTCACCCCTTCTCCTGCTGCCTTGCACCACTCCTGCAGTGGCTCCAAATATTTCTGCCTGTTTCCATAGCTCTGCTTGGCCGCTTTTAGGGCTGGAGGGGGGGGCAACGAGGCCAGCCCTTGCTGCTGGGGAGCCCCGGCCTCATTTTGGAGGAACCCCGAGCTCGTCCTCCTCCAGCAGCGGCTGTCGGGGCTGTCCCTTGAGCCAGGCCCTGCCCCGGGAAGTGCCCACGAGGGGGTGGGCTCCGTCCCACAGCCCCCCACGGGAGACGGATGCCCCAGGAAGGCACCCACGCCACCTCCCCGCGTGGCTTCACCCCTGTCCTCCCCACGCAGACCCAGCACAGGGCTGCGGCCTCCGGGCTGCCCCCCACCTCCTTCCTTCCCCATTTTTTCCCCGGGACCAGCCGAAGCCTTCCCCGGCCCCGAGCAGGGGAGGGGGGCCGGCCCCGACCCCTCTCGGGCGGGGGGGCCGGGGGGGGCCGGGGGGGGGGGGGAGGGGGGGCTCGGGGCCGCTTCCCCGGTGTCGCAGCGCCCTCTGCAGGCCGGAGCTGCCCCTGCTCGGGGGGCACGGCTGCCCCCAGCCCCTCTCGGTCCCGGTGCCGGTCCCGGTGCCCCCCTCCCGGCCCGGTACCGCCTCAGCCCACGGGCGTGGAGCCTCCGGGGTAGTAAACCTGACATTTATTTAGGAGAACCAGAACAATGCGGGCACCGCTGCCAGCACCGGCCCTGCCCGGCCGCTCCCAAGTTTGCAGACGAAGCCTCGGGAACTTTCCCGGTCCTGGTCCCGGCCCCGGGACCCCCCCGGTAACCCCCCGTCGGGGGTCTCCCGGTGCCTTCCCCGTGGCTGTGCCCAGCAGCGCAGCAAGCGAAGCCCCGAGCCCCCCACCCTGAGCCCCCTTCTCGGGGCCGTCCTACGGCAAAGCTGCTCCAAAAGCAGCCGCAGGCTGAGCACCCCGGTGCTGAGCCCTCCGGGTCCCACTCCTGGGGCTCCTCCGGTTTTGGGCTACCAGCACCGCCCTCACCGGGACCCCGGATCCCAGTTCCCAGCCAAGCCCCGCTGGTCGTCCCCGGTGTCCGAGCTGCTGCTGCCCGGTGGCACGGCTGCGCTCAGCTCAGCACCTCCCGGGCCACTTCCCGGGGGGGCAGCACCACTTTCCCCCCCAGCTCAGCCTCCCCAGGCTGCGGGCAGGGGCAGCGCAGCGTGCAGGAGGCCACCAGCACCAGCTCCTCGTCTCCTTCGGGGCCAACCAGGGGCTCCGCATCCCCCTCGGCCTGCTCCGACGTCGCCAGCCCGATGGCCGCATCCGGCCCAGGGGTCAACCAGGGGTGCTGGAGGCACTGCTGGGCCTGCGCCCGCTCCCTGCGGGCAGAGGGGGACGTTGAGCACGGCCCCACGGCTCCCCCAGCCTCGTGGCTCTGGCCGTGATGCCCGGGTGGGTACCTGGGGTCCCGGATGAGCAGTGAGCGGAGGAAGTCGACAGCCAGCGGGGAGATGCCTTGGAAGAGCTCGGCCGGGTACCGCACGTTCACCTGGGCGATGTTGAGGAACGTCTCCTGCTTGCTGTCCCCCAGGAAGGGCGACTCGCCCGTCAGCATAACGTAGGTCAGCACCCCCACGCTCCTGCGGAGAGCGGGCGCTGAGCCGGGGAGCACGGCCAGGGTGCACAGCACAGCCTGAACCTCCCAGGGACCTGGGGCTGTGCTGCTTTGGGACCGCAGGGACGTCACCAGCACCATGTGGCTTCTCCAGACCCGTCCCCAAGAGCTCAGCCCAGCGCCCACAGAGGACACAGGTGACCGCAATGCATCCCTGCGGGGTCGGGGTGCGCGGACGCCCCTTACCACATGTCGGTGGCCGTGCTGATGGGCTCGTAGCTGAGGACCTCTGGAGCTGCAAGGAGCAAGGGGGGAGCTCAGAGGGGCCCAGCGCAGCAGAGCCCGGTGCAGGATTGGCCCCGCTGTGGCGCTTACCCACGTACTCCGGCGTGCCCAGGATCTCCCGCACCTCCTGCGCCGCATCCACCCGCCGCGAGAGCCCGAAGTCCACGATGCGGATGTCACCCGGGGGGCTGCTGCGGGTCAGCAGGATGTTCTGGGGCTGGTGGGCAGGGCACAGCATCAGCATGGTCCTGCTTCCACCCCAGCCCCTGCCCGCAGCCCCCAGCCCGGTACCTTGAGGTCGAGGTGGACGACACCGTGCCGGTGCAGGAAGGCCACGCCGCTCAGGATCTGCCGCAGCAGGCGCACGACGTCCTTCTCGGTGAAGGCTTCGTCCTCCTCGGCCACGCACTGGTGGAAGATCTCCCCACCGGCGGCGCTGGGAGCGGAGCCACACGGTGAGGGGCCGGCGGAGCAGGTACGGACCCCACGAAGCCACCGGTGGGGGCACGGCCCCGGGATGCCGTGCGAGGCAGCCAAGCACGGCTCTGCGGGCAGGATGTGGCCGGGGCTCGGCGGCTGGGGCCGGGTGAGAAGCGGGGCTGGAGGAGTTTCCCAGGCGAGCGCCGGCACCGGACTCACCACTCGAGCACCAGGACGATCTCGCGGGGCGTCTCGTAGACGGCGTGCAGGCCGATGACGTGGGGGCTGGCGGCCGCCATCTCCAGCACCGCGACCTCGTGGAGGATGTCGGGCCGGCAGTCCTCGCCCTGCCGCCGCTTCCGCAGGAACTTGGCGGCGAACTCCCTGCCCGTCGCCTTCTCCACGCATTTCTTCACCACCGCGAACTTGCCCCTGCGCAGGGAGGGCCGTCAGCGGGGTGCCCCGGGGACGGGGGCGAGCGGGGAACCCTCAGTCCCTGGGTCCAGCATCACCACTCGGGGCGATGGAGTGGGGCATCGCGTCCGAAAAAATCAGAGGCTGCTCCCCACGGGGCCCCGCTGCCCATGCCGGACCTGGCGCTGCGGGAGGGCCAGCAAGCCAGCAGCCACCCCATGCCCCCTAGGGGCCCCCGCAGCGGCTCAGAGGTGTTGGTCCTCGCAGCCACAAGTGTCACGAGCTGGCAGGCCTCAGCTGTGGGGCTGCCTGGGAGGCTCGGCCTCCGTCTCCACCGCCGGAAAGCGCAGACCCGGCTCCGTCAGCCCGGCAGAAACCACACGGTGCTGCTGAGCGAAGCGCTGCAGGGCCCCCGGCCTCTCAGCTGCCACAGGAAGCACACCCAAAATGGCAATTCTGCAGCTGCTACCCCCAAAATTTCAGCATCCTGTGTGAGCAGAGCGGGGACCTCCAGGGCTTTGGGGAGGGCACGGTGTGCAGGGGTGTGTGGAAGCCAGGAGCTGGGCACCGGGCAGGAGAGGACCCAGCTGCTTGCGGGTCCCTGGGGGGCTGCTGGGGACCCCAGGACCCCTGCTGCGGGCAGAACCCCAGCACCCTCGGTGCCCCCAGTTGTAGGGCTGGGACCCGTCCCCGTCCCCACAGAAATGGGGAACCGGGGCTGGATTCTCAGAAGAGCAGAGGCGATGCCGGCCGAGGCCCCGCAGGCGGTGACGACACCGCAGGCTCTTGGCAAACGCTTCCTGCCCCGGTGGGAACCGCTGTGGCCCCCCAGGGGGGTGCCAGCTGAGGGGTCCCCCCCCCAGCTCCATGCCCCTCCAGCAGTCCCCAGGCTGGCTCACAGCCCTCCCACCCCCAGGGCTGGGGCTGAGCGAGGCACCTGGGAGGGTGCAGGGTGTGCAGCACCCACGGGATGCTGAGCCCTTTGCAGGCTGGACCCCCTGCCCCAAAATCTGGGCACCCAGAGCAGGTGTGGGGAGAGCCCCGGGGCTGCACCTCGGCCCCTTCCTGCTCCCAGCTGAGCCCTGAGCCCAGCTCCTACCTGTCCTGGCTGCCAGGACCCTGCAGCATCCCTGGGGTAGCTGAGCGCCCTGCACCCTGCTGCATCCCCCCAGCACCCTGCTGCAATTCTGCTGCGTCCCCCCTGCACCCTGCAGCGTCCCCCCTACGTTTGCGCCCCCCACATCCCTGCTACACCTGAGCCCCCCGCACCTTGCTGCATCCCTGCTATGCCCCTGCTGCACCTGCACTGCACCCCCCAGCACCCCCCAGCCCCCCGCCCGCTCCTACCTGCCCAGCTCCCCGCCCAGCAGCGCGAAGCCCTCTCCGAAGGGCTCGCTCCGGATCGGGCTCCGGGGCCCGTCCAGCATCCCCGGGCGGCTCATCCTGCCCCGGGAACGGCACAGCCGCCGCGCCCGGTCCCGGAGCAACGGGGTTGGGGGGGGAAGCGCAGCCGGACCGAGCTCCCTCCTCCCCCAGGGGGCGGCCCCGAGGCCGGGCCCTCCCCCCCAGCCCCGCCGCGGGTCCCGGGATCCCGGAGCAGCGCCCGGCCGGGGAGCCGCGGGGACCGGGGAGCTCCGCGGGGAGGGGGGAAACGAGCGGGGCTGACCGGGACCGGGCCGGTTCCGCCTCTCCCGAGGGTCCCCAGCCCCGGCGGTGCCCGGGGGGCGCCCGCAGCACGGCCCCAACCGGGTACCGGACACCGGGTGGTACCGGGCGGTGCGGGGCCGTGCGAGCACCGAGCGCCGGTACCGGCACCGGGAAGGATGTTCGGGCCCCTTTTTGGTGACCACGCCCCTTTTGGTGACCACGCCCCAATTACAATGACCACGCCCAGTGCCGCGACCACACCCCCTGCCACGCCCACGCCCATTGCAACGCCGTGACCACGCCCACCGCGCCCTCTTATTACCACGCCCACTTCGATGACCACGCCCTCTACAACCACCCCCCTAACACTCCTGACCACGCCCGTTTTGTGACCACGCCCCCTGCCACTACTCCGCCCTGCACTCCGACCACGCCCACTCCCCTGACCACGCCCACCGCCGCTACCTCTCCCACTAGCCCGACCACGCCCACCACCACGCCCACCCCCTTCGCCTCGACCCCCCCCACCTCCCCGGCCCCTTTCACCGATTGGCCTCTCCCCGGCCCCGCCCCTCAGGCGGCGGCGCGGATTGGCGGAGCGGGCCGTCGCTCAGGGCGAGGCAGCGCGGCCATGGCGGGTCCGCTGCGGGTGGCGGCGCTGCTGGCGGCGGCGGCGGCGGTGGTCGCGGTCCGGGCCCCGGCACCGGAGCGGCGGCAGGAGGCGGCGGTGCGGGCCCTGGCTCGGCGCCTCCTGGGCCCCCGGGCCGCCTCCGCCGTGGAGCTGTCGGTGGACGGGACGCTGGCGGAGGGCGGCCCCGACGCTTACCGGCTGCTGTCGCCTCCCGGTGCCGCCGTGGCCGTGACCGTGACCGGTTCCAGCGGCGTGGCGGCCGCCGCCGGGCTGTACCGTTACCTGCGGGACTTCTGCGGCTGTCACCTCTCGTGGGCCGGGGCTCAGCTCCGTCTGCCCGAGCCCCTGCCGCGGGTACCGGCAGAGATCCGCGCCGCAACCCCCAACCGGTACCGGGACCGCGCACCGGGACGGGACGGGACGGGACGGGAAAGGCCGGGCAGGGGGCTGGCGGTGCGCCTGGGCCCCTGGGGGTGGCGGTGTGGAGGGTACCGGGGGGCTCCGTTAACGTACCCGGTGCTGAGGGGCACCGGGGGCTCCGTTACTGCACCGGGCTCCCCGGTGCTACCAGTGCGCGGGGTCCCTGGGGCTCTGTTACTGCCCGGGGTGCTGAAGGTGCGGGGGGGGCACCGGGGGTTCTGTTAACACACTGGGCTCCCTAGTACTGCCAGTATCTGGGGGTACCGGGGGCTCTGTTAATGCACCGGGTGTAGGGGGGCACCGGGGGCTCCGTTAACGCAGCGCTCCCCTGGGAACGGGGGCACCCTGGGGGCTTTGTTCACATCCCAGCTCCCCCCTCCCGGTGCTGCTGACGTCCATCCGGGGGGGGCTCCACCGATGCCGTTCGTGCCACGGATCAGCCCATCCGTGCCAGCTCGGGCACCGAGCCGGCCACCGCTCACACCTCGTTACCCCGGGACAAAAGGCTCTCACCCTTACATAACGGGGGGGGGGGGGAGGGCAGCGGGGAGCCTGCCCCCCCCCTCCATCCTTCTATCGGCACCCCTTCGTTCTGCCCCAGGTACCGCTACTACCAGAACGTCTGCACCCAGAGCTACTCCTACGCCTGGTGGGACTGGGCGCGCTGGGAGCGGGAGATCGACTGGATGGCGCTGAGCGGCATCAACCTGGCGCTGGCCTTCGTGGGGCAGGAGCTCGTCTGGCAGCGGGTGGAGTATCCCCACCTTGGGGCCAGGGGGATGCAACGGGGCCGTGGTGGGCGTCGGGAAGGGGGGAGCTGACGGCCGGGCCGCCCGCAGGTCTACCTGTCCCTGGGTCTGAACCAGTCGGAGATCGACGCCTACTTCACGGGGCCGGCGTTCCTGGCGTGGAACCGCATGGGGAACCTCCACGGCTGGGCAGGGCCGCTGCCGCGCTCCTGGCACATCAAGCAGCTCTATCTGCAGGTATCGGGGGGGATCTCATCCTGCTCCGCCGTGCTGGGGTGGTGCTGGATGCGGGCTCAATCACCGCGTGCCCAGAGACCCCTTGTAGGGTCTGGAGCTCCTCTCCCGTCGCTCCTCTTCCTCCTTCCTCTTCCTCTCTCCCAGTACAGGGTCGTGGAGAGGATGCGCTCGCTGGGGATGATCACGGTGCTGCCGGCCTTCGCGGGCCACGTGCCGCAGGGGGTTCTTCGGTACGTGCGGCTGCGCTCACAGACCCCAAAGGTCCTTCAGCTCCCTGCCCAGCGGGTCCCGGCTCCGGGTCCCACCTTTGGGCAGCACCGGGCACCCCTGGGGGGTCCTGTGCAGCGTTCCGAGCGCGCGGTCCCATCCTGCTTCTGATCCCCGTCCCTGCCCTCCGGCTCAGGGTCTTCCCGCGTGTGAACGCCACTCGCCTCGGGGGCTGGAGCCACTTTGACTGCACCTACTCCTGCACCTACCTGCTGGACCCCGAGGACCCCATGTTCCAGGTGATCGGCACCCTGTTCCTGAAGGAGCTGATCAAGGAGTTCGGCACCGACCACATCTACAGCGCCGACACCTTCAACGAGATGAGCCCGCTGTCCTCCGACCCCGCGTATCTCTCGAGGGTCAGCAACGCCGTCTTCAGGTCGATGACGGGAGGTGGGTCGGGGCCGCGTGGCGGCACTCCGTAAGGGGGTGGCCGTGGGGTCTGGGGGTGCTCCCCATGCCTCACCCCCTTCCTCTATCCCCAGCTGACCCCGAGGCGCTGTGGCTGATGCAGGGCTGGCTCTTCCAGCACCAGCCGGACTTCTGGCAGCCGGCGCAGGTGCGGGCGCTGCTGCACGGCGTGCCTCTGGGCAGGATGATCGTCCTCGACCTCTTTGCCGAGTCCAAGCCCGTCTACCCGTGGACGGAGTCCTTCTACGGGCAGCCCTTCATCTGGTGCATGCTGCACAACTTCGGCGGCAACCACGGCCTCTTCGGCACCGTGGAGGCCATCAACCACGGCCCCTTCGAGGCTCGCCGCTTCCCCAACTCCACCATGGTGGGCACCGGGTTGGCGCCCGAGGGCATCGAGCAGAACGACGTGGTGTACGAGCTGATGAACGAGCTGAGCTGGAGCCACCAGCCCCTCGACCTCCCCGCCTGGGTGTCCCGCTACGCCCAGCGCCGCTACGGCGCCCCCAACGCCGCCGCCTCCTCCGCCTGGCGCCTGCTCCTCCGCAGCGCCTACAACTGCACGGGCGTCTGCGTCAACCACAACCGCAGCCCGCTGGTGCGCCGCCCGTCCCTGCACATGGACACGCAGCTCTGGTACAACGCCAGCGACGTCTACGAGGCTTGGAGGCTGCTGCTGAGCGCCGGCGCCGCGCTGGGCTCCAGCCTCACCTACCGCTACGACCTGGTGGACGTCACGCGCCAGGCGGTGCAGCAGCTGGTGGGCGACTACTACCTGAGCATCCGCGGCGCCTTCCAGAGCCGAGCGCTGCCGGAGCTGCTGACGGCCGGCGGCGTGCTGGTGTACGACCTGCTGCCCGAGCTCGACAGCCTCCTCTCCAGCCACGGCCTCTTCCTCCTGGGCCGCTGGCTGGAGAGCGCCCGCGCCGCGGCCACGAGCGACCGGGAGGCCGAGCTGTACGAGATGAACGCCCGCAACCAGGTGACGCTCTGGGGACCGAGCGGGAACATCCTGGATTACGCCAACAAGCAGCTGGGGGGGTTGGTGCTGGATTATTACGGCGTGCGCTGGAGCCTCTTTGTCTCTCTCCTGGTGGAGAGCCTCAACTCGGGCAGCCCCTTCCACCAGGACCAGTTCAACCAGGCCGTCTTCCAGGTGGAGAGGGGCTTCATCTACAACAAGAAGCGTTACCCTACGACGCCTGTCGGTGACACGCTGGAGATCTCCAGGAAGCTTTTCCTCAAATATTACCCCGGGGCCATGGAGCGGAGCCGGGCTGGGCCAGCGTGATTCAGGGCCATGCCTCTCGGAGCCTCCCCTAGGAGGGAGGGCAGAGACCCCGCGTCCTCGCGCGTCGAGGCTCCCGCAGCTCCTCGTTTGATCGCCGTGTCCCTCCCTGATCGCCGTGTCCTGGTGGTGCTGGAATGAAGGCGCAGAGCCCCGCTGGGACCAGGCTGCGTGCTCTGCGTGGGCAGGATGAGCCCCGCAGGGGGCTGGCAGCCAGCTGTTGGGGCAGGCTGTGCTCCAGGGACCGGTGCTGCACCGTGCTCAGCCCCGACGGCCCCTCCTGGCTGCCCCACGCCTGCCCCACTGGAGCTGAGCCACCCCACGGTACGGAGCAAGGAGCTCTGCTGCCCCGCTGGCCGCTCGGTGGGACCTGGGACAGTGCAGACGGACAGAGGACAGACGGACAGAGGGGCTGGCATGTCCCCCCCAGTGCCTGCCCCTGGCCAAGCAGCAGGGAGCCAGCCTTCCCCCATGGCTCGTGCCCCCCTGGCTCCCCTCCTCGTGAGGCCGTCAGCCTCTGCGCAGCCCCTGCCGCGCTTGGTGCCTGTGGCATTGAAGGAATCGCGGCAGTTTTCTGCGGTGATGCTGGGGCTGGGCTCCTCAGGCCGGGCTTTTTCTGTGCCTTTTCCTCCCCTCGCTGGGGTTTCAGGTGGAGGCTGCGTGGCCGTGGGTCTCTCTGGCCCCAGGCAGGGTGCAGAGCTAGCCTGCAGAGCTATTAAAGGTTTGGACACTGAGTGCTGTCGGGCTCCTCCGCTTCTCCCCAGCGTGCAATTTGTTTGAAATTTGGCAAGGGAGCAGCTCGCAGCTGAGATTTTTTTTCCCCTGAGGGGGAAGAAAGCACGGCCAGCTGTGGGGTTGCTGCTCGGGGCTGTCCCCGGCTGGTGTGGAGCTCCGGGGCTGCCTTCCCAGCGTGGGATCCTGGCTTCGCCGCGGGGTCTTTATCTCGGCAGCTGCACCAGCATCAAGGCAGAGGGAGCCCCAAACGTGGCCAGGGGAGGCAGGTGGAGGGGCCTTGAGATAAGAAGGCAGACAAAACACAGGGAAGGAGGGAGGGATGAGGCCCCTGCCCAGCCCTTTTAAACACCGCAGCCCCCCAGCCCCAGCACTGCCGCGGTGCCCATGGAGCAAACCACGGTGCTGATTACCGGCTGCTCCTCGGGCATCGGGCTGGGGCTGGCCGCCCGCCTGGCAGCCGATTCTGCTCGCAGGTTCAAAGGTAAAGGGGCGATGGTGTGCCGCGGGGGTCCCGGCACCAAGGGGGTCCCGGCACCAAGGGGGTCCCGGCACCAAGGGGTTCTCTTCCCTCTGGTCCCTGGGGTGGCCCCATTGCCCCGCGGCCCCGCTCTCTCCCCCAGTGTTCGCCACCATGCGCGACCTGGCCAAGAGCGAGCGGCTGCGGGAGCGGCTGGGGGGCGGCTGCCCCGAAACGCTGGAGCTGCTGCAGCTGGATGTCACCGACCCACGCTCGTTAGCCACCGCCGCACACCGGGTGCAGCGGCTGGACGTGCTGGGTACGGTTCTCACCGCCCTCACCCCGGGGATCAGCTGGGTGCCAAATAATAGGATGAGCCAAGGTGGCTCCGCAGGGGGCTGGGGGGTGCTGCAGCCCTAAGGATGGGGTGGGATGGGGTTTGGGGGTGTAGGGAGGAGGAATGGGGTTTGGTCCCAATGTCCCCGTCCCCAATCCGTCCTCAGCCCTGGTGCTGAGGGTGCCCAGCTCACGGGGGCTGTGCCCCGGCAGTGTGCAACGCGGGGGTAGGACTGATGGGCCCCCTGGAGACGTGCTCCGAGCAGGCCATGAGGACGGTGTTCGAGGTGAACCTCTTCGGGGCCATCCGCACCATCCAGGCCTTCCTGCCTGCCATGAAGCGCCGCAGGGCCGGCAGGATCCTCGTCACCGGCAGCGTCGGGGGGCTGCAAGGTGGGCGCTGCCTTGGGGGGGGGGGCTGCGCCGGCTCAAGGGGGGAAGCCCGGCTCTCAAACCGCCGCTCTGCCCCAGGGGTGCCCTTCAATTCCGTGTACTGCGCCAGCAAATTCGCCGTGGAGGGGCTGTGCGAGAGCCTGGCCATCGTCCTGCGGCCCTTCAACATCCAGTGAGTGCCGGCGGCGGCGCGGGGAAGGGGCACGAAGGCTGCAGCCGGAGGGTCTCGGGGCTGACGGACCCCTCCCCGTGGGGCTGCTCCTTCCCGCAGCGTGACGCTGGTGGAGTGCGGGCCGGTCAACACGGGCTTCCTGCAGAACCTGCAGCATGCCGACCCCGAGGGCAGCGAGCTGCAGGGGCTGGACGCCGACACGCAACGGCTCTACCGCCGGTACCTGCGGCACTGCCGCGGCCTCTTCCGTGACGCGGCGCAGGAGGTGGAGGAGGTGCTGCAGGTGGGGTGGGATGGGATGGGATGGGATGGGATGGGATGGGATGGGATGGGATGGGATGGGATGGGGGCTCGGGGCCGGAGCTGAGCCCTATATGGTGCCAGGTGTTCCTGGAGGCCATCAGCTCCCCCTGCCCGCCCCTGCGCTGCGCCACCACCCAGCTCTTCGCCCCGCTAGCGCGCCTGAAGCAGGCCAGCCCCGATGGCTCCGACTACGTGCGGGCCATGCACGACTTCGTCTTCGGCCCCGGTGAAGACGGCAGAGACCAGCCCTGAGCACCGGCACCTGGAGAGCACCGGTGGCGGGGGATGGGTCCCCACGTGCTGGCAATAAACCCCTGCTACTGCCCCACAGCTCCGGCTCTGTCCCCGCTGTTTGTGGGGCAGGATGGCACGGGGCAAGGGTGGGTGGGTGGTGGGCACCGCAAGCGCTGGGTGGATGCTACTGGGGCTCCAGTGGGTGGAGGGGGGTGGCTCAAGTGGGGGGCACGGGGGATAAGTGGGTGATACTGGGGCTGGGTGGGCAGCCGGTACTGGGACTGGGTAGGCGGTACTGGGGCTGGGCAGCCGGAACTGGGGCTGGGCAGCGGGTACTGGGACTGGGCAGGCGGTACTGGGGCTGAGCATCCGGTACTGGGGCTGGGCAGCCAGTTGGGAGCTGTTTTAGTGATTGATGCCAGGGCTCCAGCAGGCACTACCGGGGCTCTTTGATCGTGGGGTTTGCTGGGCAGTTCTGGGGCTGCAGGATACAGCAGTGGGGCGGCTGGGCAGCCGGTACGGAGCCTCCAGCAGCGGCACCGAGCTTCCAGCGGCGGAACGGAGCCCCCAGCGGGCAGCACCGGGGCCGGGCGAGCAGCGCCGAGCCTCCAGCAGGCAGCACCGAGCCTCGAGCAGGGGACCCCGAGCAGCCCCCGGGGCTCCGTCCGGTTGCCCCCACCCCTCCGCGACCCCTCCACCGCCCCAATCCCTCCCCCGGGGCGGCGATGCCGGCCTCGCTCCGCTCCGGGGCGGCGCCGGGGCGGGCCGGTGACGGGTTCCGGGCGATCTCCGTCTTCCGGCGGGGACCATGGCGCCGTTCCCGTCGGGGCTGTTGGTGCTGACGGCCCCGTTGGGTTCGGTACCGGGCCGAGCGGCGACCGCTCTGACGGCTGCGGCGGGGCTGGTGGCGGGGCCGCTCTACGTTCACCTGCAGCCGGGGTTGCTCCTGGGGGGCCCCGCGCCTCTCCCCGCCTCCCCTCCGCCAGCCCCGGCTCTGCTCCGGGCTTTGGCCGCCCTCTACTCGGCGGCGGCGGCTCACCGGGGGTTGGACGTGCGCGTCCTGCTGGGCCACGGGCACCGGCTGGCGGAGCCGCCCCGCGTCCTGCTGGCCGACGGGGGGGTCGGCGACGAAGGGCCGGTGAGCTTCGGGCTCCGGCAGCTGGCGGCCGCCGCTTACGGTTGCCCCCCCGGCTTGCCGGCCCTGCTGCTGGATGGCCCCGACGGTCCCCGGACGGCCCCCGGAGGCTCCGAGGGGGAGCTGCCCGCCTACCCCGACGTGGTGGTCGGGGGCACCTTCGACCGGTTGCACGGTGCCCACCGGTTGCTGCTCAGCGCCTGCTGCCTCGTGGCCCGCCGGAGGCTCCTGGTCGGGGTGGCGGACGGGGAGCTGCTCCGCCGTGAGTGCTGCGGGGACGGCAGCGGGCTGCTGGGGATGTGGGGATGGTGCAGGGATGGCCCCCGGGGGTAGGGGAGGTGGGAGAGGGTCGTGGGTGGCGGGGAGATGGGGTGGGGGGGTTGCCCTCTGAGAGCACCTGGAAAGCTTGGAGGGTCTTGGGGGGAGGCTGCTGGGAAGGGGTTGAGGGTCCTGTGCCCCGGTGTCCCTGCACCCCAGTGCCACCACGGGTAGGGTGACAGTGGGATCCCCACCGGGATTCGGGGTGACAGTGGGAGACCCACCGGGAGCAGGGCTTTGGGGAAGGCAGGCCCCTGAACCCCAGGCCTGGTTCCTCTCCCTCTCTCCCTTCCCATTCTCCATCGCCGCCCTGGAGCCGTGCTCAGCGGCCCCGCACTCAGCCCCTCTGCCCCTCGCCGTGCCCTGCAGACAAGGTGCTGAAGGAGCTGATCGAGCCCTACGAGCTGCGGGCCGCCAAGCTGCGCGAGTTCCTGGCGGACGTGAAGCCCTCGGTGCTTTATGACATTGTGCCCTTGGCCGACCCCTACGGCCCCGCGGTCACGGACCCCGAGCTGCGCTGCATCGTCGTCAGTGAGGAGACACGCAAGGGAGGGGAGGCCGTGAACAAGAAGAGACTCGAGAATGTAATTTGGGGAGGGGGCTGACACCTTCCAGCCCCACCGCTGGGGCTGTCAGGGGCTCAGTGGGCTCCTTCTCCTGGCAGGGGCTTGCCGCGCTGGAGCTCTTTGAGATCCAGCTGATCAAGGACCCCGAGCACAGCCAGAACGAGGAGGAGAAGATCAGTTCCTCCAGCCTGCGGCAGAGGCTGCTCGGGACGCTGCTGCGGCCCCCGCGGGTGAGGGGAGAACATTCGGAGGGTTTGTGATGGTGTCGGGGGTCTGGGTGTGGAGCTGTGGGACCTAAAGATGCCAGTGGTGCTCCTGTCCTGAACTCCTGGCCCTTGGTGTGGAGTAGGTCCGGGTGAAATACGGGGCACAAAGCAGGCAATGGTCTGGGTTTTGGGGTCCCAAATGGGGTCGCCCCATTTGGGTGAGTTATGGGGTGAAAGCTCGATGACCTTGTGAAGCTGGGGAGCTGCAGGGATGGCAGCCTGGGGTGCTGGAGCCAGCCTGTCCCCTGCCACAGAGGGGACATTTGGAGGCCTGCCTGCCTTTGGTGTGTCCCAGCCCCAGGGACGCACAAGGCCCCGCTCTGCAGGGCCAGGAGCTGCCACGACACCCGCGGGATCCTATTTTGCCACCCTCCACCTCACGGCAGCCCCCATCCCCGCAGGAAGCCCCCACCTTGCCATCTCGCCCCTACGTGATCGGCCTGACCGGAGGCACCGGGAGCGGCAAAACCTCCATCGCCAGGCTCCTGGGGCAGCTCGGAGCCTTCGTCATCGACGCCGACAAGCTGGGCCACGCTGTCTACCTCCCCGGGGGCCCTGCCTACGAGCGGGTTGTGGCGGCGTTTGGGGCAGGTAGGGGTACGTGGGGACGGCCGGGTGGTCCCAGAGGGGCAAAGTTTTCCCCGAGTCCTCCATGTGCCTTGTCAGGGCTGCTTTAAAGCGTCTGGTTTGGAAGTCTGGGCTGAGCTGCTGCATGTCTGTCCTTGTCTGGAGCATGATAAGGAGATCCCGGGTCAGATCCTGCACCGTGGGGGCCTTTGGAGTCCTGTGCTGAAGTCCTGCTCTGCCCCACGGGCCTAATCGTACCACGGGGGCGTCAGTTGGGTTCATCCCGTCCCAAACACGTTCCCCTTCCGTCTTACAGAAATCGTGCACGAAGACGGGACGATTAACAGGAAAGTCCTTGGGGCCAAAGTGTTTGGAAACCAGGTAAAAGCAGCGCGCGGGGAATGTCAATATTTAATCACCCGAGCAAAGAGCTCTCCCTCTGTGCCGGGGCTTTTTGTTTTGCAGCCCTTTGAGCTGCTGCCACGCTCCTGACCGTGTTCCTGGCAGCGTGCTGGCGGGCAGTGATGGATGGCGAGGGCAGGACACGGAGATGGCTTCTCCGTCACCGCGTCGGCAGTCGTGCAGGACGTGCCCCCGGCACCCTTGGCAGCTGCTGCTGCTGCTTCCCGAGCCCTGCTTCCCTCTGTCCTTCACCCAGTGCCGAGCTAAAGGCCCACCGTGCACGTCACCCGTGCTCTCTGGCCATTAGGGGACTTGGACCCATGGCAAGTGGGGCTCGGTGACGCCGCAGCTGGACGTGAGCCCCCGCTCGCTGGCGCTGCCGCGGCCCAGGCGTGAAGGCTTCTCCTGGGGGTCCCCTGGGGACTGGCTGCTGTGCATGGGGGGCTCTGCAAAGCACTCCTCGTGCTGAAATTCTGCCATGCCTGGCAGAGCAGGGATGGGAAAGGGAAAAGAGCCCGCAGCCCATCAGTAGGCCCGAGAGCCTTTTAGCCCAGCGTCTCTCCCGGTGTCTTCTGGGACCGCTTTCTGCCGCCAGTTTTTTCTCTCATTAGTCCCCATGGAGCTCTGAAAGCCAGGAGCTGACCCCCGCTGTGGTTCCTTTCCAGGAGCGGCTGAAGAGCCTCACAGATATCGTGTGGCCTGAGATAGCCCGGCTGGTCAGGAAGGAAATCGAGGAAGCCGATGCTCAAGGTAACCGGGACGTGAAAACGGGGCGTTCGGTCCTGTGTCTCTGAGCTCATTTGTGGCGTAACGCCCCTCGGGTGCTGCCTCAGGGAGCAGAACCTTTCCAGCTCCTGGGGGCTGCCCTGCGTGGCCGGTAGCGGCGAGCAACGGCCTCATTCTGCAGGGAAAACTGTGTGCGTGCTGGATGCTGCTGTGCTGCTGGAGGCTGGCTGGCAGGAGATGGTGCACGAGGTGTGGACGGCCGTCATCCCCGAAGAGGAGGTGGGTGATGCCCTTCTGGCCGCGGCTGGCTGCTGGTGGACATTCCCCGCTCCCTCCTCTGAGCCCCTGAGTGTCCCCCCTGTGGTCCCCCCAGGCTGTGAAGCGCATCGTGGACAGGGACGGGCTGAGCGAGGAGGCTGCTCGCAGCCGGCTGCGGAGCCAGATGAGCAACAGCCAGAGGGTGGAGCAGTCGCAGGTGGTTCTGTGCACACTGTGGGAGCCGGACGTCACCCGCAAGCAGGTGAGCTGCTGGCCAACAAGCCGGGGGCTGACCCGGGGTGGTGAGGGGGGACCCCAGCCCCTTGCTAGAGACAGGGACGGGGACTGGAGGGCTCTGTGCCGGGGCTCACCTGCAAGGCTGCTTCTGGATGTGGGACGAGGGATGAATTCATGGAATCCCAGAATCGTCTAGGTTGGAAGAGGCCTCCAGGATCACCCAGTCCAACCTCTGACCTAACAAGGTCCTCCATTAAACCATATCACTAAGCTCTACATCTAAACGTCTTTTAAAGACCTCCAGGGATGGTGACTCCACCACTTCCCCAGGCAGCCCATCCCAACGCCTCACAACCCTTTCGGTTAAGAAGTTCTTCCCAATATCCAACCTAAACATTCGGGGTTGTAAATCCAGCAGGGAAGGCACAGAATTGACGGGAGCCCTTTGCACGATGTTCCTACCTCTGTCGATTATTCCCTGGCAGGTGAAGAAGGCCTGGGACCTCCTGCAGCAGCGCATGAGCCACCCACCTGCGGCTGGATCCTCCTGACGGCCCTGCGGGGCACCCGTGCATCGAGCAGCGCTGGGACGTGGGGCGAGGGCAGAGCCGTCCCCGCGGCGTCGGGCACCGTCTGTGAGCCGGGTGCGGAGGGGCTGGGGCTGAAGCCCCCCTGCTGTATCCCCACCCCGTAGAGGGGCCGGGAGCGCCCTGCTCTGCTGCTGCCGCCGGACACTGTGACCCCAGGAGCGGGAATGAGCTGGGATTGCTGCAGCGGTGCCTTGGGCCAAAGGGCTGAGCCCCCGCTGGTGCCTGCGCCTCTCGAGAGCAGGGGGCAGCACCTGAAGCCAACCCCAAAGGGCTGGGGACAGGCCCTGGGCGCTGTGAACCCGTCCTCATGTGACAGTTAAAGTGCACTTTTCCTTGGCAGTGTCTGCGGGGTGTTTTTGTCCCCCTTTACTAACCGTTCACCCAGGTACCGACCCCACCGCCGCCACCCCGGGGGCTTTTTCCCTGCTCGTAGGGGGCAGCAGCCCCCTGGGGTGTCCCCTGGTGCCACCGGCCAGTGTCCCCACGGTGCCACCAGCCCACGGCCGGGGCTGCTCGGGGCTCTGCCCTGCTCCTGGTGCGAGCACTGGTGCCCTCATCCTGGCGCTCCCCTCTCCGTTGCCATTACACTGGGGGTGGCTCCACTGGGAGCAAGGTGGGAGCCCCAGAGGGTCCCGGTCCCGGTGCTGGTCCCGGTCCCGGTCCCGGTGCCAGTCCTGGTCCAGGTGCTGGTCCCGGTGACAGTCCCAGTACCGGTGACAGTCCCAGTGCCGGTCCCAGTACTGGTCCCGGTGCTGATACCGGTCCTGGTGCGGGTGTCAGTCCCAATATTGGTCCCGGTGCTGATCCCGGTGCCGGTCCCAGCACGGGGGGGCGGAGCGCCCGGTCCCGCCCCCGGCGCTCCCCCCGTGATGTCACCGGGCGCACGGGGCCGTCCCGCCCCGGTACCGGCACAGGGCTCGGGGCCGCGCACAGCAGAGCCGAGCCATGGCCGGGTGCGGGCGGACGCTGCTCGGGGCTGCTGCCCGGTAAGACACCGGGACCGGGCACCGGGAGCAAGACCGGGACACCGGGACCGGCACCGGCGGTTGGTGCAGAGCACCGGGGGGGCAGCGGCTCCGGTTTTCTGACCCCCTTTTTATCTTCTCCAGGTGCCCCGGTCCCCACCGGTCCCCGTATCCACAGCCAGCACGGCCGTTCCTCAGCCTGGTGGGCTCCGGTCCCACCGGGTACAGGGAGCAGCGCATCCTGGGGTGAGTTCGGCACCGGAGCGGGGACCCTGGTTACCGGGTGGGTGCGAGGTGCCGGTGCTGACCCGCGTTTATTTCCCCCCAGGTATTCGGCGAAGCAGATGTACGAGCTGGTGGCCAACGTCGGGGACTACCGGCTCTTCGTGCCGTGGTGCCGCCGCTCGGCCGTGCTGTCCCGCCGCGGCCACGTGCTGCGGGCAGAGCTCGAGGTCGGCTTCCCGCCCCTCCACGAGCGGTACCTCTCCGAGGTGTCCCTGGGTCCCCGGCAAATCCGGGTAAGCCGTGGTGTTCCCCCCCCTCTTCTTGGGTTTGGGGTTTGCGTCCGGGCACTGGGGCTCAGCAGATCGATGTGTGGGGGAAGAGCTGGGTGCAGGGGGCACTGGGGGCGAGGGGCTGCGATGCACGCCGGCTCCAGAGACCCCGATGTGCTCCTGTGGAAGGAAAGCTGCCCCCATCAACGCTGCCCCTGCCCTAAAACCGCTCCAGCAGGCGTGCGGCCCCATGTGCTGCCTCTGAGTCCCCTGCTTGACACTTGGGGACGGGGCCGGGGCCGGGGCCGTTTCTGCTGCTCCATTTGGTGCTAGATGCACAGTGCCTGGGTTCTGAGCAGCTTTTTGCCCTCCCGCAGGCGGTGAGCAGCAACTGCCAGCTCTTCAGGCACCTGGAGACACTGTGGCGCTTCGGGCCAGGGCTGCCAGGACGGACAGACACCTGCTCGCTGGATTTCTCGGTGAGTGCACGACACCGGGGGCTGGGACAGGATTTGGGAGGGGGCTGC
Organism: Nettapus auritus; assembly: GCA_011076525.1. Lineage (NCBI taxonomy): Eukaryota > Metazoa > Chordata > Aves > Anseriformes > Anatidae > Nettapus > Nettapus auritus. The sequence goes on along the minus strand of CM021791.1, from coordinate 3,687,851 downwards.
CGGCCCCGCTCCGTTCCTCGGAGCCTCCCCAGCACCTCTCCACCTCCTGCTAGGTCTCCTTTGAGTTCCGCTCAGCGCTGCACTCCCGGCTGGCCGGGCTCTTCCTGGACGAGGTGGCGAAGCGGATGGTGGCCGCCTTCGAGGGCCGGGCACAGGAGCTCTTCGGGCCGCAGGCTGCCGCCCGCCCCGCACAGCGAGCAGCACGCCGGGCCTGAGCTCGCCGGGGCTCAGCCGGACCCTGCCGTCAGCCCCGCTGAGGGCCTCCCCTATTTATGGCTATTTAACCACCCCAGAGATAACTTATTTTTTCTAAGCCCCACTTCTGTCAAACGCTGGTGACACGAGGACCAAAAGCCCGTGGGCCAGGCCCGTACGCGGCCCGTGCAGGCACACTGTTTGTAGAGCTTTGCCAATAAAACGTGGTGCACGGACTGGCTCGGGGCGATTCTTTATCCCTGTGCTGCCCCCATCCCCGTGCTCCCCCTTGTCCCCTTGCTGTCCCCATCCCTGTCCTGTCCCCGTGCTGCACTCCATCCCCATCCCGTTTCTGTCCCTGTCCTACCCCTGTCCCGGTCCCATCCCCATGTTGTCCCCATCCCATCCCTGTCCCCATAATGTCCTCATCCTGTCCCCATCCCCATGCTGTCCCCGTCCCCATCCCCTTGCTGCCCCCATCCCATCCCCATCCCCATGACGTCCCCATCCTGCCCCCCGTCCCCGTGTTGTCCCCATCCCATCCATGTCCCCGTCCCCATCCCCGTCCCCTTGCTGTCCCCGTCCCGTCCCCGTCCCCGTCCCCTTCCCGCAGCTCAGTCCCGCCCCCCGCCGCCCCCTCCCGGCCGTGCCCGCGTCTCCCGCTGGGGTCGAGGCCAAGCGAAGGCCGCGGCCGACGGCCTCTCCCCCGGCTCCTCCTGCGTCACGCTGACGTCAGCGCCGTTACGCAAGCACCGGGCAGCGACCCGGGACCCCGCCCCCTTCCCCCCCCTCCGGTCCCGTCCGGGCGCCCCCTGGCGGTGCCTCGGGACTGCATCTCCCATCCCCCCCCGCGGCCGTCACGTGACCGGGGCGGGCGGAAGATGGCGGAGCCGCCCGGGGCCGCGGCCGAGGACTCGTGGGGCAAGGTGAGACCGGGGCCGGGGGAACCGGGACCGGGCCTCCCGGGACGGGGCTGCGGGGGGTCCAAGGGCAAGGTCAGGGGCGAGGGCAAAGGTCGAGGGGGCCCGGTTCGGCCCGGTTGGGCTCGGTTGAGCTCGGTTCGTCCCGGCTGGGCCCGGTTCGTCTCGGTTGGCCCGGTTTGTCCCGGTAGGGCTCGGTTCGGTCCGGTTGGGCTCGGTTAAGCTCGGTGGGGCCTCGTTCGTCCCGGTTGGGCCCGGTTTGTCCCGGTAGGGTTCGGTCCGGTTGAGCCCGGTTCGTCCCGGTAGGGCCCGGTTGGGCTGGGCTGAGCCCGGTTTGGCCCGACTGGGCCCGGTTCATCCCGGTTGAGCCTGGTTGGGTCCAGCTGAACCCGGTTCATCCTGGTTGAGCCCGGTTTGTCCCGGTTGGGCCCGCTTTGGTCCGGTCGGGCCTGGCTGTTCCCGGTTGTGCTGACCGCCTCCTTCTCCCCGCCGCCCCAAGGTGGACGCCGCCTACGGTGACAACGGCCTGGACTCGGGTAGGTACCGCCGGGACTCGGGGCTGCGGCCGGGCCCGGCCCGGGGCTCCCCCGGGACGCGGGGGGCGGTGGAAGGGGGCCCGTGGCCGCTCCTCGCCCCTCACCGGTCCCCGGTCGCTCGCAGCGCTGCTCGGGGACTGCGCCCGCAAGGGGAGCGTCGTGTCCCGCGCCAACAGCATCGGCTCCACCAGCGCCTCGTCCGTCCCCAACACGGGTGAGTGCCCGGGGTTTGCCCCGGTTGTTGCTGCTTCTGACCCCCAGAGAGTTGGGTTTTGGGGTTATTGTCTCCTCTTTCCCTGTTATGGGTGGGTTTTGGGGTCAGCGTCCCGGTCAGTGCCTCCTCTGTCCCCATTGTGGGTGGGTTTTGGGGTCTGTTCCTCAGTTATTGCCTCCTCCATCCCCATCATCGATGGGTTTTGGGGTCTGTCTCCCAGTTATTGCCTCCTCCATCCCCATCATGGGTGGGTTTTGGGGTCTGTCCCCCAGTCATTGTCTTCTCTTTCCCCGTTATGGGTGGGTTTTGGGGTCAGTGCCCCAGTCAGTGCCTCCTCCATCCCCATCATGAGTGGGTTTTGGGGTCTGTCCCCCAGTTATTGCCTCCTCCCTGCCCCACATGGGTGGGTTTTTGGGGTCTGTCCCCCAGTTATTGCCTCCTCCCTGCCCCACACAGGTGGGTTTTTGGGGTCTGTCCCTCAGTTATTGCCTCCTCCATCCCCCACACAGGTGGGTTTTGGGGTGTGTCCCCCAGTTCTTGCCTCCTTCATCCCCATCATGGGTGGGTTTTGGGGTCTGTCCCCCAGTCATTGTCTCCTCTTTCCCTGTTATGGGTGGGTTTTGGGGTCAGCGTCCCGGTCAGTGCCTCCTCCATCCCTATCGTGGGTGGGTTTTGGGGTCTGTCCCCCAGTTCTTGCCTCCTCCATCCCCATCATGGATGGGTTTTGGGGTCTGTCCCCCGGTCATTGTCTTCTCTTTCCCCGTTACGGGTGGGTTTTGGGGTCAGCGCCCCAGTCAGTGCCTCCTCCATCCCCATCATGAGTGGGTTTTGGGGTCTGTCCCCTAGTTATTGCCTCCTCCCTGCCCCACACAGGTGGGTTTTGGGGTCTGTCCCCCGGTCATTCTGTTCATCCCCCTGCCCGTGCACCTCCCTCACTCACCCCAAGAGGTGAGGGGAGGTGGTGGGGGCAGCGTTGGGGCACGGGGGGCTCCAACAGCGTGGTTGGACCCATCGGGGCGTCCTCCCCGGGGACCTGCAGGCCTCCTCCCTCCTGGCCTCGTGCGGAGAGAGCCAGCGGCGCCCCGGGGGTCGTCCCCGAGCTGCGGGAGGGGGGTTCCTCATCTCAAGGCCCCCCCTCACGTTTTTTTGTCGCCCCGCAGACGATGAAGACAGCGACTACCACCAGGAGCCCTACAAGGAGTCCTACAAGGACCAGCGCAGGCGGGCGCACACCCAGGCGGAGCAGAAGAGGCGAGATGCCATCAAGGTAACCCGAGGCGCTCAGCCCTGCGGCGCTCAGGACCCTGCTTTATTTTTTTGCCCCTTCCCCCTCGTTTTTTGCTGCCGGATTTACTCTCCCGAGCCCTACGCGTGCCGGGAGCCGCCTCGGGGCTGGCTGGCTGCGTGCTGGGAGCTGGGCTTTGGCTCCTTGTGACCCCACGGTGTTACCGGACGCCTCACGCCCCAAACGCGCGGCTCTGCTTCCCCGCAGAAAGGCTACGACGACTTGCAGGCCATCGTACCCACCTGCCAGCAGCAGGACTTCTCCATCGGCTCCCAGAAGCTGAGCAAGGCCATCGTCCTCCAGAAAAGTGAGTCTGGGGGCGGCGGAGAGGGTAAAAGGCTGCTCCCAAACCCCAAAACGCCGTGCCAGAGGCGTGCAGGGGGGACCTTGTGGTGTGACGGCGCTCTGGGGGCCGCCGGGAGCTGCTGGTGCCCGGACACGGCTCTGCCGCTGTCTTTGGGGGTCTCGGGGGGGTTTCGTGTGCTCCCAACTCCTCGCGCTGTGTTGTTTTTTTTGGCTCAGCCATTGACTACATCCAGTTCCTGCACAAGGAAAAGAAGAAGCAAGAAGAGGAAGTTTCCATCCTCAGGAAGGAGGTGATGGCCTTGAAGATCATGAAAGTGTAAGCAAAGAGCCGTGCGGTCGCCGCCCTCTCCTTCCTGCTGCTTTTCTCCCCCGTCCTTGCGAGGCTGCAGCTCCCCGGAGTTTATTCGCTCTCGGGATCTCGTGGGGAGCCTCTGGGTCGTGGCTGCAGCTCTGCGGAGCTCCCCGGGGAGCGCGAGGAGCAGCTCGGGGCTGAGCGTGGGGCTCGTTGCAGGAACTATGAGCAGATCGTGAAAGCTCATCAGGACAACCCGAACGAGGGGAAGGACCAGATCTCCGACCAGATGAAGTTCAACGTTTTCCAAGGCGTCATGGATTCCCTCTTCCAGTCCTTCAACGCCTCCATCTCGGTCACGAGCTTCCAGGAGCTCTCGGCGTGCGTCTTCAGCTGGATCGAGGAGCACTGCAAGCCCCAGGTGAGCACCGGGGGGCTGACGCCGGGGCAGAGAGCGACCAGCACCGGGCTGTTCCTCCCCTTCAACAACTTCCTGGGTCTCCTTTCTTCCCCAGACACTCCGGGACATCGTCATCGGGGTCCTGCACCAGCTGAAGAGCCAGCTGTACTGAGCCTGCCCTCACCAGCGGCTCCGGGGCTGCCGCCTCCTCGACCGCTGCCGGAGCCGGGCGCCTCCGGAGGCCGGGAGAGGCTGGGCCGCGTCCCTCGGGGCCGTTCCTAAACTTCTCCCGATTATTTATTGCGACTCCAAAACCAAAAAAAACGCTGTGCAAACATCGCTGCCCCGCAGGTACCGTCACAGCTGGCGTCAGCAAATACTTCTAGGGACGTGGCAAAGGGGAAAAAAGAAAAAACAAACATTTTGGATGTGGCTTTTGGGGCAGCAGAGAGTCCTTAGCTCAGGCAGGCGTGCCGTGCTTGGGTTTGCCTGTGCCACTGACTCTCCACGGCCACAGCTCTGCTCTAACCTCGGACCTGCGCTTTTTGGGGTTTTTGGATCCTGGGAGAGGGGAAACGTAAAAGGCTGGCGTGCTACAAGCCGGTGTAAGGATTAGGAGGAGGGTTCCACGGCTGTGGGCTCTCCCTGCCTCCCTCCGAAGCAGCCCTTAGAAGGGCAAGAGGTGGCTCCGGGCTCGCGGAGGTGCTTGGGGGAGCTGAAGGCAGGCTCAGCCCCTCGCTGCCAGGGCCGTGCTCACGGGGAGGAGCGCGCCGGGGCCTCGTCCCGACCTCTTTGTAGCCATAAAACCCCAGAAAGGGAGAAGGGAGCCAATTTCTGCGCGGGCTTTTCCTGCTTGTGCTCGTTGAGATGCGTCCGGCTTCATCGTGCTTTGGGTTGTGCCGCGGCCGCAGCCATCAGGAAAGCAGCCCAGCAGCTGCAGCCCCGCGCTGCCGGGAGCTTTTACCGCTCCTTAGAACCGTAGGGTGTTGTTTTTATACCTATAAACACGTAACCAGCCTTGATTTTTATTTTACGAATCACTGAAATCACGGCGAAGGCCTCCTGGTGGCAGTTTTGCAGACAAACGCTCGCTGGGATGATGTTTTAATGCTCACGGGGGGTTGTTGGACCCCCTCCACGCCAGCAGCAGGGGTTGTTTCAGTGATCCCATCCTTGCCCCCCCCTCCAGCAGCAGCGGGTATTTATTTTACGGTGTTTTTCCCCCCCCGTGATGCCGCTTCTCAGCCACGTGGCGCAGCTTAAAGCCCTCGAGCTGCTCTGCCAGAGGCAGCCTCGCGAGGAGGCCGGGGATTTTTACAGACCTGACGTATTTTTCTATGACGAGAAGTAATTAAATAAATTTTGCCGAATGTTTTAATGACATCTCCGCTTTTATTTCTTACGGCCGGGTTCCTGGAGCAGGTAAGAGACAGACGTGGCTTCTGGAAGCTCAGCCCTCCCAGCTGTGGCTCAGCTTTCCGAGGGCGGCCCCGCAGCACCTTGAACACAGCACACAGCACACCGAAGCGCGTCTCAAACAAAAGCAGGGTGTTTAATGACTCCGAATCTCGTGTACAACTCCGTACCCCCCTCCCAGGAAGCCGCCCCCTGCGTTTCAGTTTGCTGAACTCGCGTGAGGGCTCCGTTAGTAACCAAACCCAGTTCATTGCCCTGTACCAGGCACTCGCTTCTTGCTACAACCCCAGAGCCTCCAAAGCAGTGCAATTACACCCTCCTGGCACAGCCCCGAGAAGACATCGGCCCTCACCAGGACACTGGGCCGAAGGCTAAGAAAAAAAAAATGGTATTCCCTTGGCAAGTGAGAAAGGGAAAGGGCTCGGTGCTGAGTTAATCGTTCCACCCACCGTTCCAGGGGCAAAGCCTTGAAAACAAACATACAAAAGATGCAGGACGAGCCCAAGCCCTGCAAAAGAACCAGCCCCAAACCAGCAGCTGAGTTTCAGCAGCAAGTTCTGTTCCCTGGAGGGAAGAGCTCCCTCAGCACCTCACACAGCTGCTGGGGGGGTGACGTTGTGGTCCTCATCCGTTTCTATGCCAACTTCCTCCTGTGCAAGGACAAAAAGGGGCTCGTGGCAGGATGGGTGCCGCGGGCACAGCCCTCCCGGGGCAGAGCCAGGCTCTGGGACTTACGAAGAACTGCTTCTTGCTTTTGGGGTACCCCTCCAGGATGGCGTCGAGCAGCTCGGTCGCCTGGCAGGACAGAGATGTTGGGTGAGATTCGCAGGGCTGACACCGAGCCCCTGCTGCAGCTGCCAGGGACTGGCCCGAGGGGGGTGTCAGAGCCAGCACAGCTCAGGAAAAGGTGGAAACTGCTCTTTCCGATGCAAAGAGCCTTCCTTTTGTTTCCTGCTGCCCGCCCACCCTGTGTTCGCTGCAGGGCCTTACCATCCGCTTCCTCTTCCGCCACTCCTTACAGTACAGCCGCTGCTCACTGCACACCTGCCAAGAGCAAGGCAAAGTGAGAACAACCCAGCCAGGAGCCACCCTGCGGAGCCTCGGTGAGCCCAAAGCTGGGAAACGTCTGGTTCCAAGGACATCTGGGCTACAGCCAGCAGGGTTTCTGGCAGCAGGAGTGACTCCAAGCCCTTACTGGGACATGAACTGCGCCTCAAGGAAGAGATCAGGCGTTGTCAAGGTATTTCTAAGGGATGTGTTTTCAAGACGTGCACGTGGGCCGCGCAGAGCCCATGCAGGAGCAGCCTGGGCCCAACACCGATGGCTGGGGAGAGCCAGGCTGGGGAGCAGGGTAACGCAGCCAAGGGTTTGGTACAGCCTGGCCCCAACCTGCTCAGCCCCAGCCCCTTCTTCACCTTCTCTTTTTCCTCCGGCGTGACGTGGTTGGTGGCAGACTTGATCCTCTCCAGTTTGTCCGCATAACCGGCGCAGTCCTTCCTCAGCTCCTCGACCTCCCTGGCCATCTCGGGTGTCGTCATGGAGCCGGTCAGCTCCTTCAGCTCTGCAAGGGAAAGCCGATCACTGGCAGGACGGGCACCCAGCCTCCCGTCCCCGCAGACCACGGCCGGTACCGGGGCCGTGCCGGGAGCCCTCACCCGCTTCCATCTGCCTGCAGCCCTGCTGCAACGCCTGCACCTGGGCCGAAAGCGCCGCGATCTCCCCGTCCAACCCTCGCAGCTCCTCATCGCTGGCGGCCGGGAGCTGCTCCTGGAGGAAGGGGGGAAGCAGCAGGAGCTCAGCGGGGCCTGGAAGGGGCTGGGGCAGGGCTGAGGCCGGCCCGGCGCTCACCTGGTCGGCGAAATAAACCTTCTGCTTGCCGTACGCCTTCTCGCGGATGCGGCCCTGCTGTGCCAGCTGCTCCAGCGCCTTCACCACGGCCTGAGGGAGACGGGCGGTTAACAAGGCCCCGCTCCCCTTCCCTCCCCGCCCGGCCCGGCTCGCTCACCGCCTTGCCCAGCCCGTGCTCCCGCTGCAGGTTCCCGAAAGCGTCCTGGGCGCTGTAGGGCCGGTTCTGCTCTCGCAAATACCGCAGCAGGACGGCGGCCGCTGCTGGGGGACAGCGGCGAGGTCACCGCGGGCAGCCCCGGCGCCGCCGGGCACCCCCCGGCCCCGCCGGCCCTCACCGCCCGCCGCGGGACCCTCCCGCCCCTTGCTCATCCTCCTCCTCCGCTGCCCGCCGACGAAATGACGCGCTTCCGGCGAGGCGAACGAACCACCCCCCGACCGTTGCAGCCAATCGGAACGGGAGGGAGAAGAGGGGGAGGGTGGCGATTGGATGAGGGGCGCGAAGCCACGCCCCGAAACGGGAGGGAGGGGGGGGTGAGCGGGTTGTGGGGAGAGAAGGCGCCGGGTCACGTGGTGTGTGTATGGGGGGCCCCCCCCCGGGCGCAAGGCTCCTACGGGAGCTCAGGTCTACCCAGAGGCTGCCTTGGGAGCGCTCCCTGGGGGGAAAAGTGGCGCCCTACGTGCTGTCTAGGGGCCTAATTAGTGTTCGGCTCAGTGTTCCCGTTAGGGTCACGTTTAGGGTTGTTTGGAAAGAGCGAAGGCGCAGAGTCCTGTTGCGTGTGGGGTTGTGTAAAGGCTCCCCAAGGGAGTTCAGGTGCAGCCAAAGGCTTTTGCTGGGTGCACTTGGGGGAAAGTGGCGCCCTACGTATTGTCTAGGAGCCTAATTAGGGTTAGAGTCATTAGGGTTAGGGTTAGAGTTAGGGCTAGGGTCATTAGGATTAAGGTTCGGGTCATTAGGGCTAGGGTTAGAGTTAGGTTAGGGTCATTAGATTTAGGGTTTGGGTTAGGGTGAGGGTTAGCTCCGCCAGCAGGGTTAGGGTTTGGGTCATTAGGGTTAGGGTCATTAGGATTACGGTGAGGGTTAACTCCATCAGTAGGGTTTGGGTTAGGGTCAGGGTCATTAGGGTCAGGGTCATTAGGGTCAGGGTCATT
>CM021791.1:3656824-3667984 GCA_011076525.1 Nettapus auritus | reverse complement strand
GCCCCCCCCCCCCCGCCCCCCCATGCACCCACTTTTGCAGAGACCCCCCCCGGTGCCCCAATTAAGCCACTTCTAAGCTGCTTCCAATTAAGCTGCCCACTTCTGCCAGGTCTGGGCACCCAGACTGGACACCCCCCCTCTTCTCCCCCCCCGTCCTTTTATCGACGAGCTCCCCAGTTTGGGGTTCAGCAGGAGCCAGCCTGGCCAAGCAGGCCTCGGCAGCCTCAGGCACCAGTGCCTCCCAGTCCCAAACTGGTTTGGGACTGACCAGGCCTGCTCCCTGTCTGCACCGTGCTCCCGAGCAGCTCGGAGGCCTGCAGCTCTCCGAGCAGCTCTCCGACCGGCTTTTCCTGCCTCAGGACCCATTTTCGGGGCAGAAAGCAGCCCCGGTGAAAGGCCGGCTGGTGGGACAGCCGGGTTGGGGACCTGGGGATGTCCCAGCGGCTCCCCCGGGACCTTGGGAACCTCCCCGGGGAGGCCCTCGCGCAGCTCCGAGCAGGACAGACGGCAGGACTGGGCTTGTCCCGTCGGAATTAATTCCTAAATCTCAAATCACAGTTCCCATGCGGAGAGGTGAGCCCGTGCCTCCACACACGGCTTCGGGGTCATGCTTGTGCTTCCCACCACGGGCGGCTGCTTCCCCATGGAGCTGATCTCGGCTCCTGTTCTACTCCAGTTTGTGCTAGTTCTAGCCCATTCTGCTCCATTTTACATCTGTTCTACTGTTTTATTTCTATTCTACTGTTTTATTTACATTCTAATGTTTCACTTCTATTCTTTTACTTCTATTCTAATGCTTTCCTTCTACATCACTTCTACATCACTTCTACATCACTTCTACATCACTTCTACATCACTTTTCTATTCTATTCTATTCTATTCTATTCTATTCTATTCTATTCTATTCTATTCTATTCTATTCTATTCTATTCTTCTTTTCAAATTCATTTCAATTTCTATTCTAATATTTTGCTTTTCATATTCTATTTTATTCTATTAATTCTACTTCTATTCCCATCCCATCCCATCCCATCCCATCCCAATTATTCCGTCCCGTTCCCAATTTCTCTAATTTCACCAATTTTCTCATTTCTTACCCCCACCCCGGTGCCCGACTCGGTGGCGGCGGGGCCGGGACTCGAACCCGCGGTCCCCGGAGCGCGCAGTTCCCGCGGCCGCCGCCTGGTGGCGCCATTGGACCGCGCTGCCCTACCGGGGGGGGGGGCACCCGGGGGCTGGGGGGGGGCAGTGCCTGTGGGGGGGCAGCCGGGGGGGTTTTGGGGTGTCAAATATTTCATTTCACAACACAAAAGCCCCAACCAGGCTTAAGAGTCTGCCCCCCTCCCCAACCCTCGCAGCCCCTTTTCTTAGGGTCAAGAACCTGCCAGGAGAGGAGGAGACCCCCCCACCAAAATAAAAGCCCCCTCCAAATCCCATCCCCCCTCTATTCCCCTTCCTGCTGGGGGGGGACTGGGAGGGGAGCTGGGGACAGCCCCGCAGGTGGACAAGGGTGGCAAGGCCTCGCCTGGGGGGTCTGGGCTGGGTGACGCTGCGGGGGGGCTTTTAGGGCAGCGGGGGGGTCAGGACCCTGAGTGGGGCTGGGAGAGGGGCACGGAGCCCAGGGGTGGGCAGCCCTGGGATGGGAGCTTGGCACTGAGGTGCCCCTGGTGCAGGAGAGGTGGGGGGTGGACAGCAAATTTTGGGGTACGGGGGGGCCGTGCCCTGGGGAGGGGGCTGTACTGGGAGACACTGGAAGCTGCTGGGGGAGGGTGGGAGCTGGGGAGGTGGTCTCGCCCTCTTGGCACCTAACCCTGCAGCCCCCCCGGCCCCAAACCCAACTCCATCCTACTCCCTAACCCCAAGCCTTCCTACGCCGTGCCCCCAGCAAGATGACCCCCTCTCCCTGGCCAACCCCCCTTTAGCTCCAAGCACCCCCAGCACCACGACCCCCTTGCAACTCCCCCCCTGCACCTTCCCTGGGGACCCTGCCCACCTCCCCCTTTCCTCCCCTGCTCCTGCAGCCTGCGATCTTTATTTATTCCTTCTCCCTCTTTCACCCACTCTTTGTTGTTTCTTGAGAGAGGGGAAAAAAAAAAAAGAAAGAGAAGGAAAAAAAAAAAAAAAAAACAGGAGGCAGGAGCCTGTTTTGCCTCCCAGGCAATATTTCTGGAGCCAATAGGAATGCGCACCCACCCTGCCCTGCTCCATAATTAAAGGCTTTAAGCAGGCGGCCGGGGCTGGAGGTTTGGGCACAGTCGCTCTCTTGCTCCTCGCCAGAAGCCGTGCGGAAGGAGCCGGCTCTGGGCACGCCAGGCCTGACGCGCGGGCAGCCGGGGGTCCCCAGCCGGGCTGGCAGCCCCCCCCAGCTCCAGCGATGAGCGGCTCCTTCGACAAGAAGCTCTCCAGCATCCTCACCGACTTGTCGGGCTCCTTGAGCTGCCATGCCGCCTCCAAGGACTCCCCCACTTTACCCGAGTCCTCCGTCACCGACCTGGGCTACTACACCGGCCAGCACGACTACTACCCGGGCCAGTCCTACGGCCAGCCCGTCGGCCACTACCCCTACCACCAGTTCAACCTCAACGGCATCGGGGCCGCGGGCACCTACTCGCCTAAATCCGACTACTCCTACAGCCCTTCGTACCGCCAGTACGGCCACTTCAGGGACCAGCAGCTCCCAGCCCAGGACGCAGGTAGGATGCCCTGGGAGAAATGGGGGTCGTATCCTTCCCCCCCTGCTCGGGAGCTTGGCAAGGTTGTGCCCTCCCCTGCTATTAAAAAAATAAAGTGTTAATAAGTTGGGGACGGAGCGGCCGCAGGGTTTCGCCAGGGGTTCCTGGTGCGTTGTTGCCACCGGAGGACGGGGACGTTTTGGGGATGGGGCTCAGCCCCTTCCGGTGCTGCGGACCCCGTGTTGGGGAGGGGATGGGGGGTGGGCTGCGTTGGGACCCCTTACTCCAGCCCCGTCCTCACCTCTGCGCTCTGTGCTTAGTGTCGGTGAAGGAGGAGCCGGAGCCTGAGGTGCGGATGGTCAACGGGAAGCCCAAGAAGATCCGCAAGCCCCGCACCATCTACTCCAGCTACCAGCTGGCGGCTCTGCAACGCCGCTTCCAGAAAGCCCAGTACCTGGCGCTGCCCGAGCGCGCCGAGCTGGCCGCCCAGCTGGGGCTCACCCAGACCCAGGTAAGGGCTGAGCCCCCCCAAAAATCCCAGCCACAGCCAGGGGGGAGAGGCGGGAGGGGGAGATGGAGCTGCACCCCCCGTTTGTAACCCCCAAGTCGGTGTGGTTCGGGGTGAAGCTGTCCCTTGGGGATGTGGTGAGAGATGGGGGGGTTTGGGGGACCCCGGGGGTGGGTGCTCGCTGTTTGCAGGGTGCAGGGATCCCCGCTGCTGGGTTTCCTCGCAGGGAGCAGATCTGTGGTGCTGAGGGGACGGGGGAGAGGAGGGAAGGAGCGGAGAAAGGGAACGGATCCCGGCCATGCCCCTATCCGCAGTTTTGGGGTTCATCCCCCAGCTCCGCAGCCAGCCCCAGCTCAGACCCCGCTCTGCCCGGTCACCCAGGAGGGGCCGAATCCTGCCCCGGTCCTTGGAAGTGTCCTGGGTCAGCACTCGGCTTCCCGGGATGTGAAATCCCCGGCAGGACGGGGTTCTCGGGATGGGACACTCAGGACAGGGCGCTTGAGTTGGGTGCTGAGGACGGGGTGCTGTGGACGGGGTGCTCAGGACCCCACATCCTGACTTATTTGCCCCAAATCCAGCTGGGTCCAGCCCCTGCTCCTCCTGCCTGGGCTTTCCACAGCTCCCCTTCTGTCTGTCCTCCTGGCACCCCAGCTCCCAGCTCCCGTGGGAGACTGGAACTGGGGACAGGAGCACCCAAAGGCGCTGTCCGGGGGCTGCCAGTTTTGGTTACACCCAACAAGAAGGGACGGGCAAGAGGGGCTTCTCCTTCCCCACGCTGCCTCCCAGCTTTGGGGCCAAATCCTCGCTTTTGAGGCTTGTCAGGCACGGGCACAACCCCTACCCGGTGTCCTTACTGGTGTGACAGGCTGCCACCGCGGCACGGCCACCTCGTCCTGTGTCTCGTCCCCGTCCCGGTGCCCTCCCTGCCTGCAGGCCAGCGCCGGCGCCCTTGTGCCGCCCTTGGCGTGGCGCTCCCCAGCGCGGCCTTCCTCCTCCTCCCTTGGGCGATGAAGCAATCGGGGACACTCGGCAAAGGGCTGACGGAGCGCGTCACCCGCTCCCAGAGGGACATCCTGTTTGGGTGACAACCACCGCCCCCCCCCACCCCTTCCCCGGGGGCCAAGGGCGCCCAGTGCCGCGGCCTCACCCAGCGCCGGGGACGCTCCCGACGCGCGACGTGCCGGGCCGGTGTCCCGTGATGCATGGCGTGACGGGCGGCCTGCGACGCCCACGTCCCGGGTGGCTTGTCACCGTGCACCGAGTGGCAAGGGTCACCACGACACCCGCAAAACAGGTGGCTTCCCATGGGGTGTTTGGGGTCCCCACGACACCCACACCATAGGTGGCTTCGTCTATGGTGTGTGGTGGGTGCGCTCTCCGTAATACCCTTAGCATTGGTGACTTCCTACGGTGCACGGTGTGTCTGGGGTCCCCGTGACACCCACAGCATAGCTGGCTTCCCATGGGGTGTTTGGCGTCCCCATGACACCCATATCACAGGTGGTTTCCCATAATATGTCCAGGGTCCTTATAGCACCCATATCACAGGTGGCTTCCCATGGTGTTTCCAGGGTCCCTATAGCACCCATATCACAGGTGGCTTCCCAAAATGTGTTTGGGGTCCCTACAGCACCCATATCACAAGTGGCTCCCCACAATGTGCCGCGTATCCGGGTTTCCCACAACCCTCCAAACCCCCGAAGTGCCTTCCTGCAACCCCGCTGTGAGCCGACGCGGGTCACTCACCCCTGTCCCTCCCTGCCAGGTGAAGATCTGGTTCCAGAACCGCCGCTCCAAGTTCAAGAAGCTCTACAAGAACGGCGAGGTGCCGCTGGAGCACAGCCCCAACAACAGCGACTCCATGGCCTGCAACTCTCCCCCTTCCCCGGCCGTCTGGGACAGTAACTCGCACGGCAGCGCGCCGGGCCGGACCCCGCTCCCGCAGCCGCTCCCCTACAGCTCTTCGCCTGGCTTCCTGGAGGAGCACAACCCCTGGTACCACCCGCAGACCCTCAGCGGACCCCACTTACCCCACCAGCCGCCGCCGGCCGCCACGATGCATCACACCTCTCCGGGGCCGCCCCCCAACCCCGGCGCAGTCTACTAAGAGTGCGACGAGAGACAGTGGCAGGACTCCTTTTCCTTCCATTTTTTCCCCCCACTTTTTTTTTTTCTTCTTTTTTTTTTTTTTTTTTTTTTTTAAAGTGTTTCCAGGACATACATGTACACACACCCCTATGTATACACTTATATATCCTATACTCTCATCTCAGGAACAACAGGACCGCAAAGGGTTAAACTCGTTAGCTCCCCACCAAGGGAAGGCGAGGAAAAGGGGGCGAATCCTGCTCGTGCATTTTTCTTTTTCCGTCACCCCCCCGACAGCAACGGCCCCCCGGGAGCTGCGTTTTTCCCTGCCGGCCGTGGTGCCCCCCCTTTGCGAGCCGTTTTGGGGGCGACTGCTCCGTGCCAGGGTCCCCGAGGAGCACGCGGAGCCCTGCTTGGGATGGAAACACAGGGACCAAAGCCATGGTGAGGACGAGGAGGAGGAGGAAGAGGCCAGAGAGCTTGGGGTTGCCCGTCGGAGTTGAGGGCACGGGACGCATTTCGCCTTCGCAGCACCCAAAATCCGGCACCAAGAGGGGACCAGCACCAGTCTGCGGGACCGAGGGGGTCCCACGGGTGCCACCCGGCACCCTCAGCTTCACGGGGATCACCCGGGACAATGCTCAGACAACGAGGTGGTTATTTAAAAATTAAAAAAAATAAAAATAAAAATGGGGCGGGGGGGGGAATATTTTAATATTTAAACTGTTCGGGAATGGCTTAAGTTATTTTTTAAAGAGAAAATTGTGCTAGTGTCTGTTTTCTAACAGTGCCTCCATCTGTCATTTAAGCTAACGGCGAAGCAGAATGCCTATTTTTTAAATAAGTCGACAACACATTAAAAAAAAAAAAAAAAACAAAAAAACAAAAAATCTCTTTACTATTTTTTAAGAGAGTGATGCTATTTTTTTAAAAGCAGAAAGTGCAGTTTTAAGAAGTGTTCATATGTGTTGTACAGTCCCGAGGATCTTATTTATGTTGCCTTATATAAATAGGGGTGTATGGGGGAAAAAATAAGAGAGTGTACATAAGGTTCGTTTGTATAAAGTTGATCAAAACCAAGCTGTTTCGTTCTGGTTTTTGTTTGTTTGTTTGTTTGCGTTTTATTTTTTAAGACCAACCTGGCTGGTGACTGCTCCCTCCGAGGACGGGGGCTCCTGCCGAGCCCCCTTTGCTGCTTTCTTAGCCAACAGAAGCTGATCCGTGAATGTTAATAAAAGTAATTTGAATTTTAAGGCTGTCCCAACGCTATTTTTGGGGTAGGTTTGCCAGTGAGCGGGGAGGACCCCGGCCGCGGAGGAATTTTCTGGGATAGGGAATTTCGTGTTCAGCCCCGCGTCCCGTGTTCTGGGGACATCTGGGGACCTGGGGCGACGGTGGCAAGGTGACGGGAATGTCCACTTCTGGCTCCCCCTGACCGCCTCTTTGTGGAAAGGGAACTTTTTTTTGGGAAAAAAAATTGTATTCCTGCTCTGTGGGAAAATGCCGCGGAGCCGCGCCGCTTCCCTTCCACTGCGCTTACTGGGAACCAGTAGGCTCTGAGCTGTGCAAACTGGGAGGGCAGCTGGGCTGTCCCGGTGTCCCCTTTGGGGGACCTGGTGGGGACCCCTGCCCGCTGCCGTGCCGCTGTGGGACAGCCGTACCCGGTGCTGTGCCGGCACCACCAGCCCCTTGAGCCTCCGTGCGCCTGCCCTGGTCCCTGGTGGCCATGGATGGGGTCCCCCAAAACCCCTCCCCAGCCCCCTTGGTGTGGTCCCGCACCCCCAGCTGTCCCCACGTCCCCCTTGCAATGACCGAGGACACGCAGGGGCTGTCCCCGCACCTTGCACCAGCGGGCTGCGAGGTCCCCAACTCCTCGTCCCCACCTCGTCCCCTCTGCCACCCCAGCCATGGGTGGCTGCAGAGGGACCTCGGGTGTCCCCAGACGGGTGTCTGTATGGCCAGGCTGGCTGCGAAGGGTTAAGGGGAGCTGCCAGCCCCTGGTCCCCGAGCGCTTGGGGTTGGCGTTGGGGTTGGAGGCTGCGTGCAAACCCGACCCACAGCCGGCAGGCGGGCAGACACGCTGGAGACACTGCGTTTTATTAGGGGTAGGCTGCCAGCAAGAGCAAGGAGGCGGCGGGCGGGTTGGGAGAGGAGGAAACCGAGCGGCGTTGCCTGGAGTGAGAAGCATGTCATGAGCTGGCCTTTTTTTTTTTTTTTTTTTTTTTTTTTTTTTTTAATTTAGGGAAAAAAAAAAAAAGAAAAAAAAGAAAGAAGATTACATATCCGTGGATTATATAAAGGCTGGGCGCATCTCTGCCGGCGGACAGGAGCTAATCCTGCTCCCCTCCGGCGGCACTGCCTGCAAACCGGGCTCCTCCAGCCAGCCCCGACACCCCGGGGATGGGCGCCCGGCAGGAATTTGGCTCACAGAGGCTGTGCTCACGCATCCCCTTGGCCCTCCTGCCCTGCCCTGACACCCCAGATCCTGCATGGGGCTGGGGGTGCCCGTGCCGTGGGTGCCAGGAGCTGGAGCCCCCCTTTGCACCTGCCCGATGGAGCCAGGCACGGCGCCTCCTGGCTGCTTTCCCCCTTTTCCTCCGCACAGACAAGGGGGGGGGGCACCACCAGCATCACTTGCAGCTCCACCAGCCCTGAGCCCGGAGGTGGCCAAGACCCCCATATCCCCCCAAAAGCAGCCACAGGACCTGGATGTCCCTCTCCGGGTACAAGACCTTTCCTCCTGCCCCTGCATCCTCCCAAAAGCAGAAGAGCGTAGGCAGGTCATTGCCCCATGGCCCCCCCACCACACTCCTCCCAGCACCCAGCACCCAGTTTGTGAACAAAGTGACCCTCTTTTACCCCAGAAACCCCCAAGCTGCTTATCCCAGTTACCCCAGTTCTCCTCCACCACCACCACAGGGGATGGAGAGCAGCACCGGAGGGTCCCGGGATGGTGACTCTGGGCAGCCCCAACCCCACAGAGGGCATTTCACCATCGACCACAGGCACGAGGAAGGCTCAGAGCTGGTTCCCAGCCCCCGTGGGTCCAAGCTGTCAGGAGCAGGGTTGGGTGCCTGCCCGTGTCCCTGCACAGCTCTGCCCTGTGCCCAGGCGCACAAGCCCCGGCGCGCAGCCCTCCCAGCGCGGCGCGCGTTTCCTGCCCCGTTGCAACACGCTGCTTCCAGCCGCTTGCGTCACGCCTCTGCCAGCACAAAGAGCGGGGGCAGCCGCCCGCCCACGGCCCGGCCTGGCATCCGCGATGTCTTCATCGCCTCCCTGGCTCTTGGCTAACCCGGCACGCGGCAGCCGGAGCGCCGAGGAGGGACACGAGGTAGCCGCGGCATCGCCGTTGGCCGGGGCTCGGCCACCGTGGTTGGATGTGGAAAATAGGAGAGAAACGGTCCCGGGTGGCTTCAAGGATGTCTCGGTTTCCTTTGTGCCCTGGGTGAAGCATCAGCAGAGCCAGCGTCACCCTGTGCAGGTGGGGCTGGGGACAGAAAGGGGACACGAAGCTGCCCAAACATGCCCTGGCAATCTGAAGGGGGCTGGTTGGAGGGAAGAGGGACCCAGACATGCCGAGAGACTTCCCCATTCCACAGGGCAGGGGATCTGGAGAGGATTTCTCCCAGCCAATGTCTTGATCCCTACCAGAGCGGGATGTTCTCGGGCTCTTGGCCTTTTCAGAGCCTTCCCAAGCCAAGGATGCTCCTGGCTGATGAGAGGAGCAAAGACCAGCTTTAGCGATGCTGTGCTGGAAACGCTGCCCCTCTCCTGGTGCACAGCAGAAAGCAGGGTCGTGGGCCTGTCCCAGGGCAAAGGAAAGCCCCCAAGACCCCCCACGGTGTTGCAGACCCCATCCCTTTCTCTGCAGGAGCATCCCGAGCAGAACCAGGGCACCAAGACCTTTTCGCACCGAAGGGGACAAACACCACCACCACTAACACAAGTCGCCTGCACCCATGGGTGCCCTGAGCGGGCTGCGACCCCCAGGTGCCAGCGCAGCACGGGGGGGGGGGGGGACACGGTGCTGCTGTGAGCGAGGCTCAGTGCAGGGCAGCCGCGAGCACCGTGCGGGCAGGATCCCGGGAGCCAGCGCCTGCTGCAAGACGGGACCTGCGAGCGGCTCTGGCTGCAGGTCCTTGGCAGCACATCCGTCGGGAAAGCTGAGCGGGAGCCACGGCCGCTGCCGCCCGCATTCCCCCAGCCCGGGAACGGATATCAAAGGGGGGAAGCGGCAGCGCACGTCGTGGCACGGGGGCAGACCTCTCGGCCGGCCTGTACACGTCCCCGCGGGTCAGATCCTTCCCTTCCCGGGCACAGCAAGGTTCTGAGCTCCCTCCAACCCCGCTGCCATCAGCGGGATCCCCCCAGGTGCAAACGGATGGTGCTCGGTGAGCAGCACCCTGAGCTGCCGGTGCTGCCAGTGCCGTGTCTCAGCCCCTTCCCATAGCCAGGAAATAACACCCAGAGCTCCTGCCCGGGGACAATCCCACCCTGTGAGGGCTTGGGTCTTCCCCAGTCTCTGTATGAGAAATTGTCACCCCCCTGGGGACACTGTCCCCCTGTGCAGGAGGCACCGGGCTTGGTCCCAGCCATGGGGCTGGTTGCACCGCGGGCTCCACGTCCCCCCAGTGCCACCCTTGCAGGGTGCTGGCGGCCATCCCAGCGCACAGCCTGGGGACAGCTGCACCCACAATGGGGTTTGGAGCCCTGCGTCCCCACGGGGTCACCGGCACGTGGCTGCCAGCAGCACAAATCCCCGGCATGGGAATGGATCCCAGTACCCGGTGCTGCCCCGGGAGCCTCGGGGCACTCTGTCCCTGCACCCAGGTCCCATCCTGACCTGCCCGGCTATCGGCCGATCACTCGCAAACCCAGCTCCTCGGGTGGGAACCAGGCATTTTGGAAAAAATTTGGCCCCAAGCACTTCTGAATGCATGGAGCAAACAGAGCCAGGCACAGAACTGCGCCGTCCCCAAACTTGCCACCCCTGAACCCAAATACTGCAGTGAAAGGAGCGGGGATGAAGGGTCAGGAAGCACGGTCCTCGAGGTGGGTAGTGATGGCTTTCAGCGGGGAAATTAAATGTGGGGGGATCGGGCACCCAGCCCATTTGTTCCATGCAGCAAATCCAGGTATGGACATGCTGCAGCCCCAAATCTCTGCTGGGCAAAGCCCCAGCACGGCTCCTGCCCCATCCCCATGGGACGCAGGCAGGGATGCAGCAGGTGGCCCTGCAGCACAAGCACCAGGCGGGACTGGGGGAAGTGGAAAATAACTGTAAAACATTTTCCAGCCAGGTCCCGGCCTCTGGAAAGGATAAAGGGAGAGGTGAGTCGCTGGGAAACCCACAGTTGAAAAAGATCCCCCCGCTCCCAAAGTGTCGGGGCTGGGAGGAGTGGGGCAGTAACCCCGGGGTCCCCAAGCTGCCCCGCACCCCCCACCCTCCTTCTCCCACCCCTATTAAGGGAGACATCTTCAACAGCTGCAAATTGCCCATAATTACCCCAAGGAGGCGGTGAGGAGCCCCTCGCTTAGGGGCCCCCAATTACTATAATTGCGCCTCCATTTCGGAGGAGCAGGGCTGGAAATAGCGGTGGGTCCGGCACAGATGTGGAATGTGGGGAGCCCCAGACCCCTGCTGGGGTGCCCCCACCCCACGGGGCCACTTCACCTGCAGACGGGAGCCTCCGAGGACAGGGATCAAAGCGTCACCCCCCCCCTTAAACCAGGGAACCCCCCCAAAAGTAGCAGCAGGTACCGAGGAGCAGTCTTTACTTTACAATTGTACAGCCCATTTATAACGGGGGGCACATACGGACGGTGTTTATAAATAAAGCCAGGTTTGTGGGTTTTTTTGGGGGGGGGGTCTGGGGACTCCCCCCCCCCCCC
>CM021791.1:3611962-3656724 GCA_011076525.1 Nettapus auritus | reverse complement strand
CCCCCCCCCCCCCGGTGTCCACGAACAGAGGGACCCGGGGCTGCGGCCAAGTCCTGTCCCTCCGGGACGGGCGCACCGGGGCTTTGTGCCGGAGCCGTCCTGCTTCAGACCGCGATGGGGCGGACGGTCCTCAGTTCCCTGCATACAGCGGTCACCTTCCTCCTCCTCCTCCTTCTTCATCCTCCATTCGCTGGGGTTCCCCAGGGCATTGCTGGGCTCCCCGGCCCCTCGGGGGAGGGTGGCGGCACGTCCCCTCCCCATGCTGGCCCTCCCGGAGCCGGTGGGTGCTGGAGCCATGGTGGCATCACATCATGGGACCCCGGGGCATCGCGTCCTGCGGGTGAGGCTGGTACCAGGCTCCAAAGCTGCTGATGTAGTTGCTGGGGGCCAGGGGAGGCCCCTTGCCCGGCACGGGGATGTCCCAGAGTGGGGGGATGTTGGGGGAGCAGGGGGAGAGCGAGGAGGAGGTGTGGAGGTGCTCCCCATCGGGCACGCTCGAGCCCTGCTTCATGATCTTCTTGTACTTGGAGCGCTTGTTCTGGAACCAGATCTTCACCTGCAGGCGAGAGGGGGGTGAGCAAGGGATGCAGGGAGTACAGTGTCGTCCCCCCCCATAACCCCTTAGAGCCAATATTTTGCAGACCCCTCTGCAGTCCTCGTCTCCCCCACCTAGGACACCACCTGTCCTCTCACAGCTGGCCCGGCACGGGGGTCTTTTGGGATGAGCCCAACCCTATACAAGTCACTAGAGAATCCACTACGGGGAGGCCAGAGGAGAACGTGGCTATAAAACCAGGGAAATGTGCGATAAACGGAGAGCAACCCAAGAGCCTCCAGCCATGCACGTCCGCCTGTGTCCCCACGTGTCCCCCCCGGCTCGGGCCGTGCCCCCCACCAACCCAACGCGGGTGCTGGGGCTGGGCCGGGGTGCGGCGCGGCGGGGCCCTGCCGTACTTCGGCTGGGGTGGTGGCCCCGCTCATTCCTCCCCGCGGTCCCCCCCGCGCTGCCGGCAGGTTCCCACTTGCCTCCTCTTCCCCGGCTTTATGAGCTCGCTTCGCCCCTGGCTCCGGGCTGCACCGCTGCCGCCTGCCTGTCTCTCCCCATCGCCTTCAAAAACCCACTCGCCCCGTCCCGCGGCGCGGGGCCGCCCAGAGCCGGGCACGGCTGGGCCGGCAGCCAGGCTTCGGGGCTGGGAAAGTCCCGGTGCCGCTGGGAGGTGCGAGCAGGGGCGCCCCGGACCCGAGCCGCGGGGCCTGCCGGCGCCGGCTGCCCGCCGCCGCATGGCTCGGCTCGGCACGGCTCCAAGCGAGCAGCCTTAATCCGGAGTCACTCCCGGAGCAGAGACGGGGGGACGAGCCACGTGCGTGGCGCATCCCTCCCCCGCCCGGCAGCGGGATTTGGGGACGCCGTGGCTGTACCTGGGTCTGGGTGAGCCCCAGCTGGGCGGCCAGCTCGGCGCGCTCGGGCAGCGCCAGGTACTGGGTCTGCTGGAAGCGTTGGTTGAGGGCCTGAAGCTGCAGGCTGGAGTAGATGGTGCGGGGCTTGCGGAGCTTCTTCCCCTTGCCGTTGATGCGCAGCTCCCCGTTGGCGATGGCCGGGGGCTTCTCATGCTCTTGGGGGAGGAGAGGAGCAGAGGGTTACACCACCACGGGAGGACAATAAAGCACCCCTCCTGGCCCGACCCCGGGGGTTGCACCGGGTTTTGCTTTTTTTGATGTATTTTTTTGGGAGGGGATGAGCAGCGGGACCTGCTTCTGCCCTGCTGCTTCGTTTAAGCCCCCACGTGAAGAAAAGGGGAACCAGGAGGCACAGCGGTGTCTGCTCAGGACCCCAAAAGCGGGCAAGCCTCAGGGTCATGCACCCACTGGGGGGGGCGGCAGGGCCCTGCAAGGTGATGGGGGGCAGAGGCCGTGGGTGTCCTGCCCCCCAGAAAGCCCCTGGCCACAGGGTCTGTGCTGCCCACCCCTGCTGTGGCTTTGAGCATCCCCAGGGTTTTTGGGGATGTGGGGCTCGGTGGGGGCCAAAATGTGCCAGGCATGGAGATGGGGGACACCGAGGTGACCCCGGGGACACTGTGTGTCTGCACAGCCCCATCCACAGCCACACTCCCACAGGGGAGGTCCGGGGAGGGTGGGGGGGAACAAGGCTGGGGTCCCGGGGGCTGATCCATGCTCACAAACCCTCCCATGGTGAACCCGGGACCCTTTTCTCTCCGGGGTGGCACAGCAGGCAACGTCCTGCAGCAGCTTTGGGGGAAACCAGACCAGAACGGGGCTCCGACGGGGCAGGGGGCTGCAGAGGGGACAAGTTGGAAGGGCGGGGGGGTGCAGGATCGGTGCAGCGGGGGGAGGGTGGCTGGGACGGGACGGCACAGGACCAGAGCAGCAGGGGCTCAGCACCCACCCCCCGGGGGGGTCCTGCAACCACTCAGGCGGGGCCAGCAGCGGGGGGGCATCACCCCCAGCCCCCTTTGGGTCTCCCCTCAAGGGGGGGAATCCCCTCCCACCTCTCCGAGCCCCCCCATCCCCGCTGCCCGCCGGTGGCTGCGCGCTCCCGGTGCGCTTCCGACGGCGGCCGCTGCGCTCCCGGCGGCTCCGCGCTGGTTCGGCGGGGCCAGGACCGGGACGGGGACCGGGACCGGGACCGGGAAGGGGGTCGGGACAGGGAGGGGGATGCCAGGACCGGGTGAGCAGCGCCGAGCACCCCGCGGCCGCCTTACCTGCGTCCTGCAGCCTGGCGCCGTGAGCCAGCCCGGCCGGGGGATGCTGGGCGCCGGCGGGCGGGTAGGGCAGGTAGGGGCCGCCGTGGGGCGGCGGGGGGGCCCCGCCCGTGTAAGGATAGGACCCGGGCCGACCGTAGGAAGCGAAGGGCGACGGGTCGTGCTGGGGGTGACCGGCGGGGTGGAGGCCGTGCAGCGGGTAATGCGGCGGAGAGGGGTGGCCGAGCTCCAGGAAAGAAGCTTTGGAAGGGTCGGAACCCAGCAAACTCTCGGCTACGGAGCTCATGGTCATGGTGAAGCGAGCCGAACCGGGCCGGGCTGAGGCGGGCCGGGCCGGGGAGGGCAACCCCCGGAGCCCGCAGCACCGCTCCGAGCCCCGCGCCCCCCCCCCCCGACGGGCTCCGCGCTGCCGCACCGCGGCCCCGCGCCTGGGGGATCCCCTGCCCGCCCCGCCCCGCCCCGCAGAGCCCCGCCCCGTGACGTCACGCCACCCCCCCCCCGGGGGGGGCAGCCCCCTGGATGCCCCCTACCCCATCCCCTTGGGGGTACCCCCTCGGAGCCCCCCCTGAAGCCGGAGTCCCCCCAACCTGGCTGCGCAGCACCCACTGGGGAGAGGGGAGCTGAGGGGGGGGAGGCACCGTGGTGTCCCCCCCAGTGTCCTGGCTGAGACCCCCGGGGGGGGGTTGTCATCAGCGTGCGGCAGTCTGCAGCCGGGGGTACTGATTTTCTGGGGAGCCCCCTCCTTTGAGGGCACAGAAGGTGGATGGCAACCCCCGGGGGGGGGGGTGTGCCCCTTGGTGGGGCAGCGGGGCAGCCCTCGGCCCATGGGGAACCAAGGGGAAAAGGAGCAGCTGGGGACATGAGGACATAGCACGGCACAAAAGAAGGATGGATGGACACGGGACAGATGGAAGGACAGATACTGGGCCGAGGGACGGACACCAGGCCCTGCATCTCCGTGCCTGCTAGCTGCTGGGGAGGGCACCCAGGGTGGGAGCCCCCAGCCCTGGTAGGTGGGGGGCCCCCTCCCATGGCGCCGCAGCGCCCGGACCCCGCGGGGCCCTGCTCCCAGCTGCAGGCACCGACCTGCCCGGCCGCTCCCTGCCGCTGCCCCGGGGAGCCCTGACCCCAGCAGGGTGCACGGAGCCTCCACGGGGCCACCGGCCGTGGTGGGGCACAACCCCCAGCACTGTCACCTCCACCACGGGGGACACCCCCGGTGGTTGGCAGTGAAGGTTTGCACCTCCCAAAATCCCAGATCTCACGTCAAGCCCTGGATGGGGGTCCGGGTCCCTCCTTGCCACCCCCAAGTGATGGGTTTGGGGACACTGTGGGTGACATAGCGGGGAGCCGGGTGGCCCACACTGGCCACCGGTATGCCAAATCTCAGCAGCTGCCCCATGCGGGGTTTGCCTGGGAGGGGCGGCCCCGGGGGAGGGGGGTGACAGCGGCCAGGGATGCTGGCAGGGAGGGTCCCCCGTCCCCACCCTCCCATTAGACCATCTTCAAAACATGTTTCCATCTCGCCATCGCGCCGAGGCTGAGTCACTCGGTGCATGGGCCGGCAGCTCTGATATAAATAGCCGAGCTCCTCACTAACCCTCGGACACACTGGGACTGCTCTCCCATCCCAGACTCCAAATAAAACAACCCTGACCTGCGGCCGATCCTCTGATGGCCTCCTGCCATCTCTCCCCATCCCAAACATCTCCTTAAAGGCTCACAACCCCGCAGGGATCAAGGCCAGCACAGACGGACCCACAGAGCAACCCCTCAATGCCAGGCAGCCTCTGGGGTCCCTGCACCTCTCCATCCCAGCGCGGAGCTGGACCAAGTGCCCAAGGGAGATCCAGGCTCAAAATCGCCCCCAGAAATCTAAATTTTGGCTAGGAGAGCGGCTGCTCTGACGTTTCTTCCCAGGCCACCAAACTCTGGGGGCAAACATGGAAAATCCTCTGACCCCACCCAGGCGAAAGCGGGGGCAAAGCAGCATTAAAAAAATAAAATAAAATAAAAAGGAGAAATCCAGATGTTCACCAGCCCTGCCCGGCCGAGTCATCCTGAGGAGCCCGGCGTGGCCAGCACCGGGGGCAAAGTGCGGCGGCCGCGAGTATCAAAGCGAGCCTCCGCCGATCTGCGTCTGTCCCGGCTCCGCACTTTCCCTGCCGGGGTGACTCAGCTCTCCCGGGGGACGGGTGCCGGCTTGCTGGGGTTCGCTACCGGCAGCTCCCCTCCCCGAGCACACGCTCCCCCCCGGTGCTCTGCGCCCCGGTGCTGAGGACGGGAGGGAGCTGGAGGTGGAGGCTGCGTCCTCCCCGCTGCATGGTGGCCAGGTGGCTCCCAGGGCTGGATGGGGGCACCAGGGGGTCTGAAGGCTCAGGGCACCTGGACTCCTTCCCACCCTTCTGTTTTGGTGTTTCCTAAGATGTTTTAGGGACAGATTTGGTCCCCTGGCGCTTCTGGGTGGCACAAGGGGACCACAAGAGCCTCACACCCCAGTGTGTCTGCACCCTGGCAGGTCCCAGGGAGTTCTCTGCACTGGGTGCTGGTGTCCCCCTGTGTGTTTTGGGGCAATATATGGCTTCTGGTGGAAGGAGAGCCAAATCCCCACCTTGGGCAAAGGGCAAGTTTCACCAGTGATGCCACGGGGGACGCTGTGCTGGGGTCCCAAACCACCATGCCTGGTGGAGGGTGGATGGGTTCCCCCCAGCCAGGGAGGACCACGGGGCAGCACCAAGGCTGAGGTGACACCGGTGCAGCCCATCTCCTCCTCCCTGGCAGCACCCAGCCTCCGCACCAGCCTCGCACATGTAGAGTTTTGGGTTGGGCATCTGAAGGTGTCGATCGGAGCATCCCTGAGCCCCAGTTGCCAGCCCCACGGTCTCCATCCGGGGTGGGCACACGGACGGCATTTCCTGCACCACTATCCCCTGGGAGATGGGGTAAGCAACCAGCCCCAACCCTCCAGGCTGTGACAAACGTCCCTGCCGCCCCGCAGCCGGGTCTGGCTCCCAGCAGCTCCC
Organism: Nettapus auritus; assembly: GCA_011076525.1. Taxonomy (NCBI): domain Eukaryota; kingdom Metazoa; phylum Chordata; class Aves; order Anseriformes; family Anatidae; genus Nettapus; species Nettapus auritus. The sequence continues at coordinate 3,650,981 of CM021791.1, read as the reverse complement.
GCAGCTCGAGGGCAGGAGCCGGTGGCACCCAGGCACCTGCCCACGGGGCAGCGCCGGGCGCACATCCCCGGGTTAGACCCAGCCCCGGCGCTGGGCTCCACGCGGGCTGGAAGGCGCAGCACATGCTGTTTTAGCAGGGTTTGGGGTTTGAGGGTAACCCGCTGCCAAAACAAATACATCGAGTCAACTCGTATTAAATTAAAAAAATAAATCAAGGCCGTGCTCGGAGACAATTAAAAGTCTCGGTCTCGGGGCTGGAAGGTGCTGACACATGCCGAGCCCCACGCGATGTGGGGGGGGGATTGCGGCCACGTCCCCCTGCGGGTCCCTCTGCTGTTTCCCTGCATGGTGAGGGGGCTTTGCTGTCCCCGCAGGACACGGGACGAGCCCGGCTTCGTTGTGGCTGCCACCGCGAAGCCGAAACGTCGGAGGCTCTGGGATTTTACCTGCCGACTCGCCGCCGCTGGCTGATGAAAGCAGGAAGGATTAAAGGGGTGCAGGGAGGGAGAAGGGTGTGCGGGGAGAAGGGGTGTGTGTGGGGGGGAGGCAGGAAAGCATGTGCCAGGTAACAAACCTCCAAGATCGCCCGAGATAAAGGGAGATCCCAACAGCTGTAATTACGCGCTGGGGAGATAGAGCGGCGCGGGGAAAGCCTGAAGCCAAGTACAGGAATTGTGGGTTAATGGCAGCCCAAGGAGAAGTTAATAACAAGCCGAACAAAGTGGGAGCAGACAGCCTGGCGTCTGCCCTCCCACACGCCACCGCTGCCGCGCTAACGAACGAGCGCGCTATCTCCGAGCCCTCCATGACCGAGGGGGAGCGCGGGGAGGCAGGGGACGGGCGGCTCGCGCTGCCTTTTCCTGGGGGTTTTCGTCTTTTTTTTTTTTTAGGGAGAGATGCGACGGGCACCCTGTGAGGGGGATGAAGGGGGTTTGTGATGCAAGGTGAGGATGATGAGGGGGGAAGGATGATTCCCCTGGGCCTGATCCTGCCCCACAGGGCAGCACTGACACGGGTGGGAGCAGGATTTGGAGCTGGGCAGTGTGAGACATCCCCAAAGCAGCTGTGCAGGGAATCGTGGATTGAGCCAGGCGAGGTGGGAACGCCTGGCAGGAGACGATCCGAACACGTCCCACCGGCCCCAGGAGGTGACAGTGACGTGGCTGTCACACCGGGGCTGGGACTTGGCTTCAAGCCGGCAGCTTCGGAGGGGCATGAGGGAAGAGAAAGTTCCCATTCAACACTTTTGTTTCCCGTTTTTACCTTTGCAGAGAAATCTCCAAAGGGTGGAGGAGTTGAAGCAGCTTTTCTGCAAAGAAACCAAAAACCAAAGAGATGCTGAGAAGTTGCTTGTCCCAAATTTTGCAGCCCTCAGCCACTATTCATGAAAACTTCCGTTGCTCCTCCTAACCAGGACAGATCACACGCAGAAATGCTACAGAAATGTCCAGGATGCTGAAAACAACAGTCTTTTTTAAAAAATTATTTTCCTAAAATCTTTGTAAAGCCCTCCCCAGCCTCTCTCCAGGAACAGGAGATGATGGAAGCACCCTAGCCCCAGCCTGGCTTTTCGGTGTTGGTTGAAATCAGCATTTCCCAGCACCGTGGCTGTGAATAAGAACAGCCGAGACCTCTGCTGCAGCCAGGGTTTGTGCCCTGCTCCGTCGCTGCTTAGAGCTGGGATGAAATCATGTATATATGGTAAAAACTATGAAAACAAGTAATCCTCCCCCCCCCCCCCCCCCTAAAAAAAACAAAGGCAATTTTTTGGGTTTTAACCCAAAATGTTTTCCAGGACCTGGCTCCGGTCTGGGTTTGATTTTCGTAGCGATCGCTGGCTGGAAATCAAAATTCAAAAAGGACCGGGAGATGTAAATCAGCAGCAATGCTCTGAGGGGCATGCAGTGCCACTGATTTACATTGCCTCAGCCCTTGGGCCCTCCCGAGACAGACAAACGAGGGAGCAAACACCCAGGGAAGTTTTCCCTCCGTGGCACCCGGTCGGAGCAAGCAAAGCTGGCGCCGGCTTTGCTCCCCCATCAATGCACAAAGGGCTGAAAATCTCCACCGGCGTCGCGCCACGGGGTCATGGGAGCTGTTCCTGCCTGGCACCGAACCCAAAAGGGTCTCTCCCCATTCCCGCTGTTCCTCGGTGAGTTTATGAAGTGCCTGGGATTAATTGTGGGAGCAATTTTCTGCTGTTGAAATTCCCCGTGTCACTGTTACCCCTCTTGCGCCTTGGTGTGTGAAAGCCAGTTTGGGGCATAATTATGCCCCATCTGGAAACCTTTGGGGAAGGTGTGAACCTGCTAGGCAGAAATATGACATATTTAATCAATTATTCCATTCATTAGCCCCAGCCTTAGCGCCTTGCCCTGCTAATTTGACAAGAGCACCAGTTAAAGAGGCTTTTTAACCCTCATTCATTTCACATCACCCTGCACGCAGCGAGCTGGAGAGCGCTGGAGTCAGCGCATGGCTGGGAAGGGGAGAGTGAAAACGATGTTTTCATTGCGATGTGTTTCTTTTTTTCCCCTTTTTCCCCCCAAACTGAAGAGTTAAAGTTTTTTTCACGCCACGCTCCTAAAATCACACTGCTTGGTGCTCTTCCCCATCCCTGCCTTTGCTGGAGCGGTGCAGGATGCCTCTTTCTGGGTGGAGCAGATAAAAAAGGGTAACTGGAAATCATTGTGTTGCAAGCGGTGCATTTAAATAATGAGCAATATTGATTTAGATATATATTTTTTTAGATGGCTGTTTGGAGAGGTGATTCCCCTCTAAGGGTGAGCCTAAAAGCAAGCCCAATTAAGATCTGGCCCAGGCTTTCTGCAGTATTTCCAGGGGACTCTTCCTTGCAGAAATGGCCTTTTCCTTCCCCATCTCTGTCTCCTCATTTTGGGATGGTATCGTTTTCCCCTTTGTGAGACACATTAAGAGTTTGTAACTTTAACAGCCTAACTAGGCAGCTAGTAATTGCTCGATGCAGCCTTTAAACAAAGAGGTAATCAAGCGCTGGCCTCTCCATGGAGAACTTGATCCAATAAACCCTGATTAATTTGTTTTAAAATAATCTCTTGCAGGCACAGGTCTCTAAAGCAGGCACTTTATGAACGTTGCATTTAGTTCTGCGAGGGGCAGCACCTCCTCTACCACCACACCAGCATCTGGACTGGCACACCGGGATGCGGGGGGAGATTTGATGCGGTGTTTTTGGCTGTCCTGACATGTACTGCTTCTGCTTCCAGCCATGCCCACGGGCACCCGACAACCCCCTCGTCTTCCTGTTGCAGAGGCCAGAGGTCCCAGTGTGGATCCAAATCCCATGGGGTGACACCATCCTGTTCCCCTTGGGAAATGCCCCGCACTGGGGCAAAGGAGCCCAAACCCTCGCGTTCCCCCCGAGCATCCCGCTCCAGCCCGCTGGCTGCAGCCTATGTTGACATGTTTCTCTGGAAAGGGGCTTAGCCAAGGATGGAATTTAAAACCACAGATTTTGTTGTTGTTATTCATCTTCTTTCTTTCTTTCTTTTTCTTTTCTTTCTTTTTTTTTTTTTTTTTTTGGTTTGTTTTTCTAATGTCCTCGCTGGAGATTTGAAAGCTGTGGCTGAGACGTCCTCTGGCAGCACGGGGCTGGATCCCTGCGGGTGCCCCACAGCAGAGCCACACAGACACCCAAAGGTGGCTCTGGGTGCTGGGTGCAGAGCTGCTGGTGCTGGGATGATCACAGGAGGATGCTCCGAGGATAGGTGGGAGGAAAAATCCAAGAAGTGAACAGGTACAAGTGGGAGGGTGAGCTGAGCTTCTGGGAAGAAGAACCACTGTGGACACTTATTTGCACTGAGAAGATGTGAGTTTTCACTTTGAAAGTGAGCTACAAGCAAAAAAAATAAAAAATAAAAATCATTAAGTGGAATAAAACCCTTCAATTTTCTCAAAGTGAAGCATTTTGTTGGGACAGAAGGGCTGGGGGCGGCACTCCACCTGCGGGGTGGTTTTGTCCTGGTTTTCAAAGCATCAGGCAGCAGTGGTGGTGCTTCCCCCAAAACCTGGCCCCTGCCTGGGCTGCTTGGGAGCAATGCAGGAACCTGGGAGGGGGATCAGGGGCTGTGACGGAACCAAGACCCACAGAGGAGCCCCTGCCCTTGGGGTTTGGTGCTGGGAAATGGCACGAAATGATCTGCTCTCAGGTTGGGGCAAGCTGGCAGCAAGTGGGGAGACTTGGGGGGAGAGTGCACTCTGGGGTTGCCCCAGCTGCTGGGGCAGTTTTCCCCATTCAGATGCCACAGGCTGACAGCTAAAGCCCCTGTTTAGGGACCCCCAACCTTGAAGAAGCTGCGTTTGCAGGCAGACACATGCAGGAAGACCCCGCATCCTCCCCATCCGGTGCTGGCTGTGCCATGGGACATGCCAAGGGCTGTGTGTTTTGGGGACGAATTCACCGAGCATTTAAAGAGCTGACAAGAAGGGCTCCAGCTTGTGGCTGAGCGTGCTCAGTCCTCATCGGGGAGCACTTTGCAGGGCTGATGAGAGAAAATTGCTTTGTTGCCCAGGTTGTGGGGACCAAGCAGCAGGAAACCTGCGGTGCTCACGCCAGCTGCCAACGAGGACACCTGGGCAGGGGGGAGCTGAGCCCTCCCCCTGCACCTTCCCCATCTGCCAAAAATAAATGAGCAATTTCCCCATTCCCCTTCCCAGGATTTGGATTTATCAGAAAGTGCTTTCAGTGCAGCCACGTGCCGGACCCGGATCCAGCTGCGGTTTGTGGCCACGAGGGATGCTGGCAGCTCGGCCAAGCCAGGAACCACGCCAGATCCCCGCGGCTAAAAGGTCCACGAGCAGGTGAACAAAAGAAGGGGGAACACCGCTGGCACGTCCTACTGATGGAACAGAAACTTTTCAGCAAATACTTGGAGAGAAAAATATATATTCTGCTGACATTTCCCATATTTGGCGAAAACCCAAGCCTTCCACCAAAACCCCAAGCACACGCACGCACCAAGTCTCTGGGTGCTTTGACGGGGAGCAGCGCTCCAAAGTGGCCTTTTCTTTTTGGTGGTTAAGGCTCTGAAAAAAAAAATTATTTCAGGAATTTTTAAGAGGGAAAAGAGCAATAAATCGGCAAAGCTTCAACAACTCCGGAGCAATGGGGTGTTTTCCAAGGCATCCCAGCAACTTGCTCCTGTGGGTTTGTTGCTGGAAGGTGCCAGAGACAGTGGCCGTGTGAGTCCTCGGGGGAATAAATGTCTCCAGCCCTTCCCTCAGGACTGAGCACAGCGCTAGGGAGAAGCTCCCAGTCAGACCCACTGCATCCTCCATATTCCAGCTCTATATTTTAGCACTGATGATAAACACCGCGTTAACAGCCTTCTCCTCCTTTGCTGCCCACAAGGAGCTTCATCGGGAGCAGACTTGGGCCAAGCCTCAGACAAAACCAGCAGCGGCATCCTCCGCTTACCCCCAAAAGAGGCAGCAGCACGACGGATCCCAGAGCCCAGAACCAGGCAGGGTTTGGAGCCCATCCTTCCCTCTCTGTCCTGTGACACTGGGGCTCCGAAGGGGACCTGTGGCTCTGAAGGGGACCCATGGAGGCTCCGCGCTGTGTGGTCACTCGTGGGTTCCAGCTGGGACGTGTGGGTTTGGAGAGGCATCGAGAGCATTATAATCAGTGACCCCGCATTCTTGCTAATTAACAGAGAGAAAAATAGTGGTAAAAGAAATTGTTCCTCTCATATTGCTGTTTGCAGTCTGCTTGGGTTTTGGCTTGTTTTGGTGTGTTGTTTTTTTTGTTGTTGTTGTTTGTGTTTGTTTTTGGTTTTTTTTTTTGGTTGTTGCTGTTCTCTGAGTGTACCATCTAGAAAGAATTATTTAAGCATCTGGGGCCAAATTCCCAGGCTCGACTTCAACAAAACTATCAGTGTGAGATTTAGCCTGAAGAGGGGAGTCGGGGTCTTGCCCAGCAGCAGGAAAGGGCCCAATCCCCCCCGGCTCACAGCAGGATGAGCCCACGGTGCTCGCTGGTGGAGCAGTGCCAAGAGATGCTCAGCTGAGCTGGGAAGCTCCAGCCTGCAGTAGAGGGCTTGGGTCCTGCAAAAGGCTCCAAGGGAAGGACACACAGCTTTGGAAGGTGACCTGACAGTGCTACAAACATTGGACATCATACGGGGCACGCGGAGTGGCTCTGGTAGGGATGGCTAGCTCACGCCTAGGGCTAGCAGCCAGCTGGTAGCATCATCCTGCTGCACAGGACCAACCCTGCTTCTCAGTCCTCATGCAGCACCTGGGCTCTCCTCCTCTGTCCCCCGACAGCCATGTCCCCAGGGCCTGGAGGCACAGCCACTCGTCCCAGGCTCAGGGACACTGCTGCTGAGCCAGCCGGGGTGGTGACACCTAGAGTGTCCCCACGCCACCGTCCTCCTCCCCAGCACACTCGCAGGTGGTCATTAGAGGAGCTGACAGTCCTCGCAGCACGCGCGGGGTATTTACATCACTGGGGAAGCCGAACTCAGGGGAGAGAGAGAGGGAGAAAAAAAATGGTGATGGTAAATGTATAATTAAAGTCCTATTAGGAGGCGCCTAGGAGTCGCAGAGGGAGCAGGGTGGACGGGATCGCTGCCTCCCCGATGGCTCTCGGGTGCAAAAGTCCCCCTGGGGACAGCCAGGAGGGGCTGTGGGGAGCTGCCCCAAGGGGACGTGGCATTGCTGGGGTCTCTGAAGTGCTGAGTCAGGCTCCAATGTGGGAAGACCATCCTGTCTCATGCTGTCCCGTCCCCTGCAGCCTGGCTCTAGGTCCCACAAGGACACCCTCTGGCACCCCAGCATCCAAACCCTCTGGGACTTGGCTGGAACAAGGGGTCACCGAGCTCGAAGGAACAGAGGAGCCAGGCTTTGGGGCAGTGCCCGGCTGGAGCTGGGCAGCTAGGAAGAGCTGTTGGAGCAGACGTGTGCTTTCATGGGCAAGAAGAGGGAGCTGCCACTGCCTGATCTTTTAGCACCATCACAGTCTCCGGGTTTCACCATCTGCAGTGCCCCGGCTACTCCCTTGTCACCTCACAGCTCTGTGTCTTACCCCACCCAACCTTGCTTCATCATCCTTGTCTTCCTCAGAAACCTGCCCGCATCCCTGCACCAAACCTTCAGGTTCCCTCATTCCCTGTCTCTTCACAGGCTCCGTGCCCAGGACACAGCCTGGTTTTGTGACCCCACTCAGCAATTCACCTGCACCACAGGATTATTTCCCCTCCTCTTCAAAGCATCCTCACCATGGAGGTGACACAACCCAACCCCCCTGCCATAAATTCTCCCAACACTGCCCAAAACTGCCAGCATCACCCAGGGCTCTCCCTGAGTGCTCCTATTCAAAGGCGAGAGCGAGCAGCTTTGTGGCCAGCACTTGGTGGAAAAACCTCCTTGCACAGGTGGCTTTCCCGTCCGAAGCCGCCCACCTCGCCCGCCCTTGCTCTTTGCAGCTCCCCTATTAGTCGTGCTTCACCAGGCACTGAATGGGGACTGGAATTCCTTAATCCACCTGCGACCTGCCGAGGAGCTTTCCCACCCCAGCCTTGTAACCCAATCCCCCCCAGCACAAAGCCGGGGCGGCAGCGCCCGCTGAACCAGCAGCTGAAATCTCACCAGCTGCCACATCGCCTTGAGCTCAGCACTGAGCAGTAAAAGGCACAGAAAGAGGGTTTGGAAGTGTGTTTTTCCTTTTTTATTTGGCTCATCCTACTGCATATGGGAGGTGATGGAGCGGGGACCACGCTCTGCATCCGGTCTTTGGCCAGTGCTGGATGCGGTCTTGTGGCCGGATGGCTCCCATCCCGCAGCTGCTGGAGCTTCATGGACACGTTGGGATGGGAGGAAGGGACATGGAGCTGCCCTGTTGCCCATGGGGACCCTGCCGTGGGGCATGGAGACAAAGAACCGGCCCCGCAGGTGGTGCTGGGCAGCCTGCGGGACAGGGAAGGATCAGCCGTGTGCAGGGCGGTGCAGAAATTTACCCCCGTGTGCAGAAAATGAGCCTGGAAATCCTCGATGAACCCAGCCTTGCACCCCCTGAGCCAGCCCAAATCCTTCGCATCAGAAGATTTTTCATGAAAGATGTATTTTCTGTAAAAAATATACCAAGGTAGACCAAAAATAAAAATAACCCAAAATACACCCCAAATATACAACCAACCTGCAAACAACAGCTAGTTTTCCTAGTTTTGCTCTGGTCCTTCCTGCCCGATCTGTTGCCATCCTCCTGAAACCTCTGGGAATATGTAGGAAAATCTAGCTTTTGCTAAAGGAGAAATTGTGAATCTTAACCCTAGGATTGGGTGCTCCAAGTAGGATTTCAGGTGGGAAGCACCTCTTCCTCCAGCCCACAGCAGCTCCATTGTGAAATCACGTGAAATAGTGGCACCATCACCTGAGTGTTCACTCGCCCAGCCCAGACACCACATCGCCATGGGGAAATTGGGGTAATAGTCCTGAATTTTGGTAATTTTGGGGCAGGAAAGCACCACCCCCTCCACAGCAGAGGACAGGGATGCTGCATCCCAGGCAGGGGGTGCTTTGTAGGTGTGTGCACGGATGCACAGACGTGGGGATTTCTCTGGGCTGAGTGTGTCTGAGCACACAGGAGCCTGGTGGTGGCTTCGTGCTCCCCATCCCCTCAATGTTCCTGTCTTGGCTGTGGATGGAGCTGCACTCTGGGATGGCCGGGGCGGCCAGCTGAGCTCAGCTCCAGCTGCAGCGATGGGACGACAAGGCCAGCAGCAAGCGCCCACTTTCCATTTACTCCGACTTTCCGCCCCTGCATCCCCCCCGCATCATCCCCATGAGTAATAGGGAGAGGCCGTTCCCGTCTGGGCCAGCGGGGACGGGGCCACTCGGGGCCACCCTTGGCCTGGGAAGGCAGCTTGGCAGGCAGTGAGGAGGAGGAGGAGGAGGAGGAGGAAGGAGACTCTGGGCTTTCCTGTTCCTCTTGGCTGTCCGGCGTTGTTTGGGGTCCTGTCCTGACATCTCTGGGAGCTGGCCAGCTCTGTTAGTCACACAGGGAGGCGTGGAGGCTGGAAAGACCTGCAGCCCCGCTGCCAGGGAGGGCAGAGCTGGCAGGGCTGCTTGGCCAAGCACAGTCACTCTTTTCCCTGCAGAGGAGACACGAGGAGGCACCCAGGACTTGAGACCTCCAGGCACAAATTTGAGGCTCCATCCCTCAGCTCCCATCTCCTGGAAGGGTCCTTGGTAGCCTCTGCTCCATCCTCTTGGGCCACATCCCACCCTTCCTGCGGCGTGGCAGTGGCATCTCTCCTGGCACCGATGGGTGCGTGGCATCCCATCCTCGGGGCTCCTCTCGGTGGCTGCAACCTTCGGGGCACACTGGGTGAAGGTTTGTGGCCGGCGGAGCGTGGGCACTTTTGTGACAAGGGCTGCTTTCCAAACACGCAGTTCTGAGAGTTCAAAGGGCTGTGGGTGGGGAGGAACAAAAGCCCTAAAACAAGGAAGAAAAATAATACCAAGCACCTGGAGGCAGTGGGGACCGGGGGGACTTGAGGAGGGTGGGCAGAGACACCAGCAGGCTCTGCTCCTGCCTCCCTCCCCAGCCTGGACCCTCCAGGCTCTCGCCCCTCTCCAGGCTCTCGCCCCTCTCACCGATCATCCTCCGGGGTTTATTTCACCTGCTGCATTTCTACAAGCTCCAGCTTAAGTCTCCCATAAATCTTTCCCCAGGTGCGCAGCAAATCCCCTTGCTGTTCAGGGCTGCTCTTTCAAACCACGCCATAGTAGTTTCACTTCCTTGTGCACTGTGTCCTCGGTGCGATGGCTAATTAATTAATTAGCACTCCCATTCAGGCCGGCTGGCTGCCTTGGGGAGCCATGCCACGATGTTCTTGTATCCTCCTCCTCTTCCTTATTTTAAGAGAGACGGAGAAGCCTCATCACATGGGGAAATCGAGGCACAGAGGCACAGGCTCGAGGTCAGTAACTTCTGCACATGCAGGGCACCGTGCCGCAAAGTCCTGTGGGCTCTCAGCACCCTTTCTCCTGCCCTTCCAGGGGAACGAGCCCAAGCCTCACATGGGTTTCACGCCTGGCATTCTCACCTGAGCACGTCTAAAGCCCTTCACGTAACAGGGCTCAGCTAGGCGGGCAGCTGATATAACGCGGGCAGCGCTGCTAACGAAGGGAGCAAGGAACAGCACGGGTGTTCCCCAGCAGGTTACGCGCTGTCACGCATTCCTGAGCCGGCTGGGTCAAAGCCAGCTTGACTTGGTCATGCCTACAGTCCCTCGCCACAGTGAGATCAGGGCTCCCAGACTCCGGGAGCAGCCCTGGTAAAGATTCACAGAAACTGGGATGGGCACTGGAGGGTCTCAGCTTCCCTCTGCCCCTGCTGCATGGACCAGAGCATCCCCTTGGGATGCACCCCTTAAAATTCAGCCCCATCAGGCTTATGAGAGACAGTTTGGGCATTACCTGAGCAGTTCTGTGGGTAAGCAGAGTCTTCAGGGATGGAGACACATGTAAGTGCGAGTGCTGTGCATAAAGTACGCGTGCCCTGGTGCTGTCACCTCTCCGCTGTCACCTCTCCGCTGGTGGTGGGACGCTTCGTGGCGCTGCAGCCGGTGTGCTGCTGGAGGCAAAAGCAATGCCCTGGAATCGAGGCGATTTGCAGTAACTCGCTGAGGGTCCCCCAGAAGCTCCCCCCACCCGGGCAGCACCCCCAGCCCCGCTCGCATCCCCAGGAGAAGCGGCCAGACTGCAGGTAACGTTGCCATCTAGTGGCTTCCCCTCCCCGAGCCGAGGGAAGGCGATTTGGGGGAGATTTGGGAAGAGGATGACGAGGTGAAGCAGCAGCACGGATGCTCCGGTCCCAGCTGGTACCCGGTAAAACCGACACGGCGCCCATACCTTGGGGGCACATGCGGTACCCACACAAGCAAAGGGCGAGCTTCAGCCTCTCCGCTCCGGGCAGCAGCATCCTGCCCTGCTCCCCTACAGCTCCCACCCACAGCTGGGTCTGTGCCCGTGCAGCTGGTCTCAGGGCAAGCGGCGGCAGCTCCACTGGGCTGTGACAATGCTAAGGCCTAGGAATTAGGCAGGCGGAGGAGCAGGGAGCCCTGAGCCTCTGCACGCCACGGAAAGTAGCCTGCCTCCAGCCCCGGGGGCAGAAGGTGGAGGCTTGGCTCCAGCTTGGCAACACCTCAGCTCCTGGAGCTGTCAGGGCTTGGTCACGGCTGTGACATCGCAGCCGCCTATGGATGGTACTTGATGGGCGAGATTCCTGCCAAAGCATCTTTCTTGACAGAGCCGAAGATCAAAGGCGGATGGGCTGAGGACGTGTGCAGCCCGTCTTCTGTGTTTGAACCGAACGCAGGATGGTCCTGGGAGCTTCCCAGCCAGGAGTCAAGCAGGACAGCATGCACGGGGGCGTAAATCCTCACGTAACACAGAGCTCGACCGAGTGCTCACTTCTGGTAAACACAGTGAAGTTTTCCAGTGTCCTCAGCTCCACTCGGAGGCCAGCAGCAGGGCACAAGGAGCCTTTGCTGCTTTGCCAGCACCAGAGGCGCGGGGTCCCACCGAGCCGCGACCGCAGCTCTGCTCCCGAAAGTGTCGGAGGGGAGAAGCGGGGCTGGGTTGGCACCCTGAGAGCAAAGCCCCTGGGTGGGAACAGGGCCATCTCCTGGAAGTGTTGGGCCCCCAGCCAGAGTCACACACGGGCTGTGCAGGCTGGGGGCACCTGGGCTTTTTGCCCGGTTTCCAGAGAAAACAAAGCTCGCGCGCTCCCTCCGCTGTTGCTGGCCTGTTTCCTCGCAGGGCTTGCAGGCTCGTCGGCCAACCTCACCCCCAGCTGACAGCCGACATCCCGACAACAAACTCCCTACAAGTTTTGCACAAAAGCCTTTCCACCCTGCCCCAGGGAACCACGCTCTGCCTCGCTGGTACCAAGACCCCTTTCATCCCAGAGGAGCAGACAGATCCTTGCTCAGGCCGGGACAGTAATTCAGTATTATCTCAGAAGATTCTTACAGAGGAGAAAAACTACTCCAGGATTAGATTCAGGATTCCTCCAGCTCCTTCTCTGGAAACCCTAAAGGAAGTGGTTTGGGGATTACCTGTCCTTGCAGTAAGCTCCTACCTGTCCCTTCATCCTCTTGCACTCCCAAGCATTAAGATTTTATCTGTACCCAACCCCCTTATCGTTTTACAACTTACTATTTTAAAACTCTTCCCATCCCAATACCTCTCTAAGAGCTTTATTAGTCCTGCTAAGCTGTCAGCAGCAACAGTGGCTGGTGGCAATGAGTTCTGCAGATTAACCGGCACCATTTCCACGTTATTTCATCCTGGCTGGAGATGCTGTGGCTGACCCTTCCTCTTGCCCTCTAGCTGCCAGTGTCGTGGCTGGGACAGCAAAAGCTTGGAAGCGAAGGCATTTTGCAGCTGCCCTTCTATCTGCCCTCTGCATCTCACATGCACAGAGCCTGTGCCTGCATTCCTCACAACCTAGTCACCTTGTTTGGCTGGTGTCTGATCCCTCTTGGTTTCTCCCCTGCTCTGGAAAACACACCCACAGGAAGGCAGCCACCTCCCCTTTCCCCCTGTCATCTCCCTGTTCCCCATGGTGCACGCAGCGGGTGGCAACACTCGATGCCTTGTTTGATTGGGGAAGAGGACGCAACGGCAGGGTGTTCACCCCTGAGTGCCCAGGATCTTTATCTTCTCTAGGGAGAGGGGGAGGCGAGCACAGAGGATTTCAATCAGGAGATTAAAATTAGCTGAGGAACACGATTATCTCTGCGCAGCCTTGGGTATCAATCGCTTCATCTGCCTAATCCTCCCTGCCTGCATCCTGCAGGGCTCTCCTGGTGGTACCCAGGCATCCTCCTGGGGATGCTACGGGCTGTCCCTGTCAGAGGTCCAGGCATCTCCTCTCCCCAAACCCTGGGGCCCAAGGAGCTTATCACATGAAGGTACCACACTTCCCTTGGGCTTTGCTCCAGCTCCCTGCCACCAAAGGCACACAGAAAATAACCAACCCTCCCCCGTCCCTGCTAACTTCTGCTTCTCCCCGCTCAGTCAGCCTTGAGCTGATGGAAATCACCACGTCTGCTCGGCCAACGTCCTTGTCATCTCCTTTTCCCACTGCATGCCATGGAAGCAGTGCGGGTGAGTGCCGGGTGTGACATCCAGGAGGGCTCGGGGCCTCGTGTGTAGGCTGCTGGACGGGGCACGGGCAGGGTGCTGCAATCCCTGCCCTGCTCTGCCGTGTTTACTTCCCCTCCCAGCTTTTTTGCAAGCTCCTTGGGGCAGCGCCTGTTTCTCAACACAGAGCCTCGCTCTCTCCTGGGGCTTCTTTCTGCAACTGCCAGCTAATGCTTTTGCCAGAGATGATGCCCAAAATTAAAAAGTCTGGGCTCTAACCCCACTCGAGCCAGGATCCTGCTGATCTCCGAGAGCACTTCCGCACATGGAGACTCTGGGAAACCCCTGACCGAATGGCATGCTCTGGGTGAAATCAAGCTTTCCCAACCCTGCAGCATCACCATTTCTGTTGCAGAAGGCTACAGAAAAGACCTCTGAGTACACGCAGGAAGACGGCGCAAGCCGAGCAGCCCAGCCCAGCCTCCCCGTTCCCTCCCCAAGCTCAGCTCAGCGCCAGCCCATACCCCAGCAGTGGATGAAGCTCTTGAAAGGAGCCTTGCTTCCAATCAGCCTGGGTTTTGGCTCCCGATCCTCATCCTCTGAGGGTACAAGCACAGCCCATGCGGACCTGTCACCAGCATACAAGCAATTCCCAAGCGTCATCTCCGCGTGCCAGCCCCCTCTGCTGCCTAAAACCTTCCCAGTGTGGCTGGCAAGCCTCTGGAGCTGACAGCTCCTAGTCTGGGGGTGGATGGGGACAGGCACCGTTCACGCAACCACCATAATTGTCCCAAGCTTTCTTCAGGCTCCGTAGGAGGTACCCACTCATTTTTCTCATTTTCTACCAGGCTGCAAAACTCTAGGAGCAGAACTTGTTTCTTGTTGCTTGCACAGTGCGTATAGCAGGATGCTGGCTCGTACCAGGGACTCCCAGCAACTCAAATAAATCCAGGAGGTTTATTAGCTATACACAATGGCACCTTCCACTATGCCTCTATGGCACCTACAGCCAACCTCGGTTGTGGCTGGGAACCCAAAGAAATAAAAATGGAAATGGCACGTCCACAAAGGCCGAGAGCTACGGCAGTTTGGCTGTAAGATAACCAGGAGAGTCCGAGACAAACAACTGTGACACGGTCACGCTTTCCACGCAGGCCCGGCTGTGATTAATCCCCGAAGCCTGCCAGGGAAGCGCGCAGCTAAGCAAACGCGGCCTTTGATGTGCAGCTTGGGGATTGATGAAACCGGAGCACGTTTACGGCAGCGTAGCTCTAGGGTGGCCAGAGGAGAGCAGGGGGAGGAGCAGGCAGATAGTCAACCTGTCTATTCAGCGAGTTATACAACTCGCCCCGATGGACTCAGAGCAATGCCTAAGGTATAGAATAATAATAATAATAATAATAAAAAAGATGCTACCCAAATTTAATTTAATTTAATTAAAAAAAAAAAATCAGCCGAGGAGAAGAAAGGGAAAAAAGGGCTGTCCCAGGAAACTTCCCCTTGCCCAAGGGAGGTAGCGTGGCCCTACAGGTGGCAAGCTTGCCCGGGGATTTGGGATTTACTCCAAGCAAGGCTGCTAGCCCCTGTGTGGTCTTGGTCAAGTTCCTTTCTGCTGTCCCTCTGCCTCAGTGGATGTCCACCTGCAGTGAAGGCCACGCAGCTGGGAGCCTGCTGCATTGGGGGGGTGCTGGTCCCCACGATCTTGAGGCTTGCAGCGGGTAGAACAATCAGCCGGCATGGGTTTAAGGTTTACAGGAGCACCGTCTGCCCCACGGGGCAGAGGGAAGGCGGCAGGAGGATGGAGCCAGACAGGGAATGCAAGAGGTCACCTTGCCCATCACGAGCCCTGAGGCAAGGACGACTCCGCCTGCATCATCCCTGACATTTTTTCTAAAGCCTTGTAGACCGCCAATGATGGAGTCTCCACGGTCTCACTATAAATGGACCTTTTTCCATCCAAAGTCAAATGGCTCCGACTTCTAAACACAGTTCCTCAAGGGAGAAAGGTGGGACATGGAAACTCTTTCTGAAGGAATGCAAATTCAGGCATTTTTCCACCCTGTCTTGCAATGCTAGAGGGGCAGGACTCAGCAGACAGTCAGCCCCCTGTGCTCTCATCCAAGCCTCCGGATAGGATCCTGCTGCTGGGCCCAATTCACTTGTTTCTGGATTTATCCAAGCTCTGACGGGGGATCACAGCCTGGTTAAAGGTGAGAAGGGACCTCTGGAGGGTCAGAACCTGAGCGCAGAGGATGACCTGAGCTGGGGATTTCCTCTGACTTAACCTCACACAAGGAATTGCAGCAACTCCGTGATTAAGGCTTAGCAAAGATAAAACAGGGAAAGTAAACTCTACCTGCACTTTGCAGGGAGCTGACGTTAAATCCAGGTGCAGCTCTGTGGTTTTGATCTTTCTCCTGATGTGCCCCAGCAATCTTCACCTGGCTGCCTTGGTTTTCCCGGTGTGATGCTCTTGAATCTTCAAAATAAAAAGAAAACCTAGAGGATGAGGACTCAAATCCCAAACAAAACACAGAGAAAATGGCTACTGAATCTTCACGATCCCAAAACCAGAGGATCAGCATGCACTTGATGGAATAAAATGGTTGAATGTCTACAAGTGCAACTGTTCACCTTTCATGTTCTTGGTCTGTCTCTTCCCAGCCCAAAGCTGATTTCTCATGCTCGAGGCCCCAACAGGGACAATGGCAGAGAATGATCCTCCATGGTCTTTGGAGACCAAGGTGACCCAGTCCGAAGGGTTTTCCCCTTGGCTGTTTTTCTGCGGTTTGCTTTTATTTGACTATGAATGTCTGTTGCAACAAAAGTGATCCCCAGAAGGTGCAGGCAAACTTCAACTTGCATTGGAAAAAAGCACACGTTTCCTGATGTAAATGGTTGGATTAAACCATTTTCAAGCCTCTTCCTCTTCCCAAAGCAAAATGCTCCCATGCAGTCCCCTCCCCACAACCACACAATTTTCCAGCTCGTCTGCCCATGGCCCTTAGCCTCACACAGCCCCGTACCCTCTAGTAAAAGGGACCGACTAAACCTCCCTGGAAGCGCCGGTCTGCGTGAGAGCGCAAAGGAGGACGTGCCCTCCACAGTGATGTTATTCCATCCTCCCACCCACCTCTGACCCTCTGGGGGCTCCAGAATAATCCATTGCACAAAGCAACTCCATCCGAGCCTCCTGAAGCATCCCAAGACCGCTCTCATGGCTGGAGAGCGCTGCAGAGCCGTGACTCATCTCTCCATAAGACAAAAATCAACTCTTCTCTTTTTGGGGGCATACTTACGAGCTGGGATGCTGCAGACTGGTTCAAGAAAAGACATTTGCTTGCCCCATCAGCACTCGGAGCCTATGCCTATTTCCAAAACAGAGTCTTTGTGGTTCTACAAAGGCTAGATGTCCTCTTAATTTCAAACGTTCTTCCAGTTTTCTTCCAGGACCAACAGGAAATGTGCTGAAACACCGTGAGAAAGCTTGTTCTTGTGGTTATGTCTGGCCCTAACCAGAAACAGAAGCGCCAGGAGGTGGGATGAGAGTGCTTGAAATCCCTCCAACTTCCCGTTACAAACGCTAAAGGTCTGCATGCTTCAGATGAACTCTTGGATGCTCCCATCAAGCTTTTGATGTTTGCCCTTCCCTCACAAGTCGCTGAGAACAGCAAAGCATCGGCAAGTGAAAGAGTCTCTAGCAGCATTCCCCAAGGAGACCGCGGGGGACCCTTGTCCATGCGCGTGCCGCAGAGCCTGTCGGTCCCCAGCAACATCTGCGGCTGCTCAGCTCAGCCTCCGACGGCCCCAGCTCACTTCCCTGCGTGCTGGCCCAAGAGGAAATCTGCTGGAAGAGCTCCTAGGATTGCAACATCATGCCTCAACCTGAGCATTTGTAGCAGCTGCACGTCTGATGGGAATCTCACCATGTTCCAGCAGGGATGATCTTCAGATATCACTCATCTTTCCAGCCCTAGGATCTAGAGTACCTCCCCTCCTTAGATCCAGTTCTCCAAGAGATTCAGGCAAGAGATTCATCTTTAATGTGATGAGGAAGAAGGAGAAGGAAACCCAAGCAGAGAAGGGAACTGCAGATGTTGGAGACCATCTCTTTAACACCTTCCCTGGTTCCTTTATCCAGCCCCCTGCATCACAAGATGCTGCAAGAGCCGCATGGCAAGGAGAGGCCAAGGGCTTCATGGGTGGCTCCAGAAGCCCAAGCCATGCAGGTATTTCGGCATCTTGCTCTTATGTAAGCGCCAGGGCAAGATTTCATGCCAGATAATTCAAAGCACCATCAGCTCCCTCTATGGGCTGCAGAAAGAAAGAGAGGTGGCCTCGGCCAAAGAGGGTGGTTGAGAGCCTAAGTGCAATGAGTCACGTTTTGGAATGACGGCTCTCTCCATCTGCTCAAGAGGAAGGCTCTGGTGACCATCCTTCCCTTGGCACCTCCAGCACTCAAGCTTGTAGGCTGAGCCCTGGCCCCAAATCCCATAGGGCTCCTGACAGCAAGGAAGGTCAGCACCTTTGTGGATTTAACCCCAAAAACCTCAAGTAATGACGCTGTCCCTAGAGCAAAAGGACTATCAACGCTCTTGGAATTTCTCGTTCAAAACAATGCGTCACTGCCGGAGCGGGAGAAGGACCAGCTCTAAGTGACTCGTCACCTGCCCAACACCCCTGGGCAAAGGTGGAGTGGCTACCAGTGGTCCATCCCTCGGCTTCCTGTTTGCTCTGCCCACAGCACACTCCTGGAGCACCCGGAATGGCCAGCAGTGCCCTTTCCTGCGCACCCAGGTGTCTTGTTTGATTAGGAACGGGTTACCTGGATACGACGCTTCATCAAAGGGAATCCTGCGTTGATGGCATCCCATAGATGCTTGGGTAATTGCAGGTTCCTGCCTGGTTGGAGCCAGTTCAACCCCTGCCTCGGCTCTGCTGGGAGTTGTTATGCTGGAGAGGAGTGCTGCATGCAAAGCGCAGGGGGAAGAGCGGCGAGCTTCCCTGAGCTTCCACCGAAGAGATGCTATCATTAAAATATTGCAAATAGGCGGCCCCAAACCTCACTTTTCCTCTTGAATCCACGCAGTTGCCTAGCCAAGAGAATAGGGAACAGGGCAGAAAAGGCAGCATTGTCCAGCTGATGGAGCCAGGAGACCGAAGGGCTCCTTCTAGCTTTTCCACTGCTCTGTTGCACAACCACCCCCCAAACCAACCACCCCCCCTTGCTGCTTGCATTGCTTCTGGCCCCCAAAGCGAGCAGGTCTCCGGCTTGTATGGCACCTTGCAGAACGGGGCTGCCAAGCATGTCGATAACCTGCTGGGTGGTTTGGCTTACTGGCTCTAATTCACCAGTCAGAGGCTTTCCCAGGTGACCCCTCCTCCTCCTGAATATTACTGGACACATTACAAGAAAAGAAAGTGAAATTAATCAGACTTCACAATTTGGAACAGCTCATACAGCCTCGTCTAATTTTACTCTTTCCCAGGCCAAACCTACCCTGCCGAAGTACTTATTTAATTACTGTATTTTCTATAATCATCCACTAGCAGCCCATAAATGCAAGTAAGAGAGCAGGCTCCAGTTAGCAGTCACCAGGGAATTATGATGTGCTTGAAATAAAGAATCACTTAAGACCAGGATGGCTGGCACCCTTGAGACATCAGCTATTATCTAATTTTCACCTCTTTGGTAATAACCTCAACCTTTTCTATGAATGCAGAGAAAGCCCTAATGCTTGAGGTGTGAGACACTAATAGCTTGATTCGCCTCTTATTTACACCGGTATAAATGAGAAGCAGCTCCGTGGAAGTCCACAGGGACAAAAAACACGGGGTCAGAATCAGCTCTGGTATCTGGCTCTGCCACACTGCCCTGTGCGGTGCTGGGAACTGCAGCTTTTGGCAGATGAGCCAGGGGAATGGGATGTTCTCTTCGGCAGGGACAGGTTTACCAGCTGACATCGGGAGCGAGCCCTACTTAGGGAGAAGCTGCTGGAAGTGGCCCTTTCCAGCACCTGGGGATCAGCGCGATCCCGGCACGTCACACCCTCCGTGTAACTCATCGGGAGGGCGGAGGTAGGAACAGAAAGAGTTGAGCAATACCCAGCTGTTTCATTTTGGGAAGAGTTTCAGGATTTTGAAATTTCAAAGTCTTTCAGAAAGGAAAGAAAACAAAAAATGATGTTGACGTTTCCCACAATCCAAGGCTGAATAAACAGCAAAGAAGAAATCTCTCTCCTAACCCCATGTAGGAATCCAGATGCTCAAAGGCTGTCAGAATATTCCTTTTCTGCAGAGTGTCCAAATTCAATGCCTGCCTCCTTCTACCTTGTTCTGTTTTCTAGAACGATTTCTTCTCAAAGGTCATCTGGTTTTGAAAAAAACATTTTATTTTCAGCTTCTCAGCACTTTTTGCATCGTGAGGTTCTTAAAGACCTAGAGTTGGCTGAATCCTATTGATTTTCCTCAGGTTGTTGGGTAACTCTTGAGATAAGGCTTTCTACCCAAAGAGAGAAGCTGTCCAGGCATATGGCTTAGGTCAGAAAGACTGAACGTTTCAGGCTGGGCTGGACAGCAATTGCCTCCAGCAGAGAGAAACATCTGAGCACATTATTCAGCCCTGGGATGACCATGAGTTGCCAGTGCGGCAGTGTGCATGCGCATGCGTAATATAACCCTAGGATCATCACGCTCAACATTTCCACCAGGAACATCCCCTCGTATTGGGTTTATGTGGCAAGGGTTTGGAGGGTGATGGGGGGGGGGGGGGAGGGCTGCAGGGGTTCTGGGGGGAGCTGCCCCCCTTGGGGACCCGTGCTGGAGCAGTTTGTTTGCTCCTGGGGGATGGACCCTGTGGTACGGACCCATGCTGGAGCAGTTCATGAAGAGCTGCTGCCTGTGGGAAGCCCACATAGGGTGGGTTTGGGAAGGATGGCATCCCGTGGGAGGGACCCCACATGGAGAAATGACCATGGAGCTGCAGCTGATGATGTGTTGTGGGCTGACCGCAGCCCCCATTCCCCTCTGCCACTCAGGAAAGGAGGTGAATCGAGGGAAAGATGTTCCAAGCTTGCTTTAATTTCTCACTGCTCTAGTCTGATAGCAACGGGCAATAAATCCTATTTATCTCCCTCCCGTGAGTCTGTTTTGCCCATGATGGTAACTGGTGAGCAACATTCCTGTCCTCATATCAACCCTCAAGCCCTTTTGCCTCGTATTTTCTCCCTCTCTTCCTCTGAGGGGGGGGGGGATTGAGAGCTCAGCGTGGTGGAGTTGAGGTGCCCAGCAGGGTGAAACCATCCCATTCCTCAATAAGGCTTTGAGGGATCTCATTGGGAATACAGTATATTACTTTAGTCACCCTTGATCAAGAAACCAGGGGTGGAGAAGCAGCACTAGGCCAATCAGAGGAATGGAGAGCCCTTCTTACAAGGAAGAGGCCAGAAGACCTCAGCTTTCACAGAGATAAAAGGGCATGGTCTTGTTCTGTCTGGAGGCACTGCCTAAATACCCAGGGGGTGGAAAAGCGACGTGGAATTGAAGGACACTCTTGCTACAAGGACACATTTGTATAAATTGGACATTAATAAATTTAGGCTAGAAACTAGCAGGTTCCTTATCAGCCACTTCGTCTTTAATGTATGTGAGAAATGTGAAGGGTGGTGGTTGTTTCACCCAGCTTTAGATGTTCAGAGGAAGGATGTCTGCATCTGGGAGCGGAGCACCTGGGGCTCTGTCTACAGTCCAGAGAGAGAAATGGGCTCCGGTAATTCCTCCAGCCTAATGCAGGCGCCCTGCCTAGGGAGAGCTGAAACCATGCAAGTACTGATCCCTCGCAGCTGCTACCAAAGGGCGGCTGGGACACACAGACACGCAAAAGGGAGGTGAATCCAGGCCTGGTGTCTCACAGCAGGTGATGGGAAGGAGCTGGAGGAAAAGCCCAGTCCATTCATTTGCCCCATGCTTTTTACTGTTAAGCCCAACTGTCTTAACCGTATGCCAAGCAGGCAAACATGCTGTGGATGTAATGAATAAGACAACAGTTGCCAAATGACCGAAAATTAATTTGCTGGGAAAAGATGGAAGTTGTAGCACCCTCCTGCCTGCAGGTCCAGGACAAACATCACTTTAGAGGAAAAAAGCCAGCAGGACAAACCAGGTCCAAACATGGCCCGGCAATGCTGAGCAGAAAGAGGAGGCCTTCTGTTGGCTTTTTAAGGAGAAAAAACAAGTTTTCGGAGTAAAGACACAAAACCCTGAGGCGTGCAGGATGTTAGCTCAGCAGACCTGCAATTTTTCCAGTTCCCTGGCTAGGAAGAAGACAGATTATCTGAGACACGGGAAGCTTTCTTCCAAACTCTTGCAGGTGAACGGAAAAAGTCCCCAAAGCTTTGCAGAGACTGGCTGGACCCCACTGGTTGCCGCATGGTGCCAGGATGTGGCACGAACCCTCGCCTCCCTTTTCCTGAGCCCACAGTGACCAGTTGTCCCCGGAGAAGTGCCACATTGCACACAAGCAGGTGTCACCGAGCCACTTCATCCTGTGCAGAACGAGTTTATGGGCTTGATGCAATCTCCAGCGGGCAATCCATCCGTGGCAGCATTCCTGGGCACGGAGTCACTGGGTGCTCACACGAGGCCATTGGAAGAGGGCACTCGGCATGGGTGACTGTGCATGTGCTGGGGATTGGAGCCTCGCGCACCTGTACACGAGCAGAAGGCTGCCAGGGAGGGTGAGCGGGTGCCTGTGCTTCGCTCACACCTGCAATCGGATGCATAACATCCTCCCTCTTTAGAGAAAGGCACTGGTTAAGAAGGCTCCAGGATGACTTCGGGAAAGGGTGTTTGGTCCAGCTCCATCCCCAAATACTTGGGTGATCCCAGAAGCATTGTTTGTGCTGCCTAACACAAGCACTGCATACGGAGAATGAGACAGGAGCACACTTTCTCGCACTCTTCCCCCAAAATCCTTCTGCAGTCAACCATAGGAAATCGGAGGAAACTCCCATTTCATGAACTGAACAGCAGCCAAGAGGATTTTAAAGAGGTGGGAGACATTAACACGATCCCAATTTCAGCACCAGTCATATCGCCCCATTCCCAAGCATCTGAATTTGGTCCCTAATTCACCCAGCTCAGGCAGGATTCCCGAGGATGTTACTGAAGCTGTATCCCTGGATACCACCACAGAGCTGAATCCAACCCATAAACTGTTTTCCTAGTTAAGTGTAACAATCTCACTAACTGGCTTTGTTAATAACAGCCCACGTGGGGACCCCTTTGCAGATGGACAAATCTGCCTGCAGAAGTTAGTTTACTGAGAGCAACACAAAACATTGGACTAGGGCAGCGAATTTAACACCGGCTTGTGAGGCCAGCACATTAATTTTATGCCCTTGCACTTGCTATCATTTCATTCTGCACGATTATCGGGTCCCCAGATTTTTAGGAAGCTTGGTTCCCTTGGTTCCCACTAAGGTGTTGAAGAAGCAGCTGCAATTCATCAGGTGCATTTTGAAAAACATGATGGGAGTTGCCAGGACCCAAGCTCTTTGGAAAACCTGGTCCCACCTTGAAAAACCAGCTCTGATCTCCTGAAAATCTGGTCCACACAAAGCAGCAATGGCTTTTCCCCTTGCAAGGCGCTCCATGGCGAAGCAGACTGTCTGGCCCCCTGCGTCTCCCTGCCAGAATTAAGCCTTCAAAGTTGATCTAAAAAAGTAATTTCTAGGCTGACAGATAAGGAGTGTGAAAATGCCACAGGGAATGATTGGCATATGCCTGGTGTCTCCACTGGAGCAAGGTGAGCTTTAATTACAGGCTGGCCTGGTGGCAGTACCTGTCAGATGACTCACTTCCATCACATCCCGCGAGGTTTCTCCTTTTCTCTCTCCCCTTGCACCTCTCTCCACTGGGCTCTTTCATCAGATGCTGGCTTCCTTACAAGCCTTGAGGCATTGAGTCACCTGTCATCAGGCAGGAACCTGGCGAAAAGCAGCTCCTGGTCCACCTGACACTGGTGGCATGCACCCATTTGGCTCTGCTGGTGGAAGAGTCCCTGCTGGGGACCATTGAGGAAACAGAAAACGAAAAAAAGGGAATGGAGGAAAATGAAAAAAGGGGAAGGAGACTGCAATCTTTACCAAAGCGACTAGAGGGGCTTCTTGCTTGAAATAATTCAATACACAGGTCAAAGGGGCAAAAACATACTTGGGGTTGGTGGAAAAGCTCCAGGAAGCATCCATTTTGCCAGTTCATGGCCACCTCCTCCTCTTTCTGCCTAAGAAGCACTGAAAATCACTAAGGCTTTGTTTGTGCAGGACTTGGTAGAGAACCTAATACTACTGTTTTTTTCTTAATTATTAACATATATATATTTCCCCCTCAAATTCTTCCTATTATGGCCCCTGGCTATGGCAATACGAGTTGGTATTTTAGGAAGGAAGAGAAGTTCCTGTCTTGAAAACAATCACTACTTGTGCTATAAAGGGATGAAGCTCTTATTTCCTCATGGGGAGTTGCATGAAAGTACATAGGGAAAAGGCTTAGATCTGCTTGAATAATCCTGCCCAGCTACCTCAAAGTGGTTTAGAAATAAGCAGGGACTTCTATACATGCACAAAGAGAACAGCTGGGAGGAAATTCTGCTTAGGAGGGCAGGAAGAACAGGGATTTTGAGAACTGCCAAGCAGGAGACAGAGTTAGGCCTTGCAGAGAAAAAAGTGAGGAGATTCTGCAGGTATACGATGTATGGAGAAAACAAACAAACAAAAAAAAAACAAAACAACAGCAACAACAAAACAAAAAACAAACAAAAAAACACCACACTCCAAGAAAAGTGGAATCACAGCACAAAGAAGAACAGAAGACAATTCAGGTCTTACACCTAGAAGACATTGAGTTACACCAGGAAAACATTAAACCAATTAATACTGTGAAGAAAAAAAAAAAAAGTGAATGGATATACAGAGATGGAAGCAATATTCAGTTTGCAACTCTTATTTCAGGAGGAGTAAAATCCAATAATGGAGGCAAATACTAGCCTACTATCAGAAGAATAATCCAAGGTGGCATAAGAAATGGAAATTGGAATAAAATGCGACGGGAAAATGGTGCCAGATTTACCAGAAAGCTTTGATAAAAATCACAAACTCTAGGCAGAGGAAATGCAGACAAGCTCTCATAGACCACAGTGAGCAGGGCAATAATTGCCACATGGCTTTGCACCAGCTGAGTCAAAGACAGGGATTAGCACAGGAATCCTGCCATGGACCTGGAAGTGGCCAGAAGTGAGACAACAGGGAGTGGTGGAAGGAGTCTCAGGCTGAGGACTGGGCAGTGAGTTCCTCAGGAAGACATCCTGGGAGAAATCCTCTCTGATCTATTGTTATTAATGTCAAGGTTAAAAAAAAAAAAAAAAAAAAAATTGAAGGCACCATGGCATGTATGGGAAGAGACAGCTTGCCATCATAGATGGGAGTTCAGACCAAGACACGTAAAGAGAAGGAGCACGGAGACTTGGTCATGCAGGACAAAGCCAGACCAGTTCCGTTTTCTGACCTGAGCAAAGCAAAAGTCAAAAGAGGACATGCTACGAGGCAGGTCAACGTTTCAAAGAGTGAAGATGCTCAGAGAGGGAATTATTTGATTTTGACAAGCTAGGAAGTTAGACCAAAGAAGGGTGCAAGTCAAGAGAGATTCTCTTGGTGTGGAAGTTTCTCAAAAGAAATGGGGAAAGTCCCCATTATCCAGGATATTTTCAAGACAGACTGAAAGTGATGCAAAGGATCAACCAGGAAATAACAGCCCGGATGTAGGAGAGAATGGTTTTTTCCTTTCAACAGATTCTCATTTTGCTATTTATTCTATTTCATACATCAAAAAGATCAGCCTCAGTTAAACATTTCAAATTTGTTGAACGAAGGTTGCTTTCACTGAGCCAAAAATTTCTTTTCTGCAATTTTGTTTTTACAAGAGATTTTAGACTTTTTTTTATTATTATTCTAGGAGTATTATTCAGTGAACATATCCAATTCCTGTGGAGATCCTCTCCAGGACCCCATTTGTTGTGCTAACAGACATCCCAGGAGAATTTTCCACCTTCAGAAAGGGAGAGGATTTTATCCTATTATCATCCTATTTCCAGTTATAGGTGGGACAAATCCAGCATCTCAATAAGCTGGGAATGCCATGGTTTCCAGTCCTACCAGTGCCCCAGACAGAGTCAGACTTTTTTTCCCCTTTTCCAGTTCTTTTCTAGGTTGAACCATGGTTCTGTTGAAGCTCATGGGATGTTTGCCACGGACCTCAGCAGTACTAGCTTGGCCAGCTATTTCTTTTGTTTTTCTCCTTCTTCTGAAGGGTCAAGAGTCAATGGGAAACAGATCCCCTTGGCACACAGCAAGGAACAAAAATTAGAAGCACATGTTTCCCGCTCCCAAAGAGGTACACATGGCACTGCTCCCTTCGAAGAGTTCGCCTCCTCTGTTCCTCCCAATGAAGGAATGGCAAATTCCTTTGAGACTGACCCTCCTTCGCACACTCCCATTGCTGTCCCCAATCTCCCTTTCCATCTGTCTTCCCTCTTGTCCCCGGACTGGAGTTTAAGGGCAGCTCGGCTCCAATTTATGTCCCCTAAGTGGCCAGCTCTTCTAGAAAAGCTCACTCTTGGAGTCCAAGCACTTTGGAAGAAGCTGGCATTCCTCCTTGACAGCTGGGTTTGCAGGCTGCTAAGTGGGAACTGAGCCTGGAAAACTTACTGGTTGTGACTGCTGACTACTGGCACTGCCACTCATCCCCTAACTCATCTCCTACACTGCAGACCAGTTTGTGGGATTCTCCTACATCCATTGCCATGAAATTAAACAACCGTGCAAGCCTATGCACTGCAAAGTCATCCAGACCCTGCACAGCCTCACTAAACATATAACAATCCCTTTCCCACTACAGTTGACAGCAAAACATCTACTGTCATGGAAGAAGCAGAGCCAAGGCCAAAGCATGAGATCTAAATTGAGATTAATTAACGTTTCTCTAGTGGCTGCTTTGTCCAAGACTAGGGAGACCCTGTGTGGAGACACGGAGCAGCACAAGCTCTGCAGGTCCATGTGGGTGGAGAGGAGAACCACAAGACTCACCTGCAAGCAACAGCCTGCTGAAGGATGCTCTGAGGGTTTAGCACAGCTGAAAGGAGCTGGCCGGAATTTTCTGTTTAAATCCTCTGATAAAAAAAAAAAAAAGAGAAAAAGGAGAAGATGTAAAAGTGGTTTTGGTTGAAATTTCTCTTTAAAATGTGACAAAACCAGAATTTGAACTCCTTAACTTTGCCTTCTTCTTCCTGTTTCAACTTTATCACTAAAATTGTAGCAGAGATGGGAAATGGAGGAAAGGGGGAAGAATAAAGAGACACTAGTTGCTGGTACTAAAATATTTGGCTTCAGTTTAAAAAAATGGGTAAATTGCATTTTACTTATTTATTTCAAGCATTCTACACTTCTTGTGGAAAAGTATCATTTACAATAGACAATCAAAGCTAGTTTTGAGTGCAAGAAACATATCAAAGACAGGCATCAAATAAAACAGCCTTTTTTCTCCATTCCACCAAAACTAAAATTTATGAAGGGGGAGAGAAAAAAAAAAAAAAAAAAAAAAAAAAAAAAGGAAATTCTCAGATAATGTTATGATTTTTATTTCGCCAAGAATCAGAGGTCTTTCAGCAAAGCCACCAAATCATTGCCAGGATCTCTGGCAGCCCACTGAGAGGCAAAACCACGGAGAATTGGAGCAAACTTTGGTGCCATTTTATCACTGCAGCCCTGGAGCAACTGCTACGGGATCCCCTGGGAGGCAAATGCTTTACAGGCAATACTTTTCAAAGGCGTTATGCTTTCATGCTGCCTCCTGCCTGTCCCTTCAGAAGCTGCCTAAACGATTAAACCAGATTCCTGAAAAGGTGAGTCAGGCTCACAGGACTGCAGATGAATGTTATGGGGGAAGCACCATCATTTTTCTCCTTTCGTGCCTTCACGCTGAAGAGCTCCAATGCTGCTTTGGAGGTGAAGAGCACGGCCCATCCAAAGGGGAAGCCTGCAGAAGCAGCAGGTGATGGGTCAGCACTCTGGCATCTCCTCACAGATTGCATTTAGGAATGCTTTAAGCCAACACAGTGACACAGATCACAAAGTACCTGACCTATTTCCCCTTAGGGCCATTGTCAGAGTCGCCTAAGGAACCAATGGAGATGTTTAACCTGAATAGCTTTGGCAATACCCACCAAACACCTGATCTTAAGTGGGTCGCATCCTCAGCAGAAGTGGGGAACAGGTCTATATTAGGACCTTCCACCCCATTGCCCAGATGCCAGCACAAAATTCAAATTCCCATTGTAATAAATAAATCCCATCTGATAAACCAGGACACAACCAAGGAGAGCATCTCACCCAAAGCACTGAACCTGCATGAACCAAGAGGGGCAGACAGCAATTCCCCCAGCCAGTCCAGCCCTTAATTATGTTCCCAGGAGCAGGATTCAGCTCTTGAACCAGCTTCAGCAAGATAGTGAGGAGGAGATGGGAAGTAGACAAGTGAAAGAAGGAAAGAGGTAATGATTTTCATTTCCACTCATGTTGCTGAAGTGATAATCCTCTTTTGCAACAAGCAAAGCAGCCCAGGCACCATTCAAGTCTGCCAGTCCTATGCAGGCAGAAGTGGAAACTTTGATCTTCTTCCCCCTCACAATGATTTGTTCAAGTATCGTAAGATTCAAAAATAAGCTAAGAGCATGCAGTGCTTGTGCTGGAACATCACTTCTGGTGCCTTCAGAAGTGGTGATTTTCCTCTGCAGCTGTCAGGAGAAGGAGCCTTTAACAAAAGCTGAGATTTTGATGTGTTCACCCAATTCCAAGAACTAGGACCTTTTTTTTTTTAAAAAAAAAAAAAAAAAATACAACACTGTACAAATGTGATGAGAGAGCTAAAATCATGAAAGTTTGCAACGCTGGTGTTGAAAGAGGAGCCCTTTGTATGTTAATGATCTTTCCCCTTCTGTGCCCAACTGCTAAAGGGCGATTCAAGCGCTCCCACTGCCGAGAAGATGGGAAATTAAACATGTCCAAGGACAGCCACATATTCTGGCACGTTGTTAAAACCTGCCCCACCCCGGGAGGCCACCACGAGGGAGCTGCGTTGCTCCAAGCCTCCTTCCTCTCCTCTGTCTCAGAAGGAGAAGAAACAGCTTATTTGCAGCAGTTTCTAGACAGCTGTGGCACCAGAAATGTTCCCAGGTGCTTACGAAGGAAAGGGTTTAGATTTCACATGGGCTGGGTGCAAGAAGGACCCTAAAGCAGCATCGTACATGGAGACAACTTGCAGTGCCGCCATCACTTGTCCTGGATCTCTCATGTTCACCAGTTAGGAAGAGGCTACACACTCTCACACCCTACCCTAGTTAGTCCTTGGGATTCAGAATTAGTCGTTCATGCTCTGTTTTGCTGCTCCAAAGCACCACAGCAGCAAGGCCCAGAGCATTTTGCTGAGGGTCAGAGCAGGCTGACATTAGGTCCCCACTACCAGCCCTACTGACAATCTCACACGCTTGGAAACAAGTCTTCCTTCAAATCCAGGCAGCTTCCAAGACAAGGACTGTCCTGTGGAGCTTCTCACTGACAGATCACCTACTTTTTCTCCTGCTCCTGCGGATTTTGGCGTCAAGCAAGACCAGACTCCCTCCACAACACATGAGCAACCTGCCTTGAGGACAGCCGGGAAGCCAGCGACCTGCATGTTATTGCCAGCTCCTCCACGTTGTGCAATCTTGTGCAAGACACTTCTTATTCCTCAGTGTCCTTTTCTGCACAAATACAGACACGTGGGGCTCCTCCACCTGCTCAGCACAGCCCAAGGAGAGGCTTGGCATGGTGGTGGCACCTTGAGATGCCCGGAGTCGAGAGCTTTCAACTGCAAGCCTGGCTGCAGTGCCATCATCTCCAGCAAGCTGCTCCTCCTTACTCCGGTGTCATAAAAATTGCAGTCGGGCCCCATGATAAAATAACTAGGACTCCACACCCATGGGAGTTACAGCAAGACAGCACCATGGAAGCACAGGCTTTGGGGACACCAGTGGTGCATTCCTTCCCTTTTCCCACCACAGTCGTCGCAGGAGTGAGCACAAACGGTAGCTCCGAGCCTGCTTTTAATTTGCACAGCAAGCCCAAGAATGAACCCCTTTCCTCTGGGCTTGTTTGGCAGAGCCCGTGCAGATCGCTGGGTGGTTTCTCCCCACCTCTGTAATTTCAGTGGGGACCAAACAGTCAAAACGAGACTCCAGGCTTTTCAAACCACAAGCCCTACAGTAAATAAGGGTTAAAGGCATTTCTAGGCATGTCTATCAATTTTCTGGTGACTGTTCTATCCTTGATGTGTTCCCAACCCCCCCCCCCCTTTTTTTTTTTTGTCAGACGAGCTCTCTGCCCAGCTTCAAATGCACAAATACGTCCCTGTACAAATTCTTCCTCAGGCGTTCAGCATGAAGTTCTGCACACTTGAAGCATTCTGCTCAACTGGGAACAGGAAAAAGAAGAGGTGCCACCAGGTGGATTTTGAAGCAATAAGTGAATTTTGGTTGTGTTTTACTATGTTAGACTATTATCAAGAAACACCAGAGAACTGATCCCTTTCAGGGAATTTTCACATGCATTATTAGAGCAGTGGAGCCTTGTCCAAGCATTATTGCTTGTTACAATACTGCCAGTATAATTTTGGCTTATTTGATGGTAGAGAGCAAGACTCCTTCCCCTTAACATCGAGCTATGTGCAGAAGCCACATCTGTTAAGTGCCTCAGCCATACAGAAGATCAGTGGCAAGGCTGGAAATAAAACCCAGCAGTCCTGAGCCCTTGGGCTGTATCTTATCCATAGCACTTAGCTTTCTAAATGTTTATGTTAAATAAACTCTTTCTGGAATTATTCAACATAATAATTATTGGTAGATAATTGCCTGTAATATTATACAAGTAATAATCATCATAGATACAAAATCAGTTTTAAATAATGTCAGGTCATGACACCACCCAAGGAAAGAGCTTTCCTAGTTTACAAAGCACACGTTCTTGTGTTGAAGGCAGTCAGAGCCAGACCTTAATTACCTGCAGAACACAGGTTTATCTGCAAAATATCCCAATGACATTACAATGCTACACGCCACTGAGGACCCATTTTGCACCCCAATTGCATTCTCTGTGGCCCACAAAGGGTCACCCTGTGATGACAGCAGGAAAAAAAGAGACCCCAAGCTCAGCTCCTGGGGAACATCAGGACAACAGAGACACTGCAATGAGCTCCCTGATGCAAGTCCATCTGCATTTGAGTTTCTCCAACTCCTAAGAGGGAGATCCCCTCGTTTGGCTCTTTGGTGTGAGCTCTAACACTGAGCCCACCTCTTGAGCTGGGTGTTGGAAAGCTTCACTTGGTCCTCTGTAAACCCTGGCCTGATTTAGCCTACAGGTAAGCTCATCACCACAGGCCCCAAAACGACCAGGAAAACATTCATCAGAGCCAGTTCTTGTTACACTGCCTGGGTAGATTGCCATTTCTGAAAGCAGAGGGGGAAGAGAGGGATGAGTGACAGGCAAGAAGGGGAGAAACGAGCCTCTAATTAGATGCAAGACAAGTCTACACCACACAATGAGCCCCAAGCTAGCTCCAAGCAGGCTGGTACATCCTCACAGCCCACACATGGAGGCATAAATTCCTCGTACTCAAGGTCAAACACCCCTTTCCCCAAAAAGACCAAAAAATACCAAAAACAAACAAACAAACAAAAAAAAACCACACACACAAGGGGCCATGTGTGAATGCAGTCACCAAGGCCCTGACAGTACCAGAGGACCAGGGCTGGCTGAGCAGCTAGGCATGCTGCGTGGCACAGGACCATGCCAAGGCAGACAGGGGCTTCCAGCCCTGGGAGGCTTGAGATCCCTGCAAAAGGTCTTGGTCCATGGGATGCCAGCACAAGGCAAGGCAGCATGAATATAGGACCAGCTGAACCCTCTTCAGTGCACCACCAAGAATAAAATCCAATAAAACTTACTGGAAAAGAAGCACTGATGCCCTACTTAGTGCTCCTGACAACGCAGAGGTCTCCCAAGGCTGCAGCTGGCAGTCAGAGGAGAAAATGTCCATCACAGTGCCCTCACCACCAGGAGAAGCAGGCTGATGAGACACAATCACGCCTGCAGATGCTGGGTTTGTGGGTGGTCCAACATGACCTCCCCTGGGATGAATAGCCCACTTGTTCTCCAGATGAAGAAAAGAAACAAATGGAAAGAGTGCAGAGAGGAGAAAGGGCTCCTTGTGACTGTCAAAGCAGTTCAAGGACACCTCATGCCATGCAGTGGGAGTCGTAGACACCAGGTAGCAGGGAGAGGAGCCTCCTGTCCAACAGCTCCTGACAAGGATGCTGTACCAAGCCAAGGGACCAAGCAGAAAGCCTGGCTGGGAACTGAGGAGAGGCTCTTTGCCACGAGGAGATGCCGAGTCCTATTACTGGAGACAAACAGGGCTCTCTGGAGAACACTTTGATGCGAGCCGATGACCCCTGGAGAGCTGTGCACCGCCAGTTCTGCTTGATTCAGCATGACATTTAATAAAGAGAACAGGGATTCCCCGAGACAAGCCCCGGACTTGCAAGCCAGGAGCAGAGATAGGGTGGCTGGCATTGCACACAGAGGCAGAGACAGCAGCTCAGCACCGCTGCTCCCAGAAGGTTCAGCCACAAAACACCTTCCATGACAGGACCACCACTGGGTGAGCAATGCCAGAAGGCGGCAGGCAAGGAGTCACCCAGCCCAAGCTTGACTCCTGCCTGCAGAACCACATGCAAGGCGGAGAGCTGAGCAAACTCGGCTGCCCTTGCCCCGTCCTCCAGCCAAACACACCGGACTAAGCACTTGGAGGCTCCAGGTGGCGAGGACAGAGCAGAAACCCAACCTGCAGAGGCACAAACCGCCAGGCAGCCCTCAAACCGGTGCGTCAGCACCAAGCAGAGCTCAAAAGGTGCTGCTGGAGCAAAGGCAGGCTCTGCTGCCCTGGTAGCCTTGGCAGGGCCCCTGGCTGACATCACGCTCCCAGCAGCGGGCAGAGCACCCAGCCCCGCTGTGCCCAAGGAGCGTGGTGCCCATGTGGCGCTGAGCTGCGTCAGCAGGAGCGTGTTGCGGCGTGAGACGACATTGCCGTGTCCGCTGTGACATCACCCGGGCCCACGGAGCAGGTCGTGCCACGAAGAATTACAACATCCCCACCGAAACCGGCCCGGAGCCAGGGTCACCCCGCCGTCAGGAGCAGGGCAGCTCAAAGCACCCATCAGGATGGAGCCAACATCACCGGCCGCCTCTTTCCTAGGGGAAAGAAGTGTCTGCAGACAGACAACAGAGGTCACTGGTTCACTCCCACTAACCCTTCCCACCTGCTTTCAGTCCAATATTTCTTGCTCTTCCTTAAAATAAGCAGGGGCTCCCAGGCCATGGTAGTGCTAGCAGTGGAAGCCAGGGTGAAAGGAGGTAAATGTTCCTCTAATAACCTCCCCATGGACTGGAGGGGTTTTGTAATGGCCTGTTGTGTTGGTGATGGGTTTGATATTTTTTTTCATTGAAATACACATCCTTGCAGATAAACAGGTTGATAACGCACTTGCTGAGCACACTAGGGATGGACAAAGTCTCAAAGCTCAATAAAGCTGCAAATAAAAAAGAAAATAAAGGGGTGTGTTGGGGGGAATCTCTGCTCTGTGAGATTTTCCATTGGGTTCTGAGCAAGGCAATTCAGCACATGGGAAACACCCTCAGGGCACCACTGGAGGGGCAGGGCTTGACCATAAGAGCAGGAGAACTGCTGCCACATGTGAACCGAGACTCCAGCACCCATGCCAGCCCCAAGGAAACTGTTCCTGCCAGTCCTCTGGCAGCAGACACATGGATAAGTCCAACAGCTCTGAAGCCACCAAACCTTACAAATTCCCCTTTTTCTCCAGAAGACTTTCTTGACCTGTAGATCTTGGCTTTTGGGCAACAGAGGTCAGCACAGTGGGCACAGGGGTGGGAGCATGCACTGTGTACCTGCAGCAAGGGGCCCCTTACCCAGGGAACCTCTACAGACCACAATATTTGCAGGGACATCAGTGCATCAAGATGACTTTTGGTAGTAGGATACAGGAACCCCTTGCTTTAGCTGATGATTTGCCATGAGGACCAGAGAAAACCTCACCAAGTGCACTTTAGGCGAAGACACTGCAGCACCTGACAGCAACAAGCCCCAGACCCATGGCTTCAAGTCCCTGAACAACACCAATTGCCCTTTCTGTGTCACTTCACTGCTGCAGGCTGGAAAATGCTCCATAAACACAAGCAGAAGCAAATCCACCGCCTGGATGGAGACAAACGGGTGCGTTACCCTCTCAGAGTGGGAGGGAGCATCACCAGGCAATGGAGAACAAGCCTGTAAACTCAGAACAGAGGAGAAGGGCACAACAAGGAGGACCTGTACCCTTCCCTCAAACAAGAAGGGATGCGTTTTTAAGTGGATTTAATGTGCTTGGGAAGGGCTGACACAGCCACGGTCTAGACAAGACATCACCTTGGAGCACATCAGTGTATGAGGCAGCTTTAGGGACACAGCACAACCCTTTAGCCACACTACAAAAATGTAGATATTGCAGCAACCTTAAGCAAATACATAAAGAGAATAACCAGGAAGACAAGGCAAAGTTTTGAACTGAGCCCTCCTAATGCTCAGGATCTGGAGAGGGAAGAACCAAGCAGGAAACCTGCCCCGTTCTCCTCCATGGAGAAGAGAGGAATGCAGTTTATCCTTCCACATTATTAAGCATGTAGCAGCTACATAACTGATAAAACACAACTGATGGGACATTGATGCCAGTAGAATTCCTAGGCCCCAGTTGAGGGCTTGTACTGGTATGACACTGAGTAGAACTTAGCATCTAAGTAGGGCAGACAAAAGTCATCCCTGCTTGATAGATGGAGAGCTGAGGCTCCGAGACAGGAGCACGAGGCCACAACGTTTTCCCAAAACAAACCCTGGCATTGCAGAAATTCACTCTCAGCATCCAGGGCTGTGTGCTGGCAGCTGGGCTGCTGGTGCCAGCCCCAGCCTTGTCCACCAACAAGCTTTTGTCTGGAGCTGTGTGGGTACCTGGGGGCCAGGGGGGTGTTGCCATCACAAGGAAGGTGTAGCTGAAACTTGGGTTACTGAGCTTGGGAAATATTTACATGGTCAGACTTTCCAAAACTCATAGGCCAGGACTCTCATCAAAGAAGAAGGTACACATTGGGATTGCCCACTTTATAGGCAATTAATGCTAATAAAATACAGGACTTCTAGGTTAATAATCTGTTTTGACTCCTAGCCTTCCAAGGAGACCTTGACATAAAAATCAATACACAACCCCAGCGTTAAAGAAAAATGAAAATATTCACTCATTATCACCCTACAGACCTCCAGCATAAAACGGCACAGGGACCTCCTCCCTGCAACATAAACCTCCAGCTGGGAAATGTCCTTTAGACACAGGAAACAGAGGAAAGAGGACTGGGTCCCTCCTTATCCCTGTCTTCCCATTAACGATCCCCCATCTAACAGCTGCTCCCACATCAACCATCGCCCCAGCACGGGGCAAAAGCAAGACACGAGCACCACCTGGATGTTTGTGCAGCAGGAGAGGAGCAAAGCAAAGGCAGGCAGGCAAGGAGTTAAGAAACAGATCAGTGCCTGTCATCAACAAACCTGGATGCGCCCCAAGTCTCCGGTGTTGGTACCTGGGCGCCTACCTCTGTCTCTGGGGTGGAGTCCTCCTAACCACAGGGCAGCCTCGCCTGCATTCCTGCTCCCTGAGTGACAGCTCAGGAGCAGCTCGCTCCAGCCTGAGCCTTGGCAGGAAAAAAAGATGCCTCCTGCAGGGCCAAGTCAGACTCGCCCTGGAAATCTCCTTACTTAGTAGAAACAGGTTAAGGAGCCAAGGGCTTGGCACTGGCGGGTGTTTTGCTGGAGATGTTTAGGAGCGCGTTGAAATTGCCAGCTTGCATCTCCTCAGATGTCTGAGCAATATCCTAGCACAGAATTAGGCAGGTAATAAGGGCTTGAAAGCTGGAACGACTGCAGCTGGATTAAGATATAGGCACTGTAGGCCTTTGCTCAGTTCCCTGGCTCACGGAGCCTTTGAATGACATCAGTCTCAGCTTTCGCTTAGTAGAAGTGTTTCTGGCACTGTTTGCCAATAGAAGCTAGGAGGTGAATGGTGAGAGCCGGTGCTCCAGTGACACTTGCCCAAGTTCAAAGATGGGTCCAGCTGAGGGAACAGCAGCAATTGCTATTGCTAGAGCCAGGAAAAAGACTCATGGGCACAGGTCCCCAATCCCCTTGTTACAAAGGTGGCTCAGCTGGCAAGGGCACCAGGACAGCTCCTGCCACCACACAGAGGTACCAAGCCGGTGGGTGGAAGCTCTGGGGCAACCACAGGCAGTCTCGAGGGTACCAGATGGTTTCCATCAGCCCTGGGAATGACCAGAGGTGAACAGGGCTGGACCCACCTGCTGGTACCCATCCAGGTCTCTGCCCTCACCTTTCATCTGCTCGTTCATCAAAACCATGAGGCTGGCCCTGAACCACCTCCCCAGCAAAGCCTGGAAGCCTCCCACCTCCAGCCCTCCCTGGTCCAGAAAAGAGGGAGGACTCAGCTGCCGGGTTTACAGCCTACAAACCAGCTGAGCACACACAACCAGATTTTTAGACAACCTCCACAATCACACAACTGACTGCTGCTCATTCCCATGGAGCTGAGAGAGGATGCTGGTGGTTCCCAGCCTCGGCCTGCCCACTGGCATTTCCCCAGCAGTTCTAGCACTGCTCTGCTTGCCTTTTAATCAAACCTTGTCCAGCAAAACCCACTTTACCACCGAAAGGAGCCCAAGAGGAGCTTTATCTCACCTGTCTCTGCTGTCTGTTGTGCAGGTGCCATTCCCTGCCAGAAGCCTGGCTTGAACATCATCATCGTGCCCAGATAAACCCAAGTAGTGGAGGTTCAGGTCATGCTGCCTGCAGGAAAGCTCAAAGTAAGCAGGCCCCTGCAGCACTGTGCTCTGCCAGAGCTCTGCTCTCAAGCACCAGCACTCCCTATCCATCCCAGCTGCCAGTCTATCAGGGCAGCTTATTAATCGACACCAGCCCATGCAAAGCTTGCAGATGACATTAAGGGCTCCCAGTTGAAAAACCACTGGTTTAAGGGTATGGATGGATGCTGACACACGATCTTGTTACTGCAGCTTAATGAGTTACCGATCATCAGCTGAGCCATGGTAGCTCAGTTCATTAAAATGCAAAATAGGAACAACTGCAGTAATTTGATCACTTGTGATCCTCCACACATTGCCTTAAACATGTTTTGATTCAGTTTCCTCCATAAGTAATGCAGTGAAACTGCTGCCAGTTTTCACAAAGTGCTTTGATTTATACATATGAGGAGCATAAGTTCAGAGCATATTTCCTCTTCCTGCCTTTTGATTTTCGTATCTATTTAAGCTTGTACAATATTCACAGTCAGAACAGAATGACAAAAGGTACTCCTAATCTGGTTGCTCCTTTCAGCCTTATCTTTCTCGTAACTGCTTCAGTCCCAGAAACTGTTTCTTCTTTGTCTCAGCACAACAGCAGCTGAAGAATCTCCGAAGAATGCAGATCTCATCCATGGAGCAGGAGTTTAATTCAAAACTTTCCACTCATCCCCATCAGAGCCACACACCTACAGCACCAAGTTCTTTGACTGTGTGGCAATATAACTCCACTAGCTCCAGCAGCAGCAGTCTTCCTTGACCACCATCCATCATGAAGGGGATGCTGTGGAGGAATGAGAGCATCCCAGGGGCTACAGATGAACACAACAGGGTACTGGCAGCAGGGCTTATCAGCAGTACTGAGCAAGGCAAAGCAATCACTCAGGTCCCAGGTCCACCCAAGAGCAGCAGGAAACAGAGACAAACCCACAAGGTAGGTTTAAGGAGTCCACCCAGGCAATGGATTATTTCTGGCATAGGAGACAGAGCTTGTGACACCCACATCTACAGCATCAGCTCAGAGTCCAGGGCCTGAGCTTAAATAGATTTCCTGGGCCTGTGGGCAGAGGGAAAGGGTTGAGACCCCAGGTGAAGCTGCCTGGGGTCATTAAGGTCTGTATGTTCCCTGACAGCAGGCTTTATAGATAAGGTGAACACTTCTGTAGTTGAGTTCCTTCATGCTTGTTGGAACCACTCACTCGCAGGAGTGAAGAGGATTCAGAGGCAATTCAGCTTCCAGTCTCCTTGATTCTCTCTGAACAAATTCCCATTATCATTCAAACAACACGCTCAAGAAACTCCAAAGGCCTGCTCACAATGTTCATAGAAGCAGTTCCTGGCATTTATAAGGCACAGCCCTGACATACACCATGCAAACCCTCCATGTTCCCAAGGCAAGTTTGGAGATATTCTTAATCCAAGCCACCTGAGCTGTGACTGGCAAGGACAAATATGTGCTTCAGTCCTGGTCCTGGCCTTGGGGATGCTGAACCCTGTCCCTGTAGGTGGACAAGGGCCCTATCAGCCCTATAAGGATGTGTCTAGTGCA
Source organism: Nettapus auritus (assembly GCA_011076525.1). Lineage (NCBI taxonomy): Eukaryota > Metazoa > Chordata > Aves > Anseriformes > Anatidae > Nettapus > Nettapus auritus. The sequence continues at coordinate 3,613,181 of CM021791.1, read as the reverse complement.
GGAGCTTTCAGCAAACCGTGCTCTCTCATCACATCAAGTTTGTTTGCTCTGCCTACATCCACCAAGAAATTAAGGAAGAAATAGTCCTTGAAAGTGCTTAACACTGTCTGCAATCCGATGTGGCTTCATGAGGATTTCCAAGAGATGAAAATAGTGAAACACAGGCTCTTGGCATCCCAGGCAGGAAAGTGGCTCCGGGGCTGCCCTGCTGGTTTGAGGTCCGGATCTCAGAGAAGAGCCTCTCCCTCAGTCTGTGATCAATGACCTCCCTGGTACGTTCTCTGCCATGGAAAAGTGCCATGGTCCTCTCTGGAAGGAGCTGCCCTTGGCTGGCCTTCCAACCCCGCAATGTCCTCTGCTCTAGCCCAGCAAGGATGGGGAAATCTCCTCTTTGCCTTGGTCTTGCACAAAGCAGCACAAATGGCTTTCACCACCCTGCCCGAACAGCATGACCCTCCCTCCAACAGTGGACCAAATTGCTGTCTTAATTTTATCTCAGTGCTGCACCCCTGACAGATGGAGAGAATCAGAGCCTAAATTGCTGGTTCCATCCTTTGCCAGCAAATGCAGAGATGTGTATTCCCCTCTGGCTTCCCTTCACTTTTCAGCCCTCAGTTCATTCATGTTTAGGGAAAGCACTTTGCCAAAGGGACTCGCAGGGGCTATAGAGTAGTTTTATCCAATTACTTTTTAACTACACCTGTGATTCCCAGTGAGGTCTGGACACTGTCAAGGAGAGCAAGGCTGGCTTTGTGTTCATAAATTAAATCATTTGCTGGGAAGCAACCCAAGGAGCACAGGCTTTTTCCTTTTATGCCTCTATCCCCCATTCCAGATCAATGTGGACATTATAAGAAAAATGGAAACATTCCAAAACAAAATTTCACCCCCAAATCTGTTTCTGTTGAACCATGTCAAGACCTGATGTTACAAGAAGAGTACAGCACAATCATATATACATATTTTTCTGATTTAATGGAAAACAGTGATACTAAAAATGAATAAATAAGTAGTCTTCCTAAGGGGAATGAAGGCAAGAAACCTTCAGAATTTCTAACAGAATGGAATAAAAAGGTAAACTGATTTTTGCCTAACAATGTGTTTTGTTCTGAGACAGTTTGAGGATGATACTGGGCTCTTCTGGGTACTCAGACCCTGCAGCAATAATAAGGTCTCTAAGAGGTCTCTAGAGGTCTCTAGACTAGAGTAACAAAGCAAT
>CM021791.1:3523075-3611862 GCA_011076525.1 Nettapus auritus | reverse complement strand
AAAAAAAAAAAAAAAAAAAAAAAAAAAAAAAAAAAAAGTAATCTAAACCATGCCTACACAGTGCTGAAGTCAGAACTGGTAGATACAGATCAGGCAAGAGATCCTGGAGGCATCACCGGTGGTTCTCTGAAACCTTTATTTCAATGTCAGCTGGCAGCCAAGAGAGCCAACAGAACTGGGGGTCTCCCTGCAGGGTACCGAGGGCGACGCAGAGGGTGCTGCTTTGCTGCTGTATAAAACCACGATGTGTTCATGTTTGAAGAACCACGTATCACTCTGGCCACACGTCCCACAAAGTGGAGTTGCAGAAAGTCTAGAGAAGGGCAACCAGCAAGACCAAGGGCATGGAAAAGCTGCCTTACATGAAGAGATTTCCTCAGAACCAAAACATTTTTCAAGCCATCGGTGGAAAAACATCTCTCATTTTTTGACCAAAAATTAGTTCCGGTGGCAGCCTCTCTGGGCCGAGGCAATGTCACAGCAACTGGGACATTACCTGAGGAAGAAGGCGCTAATTTCATCTCTTCCACCTCATCTTCTTGTGCAACTGAGGGTGGCTGCTTGGGAGACGCCAGGCTGGAGCGACACAGGGAAGGCTGGGCTGCACACCCATGATCGAAGTGCAGGTCAGATCCTCGGCTGGGAGCACGTTTTTATTTGCTTGGCTGGTTTCGCTTACTTTGCTTCTTTGTTGTGCACATCGCCCTGGAAGGGCACAGCGAGTGCGTGATCTGCTGCTGAATCATAGCTGAGGCTTATGAATCCAAGGGCTGATGAGTCTGCGCTGAGGGAAAGGCTACTTCATCTTATATCACTTCTGGCAGCAGGGAAAAAGAGGACACAAGGTGCCAAACATCAGTTTGTACATGGTTAAGTACATTTGCAAAGGGTGCCATGAGAACACAAGAGGGCAGGAGAAAAATCAGATCCACGGATGAAATTTTGGCTCTGCTGAAATAACTGGCAAAAACCTGGAGCCTCTGGTGTGGTGATACCTGACAAGTAGCACCCAAAACCTGTGTATGAAAGAACCAAATACACTAAAGGGTAAGACAGTGGCTGAGGCAAGAAGTTATTCAGTTATTCAGGTCATGTATATAAGGATGCTGTCTGCACACAGCTCATTGCAGCAGAAGGTAGCAAATATTTAGAGCAAACCATTTTTTTTTTTTTTTTTAACCAACTGGATGGTCAGAAGTAGTTTTGCCTCCTCACAAGATTTCATAGCTTTGAAGCAAAAGGCAGACACGTGTTATGATTCCCCCACGTGTTCCACCCTCCTCAGAACTGCTGGTCCCTCTGTTCCCTGCTCTTGCAGCTCTCCAGCAGTGTTACCCCAACCTTGACTTTAGAAATTCAGATGCTTCACTGTCTCTGTAAGATCTTTTTGTCTTGCTGCAGCTCATGGGGGGGGTTATTTGTTTATTTTGTTTGTTTGTTTGTTTGTTTCAGACTCTCCTAAAAAAGAAGAATTGCCTGACACTGTGCCATCAGGAAACAGAAGCGGACAGGAGGTCCTGGGGAGGCTAGCAGGCTCAGCGCAGTCTTACCGTGCTCTCCAATGCGATACAAAACAGTATTATTAATCAGAACAATAATAAGGAAAAGGATGACATCACAGCATGGGAATTTGGTGGGCAAGACACAAATGTGTTGATGAAGTCTGCTAGGGAGATTAGCGAAGGCAGAAATGGCATTTCAGAGCCTAATTCCCATCTACAAGCCCCTAAATCCACTTGTATATTTGAAAAACCTTTTTGAGTAGCTGCAGGCTGGACATGTCTCGATTTACAGCAGATTTAATCTCAAAGTGGTCACGAAATTCCAGCCTGAATTGCTGAAACTTACCAGTTTTGTAATTTGGGCAGAAACAACTGAGAGGGGATTTGGGGATGCTGGGGGTCAGCCTCCTTATATCCACTGAGATTATTGCTGTGCGAGATATTAAGCAGATGATGGACTTGGACCAGAATGAATGTCTCCTTTTTCCCTTGTTCCACCTCTGTCTCTGTGTTTAAAACAACGCTGCATGGTGGTTTGAAATGCCACAAGCTCCAAGTTCAGCTGTCCAGAGGGAAGGAGAGGTGCTGAGCCCTACACAAAGGGGAGGCCAGTCCTACAGGTTGCCATCTGGCTCCAGTTCTCCCTACAAGCAAGACAGGTGAAGGCTGGTTATAATTGACCCCAATTCCTCAAATAGCCCCAATTGCCGAGGAGATGGCTAAATAGCAGTCTCCAAAACGGCTCAGAATGGACCCAGGTGTCCTGGTGCCCTATGGCCCAGGACAGAAACCTTTTAGCACTCCTGTCTCCCCTCCAAAGAGCTGTGACAGTGCCTTGCTTCAGAGAGTATCTGTCAGCCCAAGAAGTTTAAAAGCTCTGGATCAAATTCTTAATTACCCTGGACAGACACAATAGAGGCTGTCAGCACACAGCAACTCATAGGCTGGCATTGTCAAAGGGACCGGAGTGTTAAAATACCGCTCAGCTTTGCCAGAGAAAGTTGACTACTGGGGAGGGGGATAGTATTGGTCTGTTTTTTTCCTTTATAGAAAGGTTAAAACCAGGTCAAACTTCATAAGTGCCATTTCAAAGGGGACCTGGGCATTGGTAGGAGGCAAAAAGGTTTGTCTAAAATGTTTTTTTCTTTTTTTTTTCTTTTCTTTTTTTTTTTTTTTTAACAAATAATTGCAAATTCCCATCAATCACAAGGTTTTATGGTAATTCTAGGTGATCACTTTGGTTAGAACAATAAAGAATGAAAATATTTCATTTATGATATCAAACCTTTTTTTCCCATCCCAACTCAAGTGTGATTAAAGGATTGATTTTGAAATTAGAAATGAGGTACTCCTCAAAATCTTCAGTTTTAGCAGAGAAGTCTCACTTGGCACCATTATTTTTTTAATTTTCGTCCTTCTAAATTTCACTTTGGGTCAACCCAAATCTATCAAAAGAAAAGTCCTTGATCTGCCAAAGAGTGAAGATATCAGCCATGTGCAAAGCTCTAATTATGGGCGGTGTCTCCACACTGTCTCATCCTTCTCCGCATCACATATTCTGTGTCTCTAAACCCAAACCTTTAAAACGCACCTGTACCTAACCTGCAACTGGATTTGTCTCTCAGCCCTGTTGACGGTTTTGAGCTGTGCCACCTGAGTCAGTTACAGGGTATGAATTTTTCACCTGTATAATCATGTGCATTTAATCACTAGCGTGGTTATCATTACACCAGCATAAACACACCTTAACCAACCTGGCCTATTCACCTCCCTTTGCCAGAATAATTAAGGCAGCAGAAAGCATCTTTTCATGACTAGGAGTGTGCCCACAGTCACCTGGTTCCACTGTTTGACTCCAGTGACAGTGAAATATGTTTCAAGGGCACCCAGCAGAGCATCCATCAGCCCTCAAGGCCCATATAGCTTCCTATCCAAGCCTCCTGTTGAAGCCCATATGCATTAGGGCATGTACAGCACCAGGGAAGTGGGGCAGTGTGTCCCTGTAACCCCAGGTCTCATCCACTGCATGGCTGTGTGCTGCCACAAATGGCAATTCCTCCTCTTCCTTGGCAATTCCTCCTCAAATGGCAATTCCTCCTCTTCCATGGCAATTCCTCCTCAAATGGCAATTCCTCCTCAAATGGCAATGCCTCCTCAAATGGCAATTCTTCTTCAAATGGCAATTCCTCCTCTTCCTTGACAATTCCTCCTCAAACAACAATTCCTCCTCTTCCCCTTCCTTGGTCAGGCCCCCCAGTCCTGCCTGGCATGGCTCCGTGGGACATCCATCAGCTGGTGTCAGCCTCGATGTGTGTCTCAGCCTTGCCCTCTTACCCCTCAGCTGATGTCAGGGAGAGGTTGGCCGGTTGGGCAGCCAAAGATCTGTCACCGGCTGTGCCAGAACTAACAACAAAGACAAATGGGCCCATCACAGTAAATGGCTCTTAATGGGCTGCAGGAGGCAATTGGTCCACGGTGCTGGCTGGGCACCATATGTGAATTCTTCACTAATCACTCCAAATTGGTCCAATTTGTTCGAGAGCTGTGTAGGGACTTGTGCACTAGAAGCCCTAGAGTTTTAGCATGAGCAGAGGATGGAAATAATTTTACACTTGTGGGGATGCTTCCTGGGGCTCCAGCAGAAATGGGGGGGGGGGGGGAAGCGGCAGCAAAGAGGAAGCGGGAGCTTTCGGTTGTATGGCTGGGGCTTTTCATCATTTTTTACTTAATGCTCTGTGTCTGGGGGAGGGAAACGAGACAAGGATCTAAAGAGATTGGAAGTGAATGAATGAGACGGTGAGGTTCCAGGTGATGGCTAATAATAGCCTTGATCTAGCACTGGAAACAGCGTGCTTTGCCGCTCAGAGACACTGCCCAGGAGAGCTCTGCATCAAACAGAGCTGGGACGACTGTGAAGTGGGAGCTGTAAGTGGGAATACTGGGAGAAATGAACTTTTAGGTAAAACTTTTGGGCACAAGGATATCTGGGAGAAATCCATGCTAGGACAGCGGGCTGATTTTGGTGACTTCTTGAAATGGTAGCACGAATCTCATGTGGTTTCTGAAAACCCCAGCTCCTGGAGACACTTGCTGAGAAAATTTCTGTTCCTGGCATCTCCAAAGTTCGGAGATGAGACTTATGCATGCTGAGAAGACAAAAAGAACCCCAAAAGTGGATCTGTAAAAGATTGTGTCATTTTGGAAAGAGAGAAAGGATTTCTAGGTTTCTGAATGCCCGATACTGAGACAGTAGCACGAGAAATTTGAGCTGAAATTCCCGTCTGTGTCAGGATGGTGCAGTGAGCCCGCGCCAAATGCAGAGGCCCCATCTGTGTTAGCTTCCCCTTCTGAAAGGTGTGGAAATCAAAATCCCCCCGTTTGGCTGATGGAAAGGTGACGTTCACCTACGGGGGTCTCCTGCGCACCTCAGGACCACGGCTGCTCCCCGACGCACCCATCTGCCCCAGCCGGGAGATTAAGTCACACCTGCAGTCTGAATGGCACTAGGAAGATAACAACCAGCTTCCTGCACCCTTTATTCAAAAATAAGCTACTTAACCCCCCTTGTAAAGCCTGCACTCCTGCCCCCTCCCCAGCCCCTCTGTGACCATCGCAGCGGTCACACCCGCTATAGAAAAGGAGCATTGTTCTGCCCCTACCTTGGCTTCACCTCTCTCCTGTGATCAGACGTTATGGCTCTAATTATCTTGCTCCCTGCCTTCTGGACTATCAAGACTTTCAATCAAAGGTCACCTGGGTCATCTTTCATTGGGAAGAAGAGACGTCACCAGGAAGGTAAAATTTCGGAGCATCCTTTGATGCTAAACTAGCAGGAATTACAGTCCAGCTCTCCTGGGATATTCACCCTTGTGGCTCCTGTAAGGCACAGAAAGGTTCCTCTTTTGGACTTTTTTTTTTTAAACTTTCTTGTTAACCATCAAATAGTTGAAGACTCTGCAAGTCCCACTGAAAACAAGACCAGTGTGAGAGCTTAAGAAGCCACTGGGCTTCCTGGAAAACCAGATGCCATCCTTCTGGGGCAAGTACTGGGCAGGTGTACTATACCACTGCAGTCCTGGCTAATGCCTTGTGCTCCACTGCTGACTTTCCTGCTGCTTTATCACCCTTTGCTTTTAAACTCCAGCCATGGCCAGCTCAGGGCTTTTCAGCTCAGTGGGATCTGCTGATCTTTCTCCCTGGAGATCACGGATCGTATGCTCCAGAGTCATTCTGTAAAAGCACAGGCATCTAGGAGGGAGGTCTTGAAGATTGTATTGGAGAATCTCCCACTTTGTCTTTATTTTTTTTCTTATAGTCCCCTGATTAAATGGGGAACAGCTGAACACTTTTACCAGCGTGGTTCCACCGAAAACCTCCAGGACCTTTGGTTGAGAATGCTCAGGGCTTAGACCCCTCTGGTCTGAGCTTATGAGTGAAAAAGGTGCTCAAGAGCACCCAAGTTGGGAAGCAGATTTGCATCAGAATTCCATGCAATGGAAGCTGAAGACTTTGAAAAGCACAGTGCTCGTTCACGGACTCTGAAAAGCCTCTTGCTGGGTGCCCACAGTGGATCTCTCTGAGCACCCCGCAGTGAGGGTCTCTGCCTCTCTCCTGCCCAACCTTCCTCAACCCAGAAACCTGAAATGTGTTAAGAAAGCAGCCAGTGTTTTGGCTCTAACCAGCTGAGGAGGAGATATGGTTTCTCCTTGTTTGCATTCTGATGACACTGAGAGCCACAACAGAGGCACGCTCAGTTTTGGTATCTCCTGCTTCATTGCATGTAGAAAGATGTAGGAGATTTCAGCCTGGCTCCAGCCTGGAGGGCCTTGCAATTTGAAGGGAAGGACAGTCTGGCTGTGCTGCATCATCCTTCCCTAGGGCTCCAGGGGCTGCAGTTTGAAGAGCTTCTCTGGCCATGTAGAGTTTGAAGCTGAGGCTCATGACCAGGAGAGAAATAGCCATGAAATTGCCAGTTTTGCAAGCCTGGGTTCAGGCTTGCACCGTGCACTCCCTGGGATGAAGCCTTTCCTTGTGGCTCCTTATTCTTTGCCAGTTTATCTTCCTTTCCTTCCACCCTCATCTTCCTCCTCTTCTGAAATTCACAGCTTTTAGGTGCCAAGGCTTGGCACATTCTTTGCAATGCTTCCCTGTATTGTCTCCTTGTCTCTCATATAAGCACCTTGAATAGAAGAAGAAAAGAAAGAGCCAAGAGAAAGAAAAAACCCTCTGGAGAGACTTGCTTATGACTCCACTAATCTTACAGGAAAAAAAAAAAAAAAAATGCTCAGACGTTAAAGTAACAGCAAATTGGAAAAAGCTAGACAACATTTTTTACTGGTAAAGCTTCTTCAGATGATGTGTTTACCTCAGTACCATTTTTTTTTCCCAGCAAACACCGATTTCAAGAGAACGTCTGAATTCTCAAAATGGGAAACACTTACTTAAATCTCATTGCATCCGCTTCTGGGCACTGCAATTTAAGAGACTGTATAAGTGAAGCCAAAAAGACAACACAAACAATAAAGAGGATTAAGAAAACACAATATACGAGGAAAGATTTTTTGTGTCCTCATGCCAAAAACTGCCACTTAGCCTTGGGCTAAGAGGCTGAAATGTGCTATTGTTGCAGAGGTGTAAGAAAGCGACGAATCGTGTCCAGCCTGTGCAAAATGCAGCAGATGGATGTGGCCCAGCCTCACCAAGAGGGTGCAGAAACACTGGCACAGAAAGCAGCCCTGGGAGCCCCCCAGGAGGACTGGAGGAGGTCAAGATCTGTCCCACCTGAGATGCCTAGAGAGAAGTGGTGCCATTGCTTCCTCTAGTACCTAGTGGAGAGGATATAAGGTGGGCTTACCCACCCTCTGAAGGTGCCTTCTTCCATCTGTGGATGCTCCAAAGGGTCTACAGAGACTCAGTCACCTGCATGAATAAAATCAAGTGGCAATGAGCCCAGCCTGCAGTACAAAACAGGATGCCTTGTGAGGGTATTTTCCCTTCTCTCTCCCAGTTCCTTGGCTGGGGGAGAGGTCTCCACCTGGTTTACAAAAGGGATGTGAGCCTGCTGGTCCCATACCGCTGGCTAGTGGGGCTCAGCTGAGCATCTGTGCAGACACAGCAGTGCTACCATGTCCCAGCACTGCAGCTGAGATGCGTGCAGGTGCTCCGTGGCAGCCGTGCACCCTGAGGAGGGTCCCACTGGAAATCTCTGTTGACAAGAGGGGACATGAGCTCATCCATGTCCCCTTGCCAGTGCAGACAATACTGGAAAAAATCAAGGGAAAGAAAGAGATACTTAAAAATATAATAATAATAATCTCCACATTAATAAGTCTGGAAATGGAGACAGGATTAATCTCATTGTGTGGGAGAGCACAACCATAAGGGACTTGGTGCTGGGCAATTGATACCAACTGTGGCTGCAGGGTCCAGGATTTTGCTGCAGGCTGGAAAAGTTGTTAATTCACTCAGTTTCTGTCAACTTCAGGGAAAGGGGGAGCAAAAGGAGGATGGGACAGGTCACAGTCAGTAGGGACGGTGGGGAGGAAAGGCTGCCTGTGCCTTTAATTTCTGCAGCCCAGGTTTTAGAAATGCAGCTTTGCTTGGAATGCTGCTGAGTGTGTAGCCCTGGGACAACTGCGATCCCTTTGATTTGGCAGACTGGAGCCTCTGCAGGTTGCTTTGTGGGTGTATTTCATAAGAAAACAGAGGAGGCAGCAGTCCTGCCCTGTAACAGCCTCCAGACATTCTGGCCGGGTGCTGCCAAAGCAACAGCCAAGAAAGGCACCGCCTGGAAGAGTGGAGTTTCAAGAAAGCCTTCTCTGGTCGGGATGTTTGCCCAGCTTGCAGAAACCTTGGCTGTGTTCTGGTTTCTCCATTCAACGCAGAGGCAGAAAGGTTCCTGCAGGTAATTACATAAATTCTGCCTCCCTGCCCCCTCTCCTCCACCTTCCTCTGCTGCTCAGTGGTGCTGGGATGGAGCAGGAACACGCATGTTATGGGAGCTGCAGTTGCAATTTGGATCGCCAGGATGGAACCTCAGCTCCACCACGAGGAGCGATGGCTGGGTAATTTATAGCACTCAGGGCTCGAGCCCTGGTGTCCATCTCGACCTGAGAACCTGGGCAGTAGGTCTCCGAAAGTGTTTTGACACAAACAACTGAGAGAACCTTAAACCAAGGCCCTGAGATGGGTAAATAAAGGAACTGTGGGATTTTCAGTTTGTGCCTGGGAGTCAGAGCAGGATCTTACAGACTCAGCTGGGGATGCACAGAGCCCAGCGTAACACCAGGGAGGGATTCCGGGGCTCTCCTGCCACTTCCTTTGGTCTAGGTCAGGGATTTAGGAAGAGAGCACAGTCGGTAGCACACCACTTGCCGTACCGTGTCACATGAGGATGTAAGTTCACGTGTTGTGAACTGGTGCCAGGCAAATTCCCCACACAGCTCCCTCACTGGTAAGGAGTAGCAGCATGCCCTTGGGGTGACTCAGCTTTTCCTCTGAGCCCTTAATCATTGTTGTTCAGCAGCACCACTCAACTCATGCGCATCCTCAACAACCAAAGGAGGCGAGTCTGTGCATAAGTGTGTGCCCCAACACGCCTGTGATTCCCTTTTTCACTAAAAAATGCTCAGTGCTGGACACCACGAGGTGGATGGGGCAAGAGGGGACGTGGTGGACGTTGTTACTCTTAGGATGCTGAATGTGATGGACCACGCCATGCCACACGTGCTTGCTGGAGCGGATGAAGGTCTGAGCTCAGCACCGTGCAGACGTAGGTGTCTGTCTCCAGCCAACTGCTACCCAAGTGAATCAGGCTGGAAGCGGAGCTGAAACAAAACACCATCCACAAACACCTGAAAAAGCTGGAAAAGTTTGAGGCTAGCTCCAGAATCAAAGGCCTGGCCCCAAATGCGTCGACGCTCATGGAAAGACTCCCATAGAGTGCCCTGGATTTTCCATTAGGTCTGCACAGCTCAGGCCTTGCTCGGCGTCACTCTGGCTGTCTCACAACCCTGGCAGGCTTCTTGGTTCCACGTCCTTGCTCGTCCCCCTCCTGGCTGTGCCCCTGCTTGGGCTGTGGTGTGCTGAGCTGAGCACCTGCTGCACGAGGCGGGTGTCACCCCCAGGGCCTGATCCTGCAAGGTCCTGAGTTGGGGCGGCCAGCTGAGGAGCATCTCTGCCATCTGGAGAAAGTGCTGAGCAGATCCAGTGGGGTCAGAATTGTTGCTGGGTGGGAGGCACGGCAGCCAGAGACATGAGCACTGGTCACCGACTTCATTCAGGCATCGAAAAGGGCCAAGGAAAGTTGGGCTGAAACGTGACCGAAGGGCGGAGAGCCGGGTTAGGCCTCGTGCCGTGCTGTGTCCCAGCTCTGCTCCAACGGGAAAAGGCTTTGTGTGGCTTCTCCTCTGGGGCTGGGGTCTCCTCCAGGCTTCGATCTGGTGCTGCTCCTGCTTGGTCCTCTACCAGAAGTGTGTGGTGCTGGAGGGTCACGGGTCCCAAGGAAGATCAGGGAAACCTACAGCAGCTACTGCTGCTTGTGCAGGGCACTCCGCTTCAAAACCTGGTGTAGCCATCTGTTGTTAAGGCCATGTTGGAGGGAGAAGCTCAGAGCAGCAGCGACCAAGGCCGTTCTGTAGGTGTCGGTGTCCTCCAAGCAGGCAGGCCGACAAGATCAGCCTGGTCCTCCAGCTCCACGGGCCATTTCCACACCGCACAATGAAATCGACCTGTTTTCCTACTTTTTCTTCTTATTATTATTATTTTCCCCAGTAAAATAGCAAAGTTTAAACCTGGAGCTGTCACGGGACTGGCAGAAACACTGCAGCTGCAGCAGCAGTGCTGGTGCTGTGCAGAAGGAACGGGAACGGCGGCGGGGTGGGTGAAGGAGGAGTCAGGGAACGTGTTTTACAAGGGAGTTACACAACCCTGCGCCAGGTGCAGAGGCTTCTGAGCCTTCTATGGGCCCCCCAGGATTTTAATAAGGGGAGGAAATGTATATGTCAGTGCTGTTGTGAATCTCACCTTTCCTGGGTAAAATGATCTGGAATTTAGATCCAAGGGGAAAGCATCAAGACAGAGGTGGAGTCAAGTGTCCCATGGGGATAAGAGCAACCTGCAAGGTAGGAAGGCACGTGAGAAGGGAGCTTGTGGGCCACCAAGCACAGTGAGCAGCTACAGCTGTGCTGTGCGATCCTTTCTCAAAATGCCAGCATACTGCCATGGGGTTTTGCCCCCTCCTGTAGCCACTTGGATGCTGTTCACGACACCAGTGCTTGGAGGGCCAGAAACCTCACTGCCAGCCATGATTTCCTCTGGCCAGATCATCCGCTGTGCTTTGTACAAGCCCAGGAAAGGGATAATGAAAAAAAAGGAGCACATTTCACACCTGTGGCACTGCAGATCCCCGTGCAATAAAACCTCACGGCCCCACGCCGAGGTGGAGGGATGGCTCCGCTGGCTGCGGCACGCCAGGCAGTGCCTGGGCAGCTGGCGGAGTGGCAGCAGCTCTGGTACAACCAGTTCTCCGTCGCAGCCGAGCATTTCCTGCACACCTTGTTCTTCTGGTACCTTCAGCGTTTTCTGCCGGGCGGCTTTGGTCATATGAAACTCTCGGCTCCGGGTTTTGTGCACCCAAAAAACCACAATTTTTGGGGAAAGACCCTTGCAGTCTGCTGCCGGCTACCACCAGCAAGCCCCTGGTTTACTGGGGAGGCAGGGACCGTGTGCTGCCTGCACAGGGAGGGCTCAGGGCTTGGATGTTGTTCACCCGGCAGCTGGTGACGAGCATCTCAGGATGGCGCACGTGGTGCCGAGCCAAAGGGGCTGGAGCTGGAGCCTGGCTGAGGTGGGTGCTGCGTGGGCTCCTGCAGGCAGCGTGGGTGCTGCCACGGTACCTTGGGCTCCCCTGGCTGCCTGTCATCGCCCGCCGCCTGTCGCCTTGTGCTTTGATTGGGCTCTCTTGGGGATATCAGCATCGGATTTGCAAGGCGCGGAGAGCAACGTGACCCCACTCCGTGACTGAGGCTTCCCGGTGCTGCCACAATACAAACAATAAATAATAATTATGCTGGGCTCAGAGCAGCTGATGTGGGAGTGGCTTGGCTGGGATCGCCGTCCTATCCAGCCCTACATGGGCCTCATTTATCCCCACGAACTGGGACGGGAGGGAGGAGGACAGAAGAGGAAATCCACTGCAAACATTCCCCTTCTTCCTCTTGTGTAGGAGGGAGCACGCGGAGTGAGAGTCTGCGCACCAGCTAATTTTTCTTCTGATACAACGCCAATTGCTGCACTGGAGCTGCTCCTGGGATGAATTTGGCCCTGTGTTTACATGAATTATTATTATTCATTAAGATTATCTTGTGGTTAAAACACGGGAGCGGGAAGTGAGCGATATGTTCCTGGCTCTGCCACCGACTCAGAGCATGGCCCTGGGCAACTCACTTTCCCCCATTACTTTCCGGAAATATATTTTCAAGCGAACAAACACTAGCATTGAAATGAGGGAAAATGACACAGATTATGAACATCTGCATAAATACCTGATCAACATCCAAATCCGACAGAGAAACAACAAAACAATGATCTCAAAGTTCAGCGAGAGCCGCTTTTGTTTCTTTTATTTGCTAATATATTTGTGAATAGGGTTTGGTTTAAATGCTGCAGCAATTGCTGGGGGCCTAAATTTTCAGCTCATTCATATTCCACTGGGGAGACTGTGGAAAGGGAACAGGCACAGAGACTCCCAGGCTTGAAATTTTCCCATCAAAAAGTCACGGAAATAAGGCTAAAAATACTGAACAGGTGAAAAAGAAGAAGCATTGCAATGAAAAGAGAAGATGCAAAGAAAATAGGAGATTCTTTATTATAGCCTGGCTATTTCTCACTATTCAGGTGGCCCAGAGAGCTTATGCAGGAGAATCCCACTCCGGGGGGACCTTTCCCAGCTCTGAAGCTGGTGGGGGGACCCCTGCCCCACACACCCCATCCTCCCTGCTTTGGCCTCTAACACCTGATGTGACAAAAATCAGAGCAACCCTGTGGCCACCTGCCAGCCTGGGCAAGATAAAGGGGATTACAGCTGGCTCTTGGCTGGGGTTCCCTGCGTGAGCAGGACTCAGGCTCCGGGGAACTGGTCTGCCGTTGATGAAAGGAGCTCATTTCTGCCATTCCAAATCTGACAACTTTTACATCAAATAAAGGGCACGGGTTGCCTTTCAAAGAAGAAGAAGAAGAAAAAAAATTAAACCCAACTATTTTAATTGACTCTCCCTTAGGGGAGGGAGGAGAAGTGATGCAATTATACGAGGGAGGTGGGGAGAGGGGCAGGATCATGAACTGGATCCAGGTTTGTGAACCTAATGGCAGAGAATGTCCTCAGACCTCCTACTCCATGGATGTAACACAGCTCTGGGAGAAGGGTGCACCCAGTGCAACTTCCCTTTCCCCTCCATGATTTATGGTGATCCCTCCAAAAGCCCTGCACTGCTTTGAGCGTATTTTCTTGCTCAGCCAGGGCATCCTTTAATTATCTTGTTTGTAAATTTGCAATTAATTAATTAGCCTGTGTCTGAAAGGGCTTAGAAAATGTAAGTGTGGCTGACTATTGTTACTGTCTAGTTCAATTATTATCATTAAATATTTATCTAGCATTATAACTAGTGGCTGGCATTTTAGAGAGATTAAGGAAGATACTGTTCCTGCCTGGAAGGCCTTGTCATCCAAATTAGACAAAGAGAGAACATGGAGATTGACAAAAGAAAAGGACCGAGATGGAACGGATTGAGACACCATAAATAACGACAGTTGTGAGTCATATTGTAAGCAAATACCTCTAAGCAGAAAGACGAAGAGGAGCAGGAGGCAGAGGACAGACACCAGTTAGATTGATAGAATAGATTGTTAGAATCCTGGCAGGATTCTGCTTTTCAGTGCACAAAGCAGCAGTGCAAGGACTTCCCCGCGGATGCTGCGTTGCCTGCCTGCCTCTTTGCGGGATGTTCTTAAATTTAGGGCCACACTCAGGGCTGGGCATCCTGCCCCTAAGTCCCTGCAGGTAAATGCAGCCCCACAGAGAGTCTCCTGGATCCCTTTGCTGCAGACCCAGCTGGACACAGAGCAGTGATACCCCCACCAGTTGCCTCCTGGAGCAAGGAAGCACTGAAGCTTTGCAGTGGGTGAGATGCAGAAGGACCCAAGGATCTTGCTGAGCGCTTCCAGCCCATCAGGGATGATGTTCAGTGCTTTCAGGGCAGGGTATATTTGTCCCTGCGGAGCCAGATTGAAACGCCAGCCCTTCCCTCTCCTCCACACGACTCACCACTCACGGCTGGCCTGGCTCCAACCACAGCTGGGATCTCTGAGCAGGAGGAAGGCGGTTTTTAACCCCCAGCGAGCCAGCCAGACCCTGCGAGCCTTAGGCAATGCCCACCGAGGGTGGGGTGCGTCCTTCCCCTCGCCCACCTGGTTCTTCCAGCCAGGAGGGTGCTGAGCGCCCGCCGCTGCGCGTGGGGAACACTCCCTGGGTGACACGCCGCCTCTGGGACATCCTTGCCCAATGATGCTGCGGTGAATGAAAAACAAACAAGAGTCCCGTGCCCTTTATTGCACGTTACGAGGTGACATGGTTATAAAAATACAGGCGAGCAGTTTTGCCAAGAAGGGAATGGGAGGGAGCAGGAGAGGAGCCGGTTTCCTCCACGCGTTTGCTCTTTGGCCTCATGCAAATGTTGGTAAAAGCCATTGCTCTGTCTTTAAGATCTGAAATTAACAGCACAGCTTCTCTGAATGCTGGCTGCCTCTCAGTCATACGAGGCAATCCTGTGCTCACAAAATTCTGTAATCAGTCCAAACGGGGCCCTAGTGACTAATTTCCAAGAGTAAGGGATTTTCCCAGCCTACGTTTTTCTGTCTTAGGAGTTTCTATCCATCTGGGACAAAGAGAAGTGGCTGGAAAGCGGTCTTCGGTTTTCTGGTCTTTGCTCCAGTCGTCAGTACTAAGTCCTACCTGGAGCACCGAGAAATCGCCCCGAGTGATAAGCAACACGAAGGTAAATTGGGTTATCATGATCCTTCACGCTTATCTGGTTATTTTATAATTCCAAAGAACTAATCAAACATCAATTAATCCTCATCATGGCCAGCTAAATGTTATCTTCTCTTTGGAGATGGGGAAACTGACGTGTGCCTTGCCCAGGGCTGCAGAGCCCAGCGGGGGGAGAGCCCACGGCCCCCTGCCTCCACCACCCCATCTCCCCCTCTTGGTCCCTGTCCGTGCCCACAATGCCGTGACCTGGATTTTGGAGGCACCTCGGGCTGGAGGCAGGGGCATGTCGAAACGCCATGGAAGGGCTGTTTACTGGAAGCCAGCCTCCCCACGCATGCCACGCGGTGACATGTGGCAGCCCGGTCAGACGTGACATAGCCAGGTCGCTACAAGCCCAGCCTCGGACCAGCTCAGCCAGCCATCAGATGGAAGGAATGCGGCAGGCATCCGGGGCTGAGCAGTGACCGATGGCGTCCCCAGAGTGGGACAACCCCTCCGGATTTTGGGACAAAGGGAATAAAAAAACAAAAAAACAACCAAACAAAAACCAACGTGGGCAAAACAGGCTGAAAAAATCTGCTGCAGAAAGTTCTCGCAGGGCTTCTCCTGCCCCACCGCTGCCCGCAGGAGGATGAGAGGACGGCGTTTCCTTAAATACTTTCTGCGTTCTGGGGGGGATCCAAATCCCAGCAAACCAACGCCTGGCAAAGCTCTGTGTGTTTGCGTCTCGCTGGCCTAGGACTCCAGCGGGCTAAGAGATGCTCCAGCTGGCTCCTGGTCTCTCCAACCACCTCCAAACCCCTTCAGGTACCTCCCCAGCACGCTGCCGTCCCAGCAGAGACTACAATAGACGTTCCCGCAGATAGCAAACGGGATTACGCAGAGCCCCGCTGTGTCTCTGTGGTTTTCTCTTGCTACCAGGCTTGTCAACATGGAGCCACTCCGGAAAATTAATTCAAATTAATTAAAAGTATGAATTTAAAGTTGATCAGTTAAAGCCCGTTAAACTAATGATTCAGATTTCGGAATTAAAATGGTTTTAATTTAATCTAGTTCAACACACTCTCAAAGTAAATTAAACCAAACCACATTAAAGCTATTTTAATTCTCAATAAGCATGTTTAATGTGGTTTAATTTATCCACTTTCAAAGTGAATGCAGATTAACCTTCCCGAATGTCCCCAGGTAGACAAACTTTGCTATAGGAAGCAAAGACGCAATTTAAGTCCACCAACAGAACTGATTGAGAGTTTTGATCTGGACAGGGACCAAGCCCTAATTTAGCGCTCTCTCCCAGCAAAGCCAGCTGTGTCCACGCTGCAATTTCAGCTCCGACGGCAGCACCGCACGGTGCCTCTCTAACTGTAACCCTGCTGGCGGGGCTCACCAAGGCTCCAGCTTCAACTGGGGCTGCCCGAGCTGCCGGGGTTGTGTCCCCGGCTGGTTTTGTGCCTGGGGCAATGCAGGTAGCGGAGGGACTCAGCCCCTGAGCCCTGGCTGGTGCTGGGGTTGGAAGCATCCCCGCAGGGACAGCCGAGATGCTGTGATGCCATCTACAGGGGATAGCTCAGCTCAGCACAAGGTCCGTGGGGCCAGCCGTCCTGCTTGCTCCCAGCAGCGGGGCCAAGCTCTCGCAAGGATCCCAGAGCCTGGCACTTGGGTGCTGAGCTCGCTTGAGAGCTTTAAGGAGCTGCCTAAGAAAGGAGCTCTTTGAAAAGGCAAAGCCTGGGGGTGGTGGATGCTGAGCTCTCCTAGAAAGCCAGCCCTCTGGTTCAGAGGGATCACGCAGGCAGCCCCAAACACTTGTAACCGCTGGACCACAGCAGAAAAGTCTTCTCCTAGGACATTTTTCCGGCATGCTCCAGTCCTTCTGAAATTTCTCTTATCCCAGACAACCCAGGGCAGCCCTGCAGAGCCGGGAGCCACGTGAGTGCCAGCTACATTTCTGATGCAAAACCTCTTCCGTGGTTTGCTCTCAGCTGACTCATGAGGACTCAGCTCCTGATCCTTGTGAGCAAGGCACGGGACCAGGAGGGCACCGACCCCCCCCGGTTTCTGCTCCCCAAACCCCCCAGCCACCTCTTACAGTGCCGCTGACACTCTGCAACGAGAAGCTGAGGGCTTGGAAAGCCAAATCTGGGGCTTGGTCCCTTCTTATTCTCAGGCTGGGCTTAGTGCCAAAGTGCTTTCTATGCACACGAGATTCACGGCGATTTGGTGCCAATGTATACTTAACCCCACAAATAAATAATAGCTCTGCAGTCGGCAAGCAATGCCATTAATTGCCCTCACATTACCTTTCCCTTTCAGGCTGCGCAGAAGGAATCCCAGGAGGGGAATGGCAGCCCGGTGTCAGCACTGGATCGGAGCTGCCCCCACCCCGAGCTACATGGTTTCTGACCCGAGCAGGAGCTCTGACAAGGCTGTGATTTCTCAGCTGCCATCCAGCCGTGGGCTGCTCACCCCGAGCTGGTTTTCCCAGCTGCTGATATGAACATTGCCCCTGAGCAGGTCCCTCCCCGCATAAACCCTCCTTGTGGGGGCACACCGAGCCCACAAAGTTCTCTGCGCACAATTCTGCTAATATTAGACACCTCATATGCATATTACACAATTTCTGCTCTACGGAAGCCCCCAGCCAGACAAGCAGCTTGGACTTTGCGTGACTTTAGGCACATCGCCCTTCTCTCCCAAGCCTCTCCTTCTCCCTTGTCCATCCCACAAAGAACAGGGCAATTTTCACTCTGTGGTCTTTTCCCTCAGCTGCACCCTGGGCTCACCATAGTCCCTCAGCCACCCCGTACCTATGGTGTTTGGGAAACGGCTCACGGCTCCCAGGAAGCCCCAGCAGCTGCAGGTTTGCCCACCAGGGTGAGGACCAGAAGGACGGAGGGCAGGGAGAAGAGGTAGCCCAGGGTATTTACTTCTCAGGGGCTTAACTGAGGCTGGATTTGTGGTCTGCTGAGTAATTAGGTGAGAAGATCTTTATCGGCTAGGATCTGGGGCTGTCTGGTGGTTCCCGCTGTTGATATTGTGGCAAAGCGGTTAAGGGTGGGTGAGAGGAGAGAGAAAAACAAGTCTGGTTCCTGTAGACGCTGCCGCTGCTAGAGGGTCCCGTCGCCTTCCTGCCAGTCCCCTTGGCCGGTTACAAGCCCAAGGGGTCCAGCAGTCGTCCAGGGCTCAGCCCTCACACTCCGAGCTTGGAGCATCAGGGAAGTGCCCCCTCACATCCCCCGGGTCCCCCTCCTCCAGACTGGGGGAGCAGCATAGCACCGGGATGTGTCACGGAGCCGGAGAGATACGCCGACGCAGAGGTGTCAAGCGAGACACGCCGACCAGGACACACACGTGGAGACGTGCACACGAAAAGAGCGTGCTTAAAAACCCACCGAGAGCAAGGCGAGGGGATGAAACGTAAATACAGCTCCATATGCACAGAGAGAGAACGGGGGGTTTGCACTCAAATGTGCTGTTCCCTTATTATGTTAAAGGTAGCGGTGTGGGATTCCCAGCCTTACACCCTGCTCCTGGGCATTGCTCTCCCTGGTCCCAGGGCAAGGCACCTGGCTGAGCTTGGGGCCAAAATCAGGGGCTACCAGTTCAGAAGACACCTAGGGTCTGATCCAGCACATCTCAGGGCTCCTCAGTGCTCAGCTAGATCCTCCCAGGGAGGTTTCTCATGCTCACTGCCGGCCTCCCCAAGTCCTCCCCGTGCAGCAGCATCTGTTCCACTGCCTGCTGCTGAGCATGGACCTGCCCGCATCGGCTCCAGCCTCCATCTGTGGTGCAGCTCCTGCTGTGCCCCACTGTGGTCCAATTCCTGCTCTCCTCCCCTCCCACAGACACTGAAATCCAGCCACAGCCAAGGATTTAGCAGAACCGAGATCCCCTCCCAGCTCCTTTGTTAGCAGGTGGCTGATCGTGATGGAAACGCCGAGATTCGTTGTGTCCCTGTTTCCCCACGTGCAGAAGGGAAACCGTGCGTAAGGGCTGGGTGCGATGTTACTCATCTCTCCGGTCCTTCCCAGGATGGTGCCCAAACCCCAGCAGCCCTTCAGCCCTCCACCCTCCGGACTTTGTTATCACCGAAACCATTCCCTAGGCTTTGTAAGGCTCATTCCCTGTCCCTTCCTGGCCTCTGCGATGCCACCGCTCACATCCCTGCACGGACCCCAGAAACCCTTCCCCCTGCTCTGAGCCCATCCGGCCGTGCTGCCGCCTGCTCGGAGCTGTGCAAGCACCCGGTGGTGTCCACAACGCCTCGTGTCCACCCTGGCCCGGGGGAGCTGACATGCTGCTCTTCATTCCAGCGGGATGAAGAGTCTTGCAAGTTTCCATGGCCTGACCTTGCATCACCACCAGGGAATTTCTCTCGGGCACCTTGCTGGGAGCAGTAAATCAATCCTTGGTGGTAACCTGATACACGGAACGTTTCATACCTTTCTATCTACACGGCCAGCCGGCCTGGCGAGGCGCTCTGCTGATGTGGTCACGCAGAAACTGCCTTTCTCTTGTGCACAAACCAGCCCTAAACGAGCCCTAAACGAGCGCAGGAGCAGCCTGGCATGACAGGGACTGGTTTTGCACAGCGCTGAGCACTCAGCGCTCCCCCAGGCTCCAGCACCGGCTTGGAGATGCTCTGTCAGCACTTCTGCACCCGGGGCTTGCCGGGAGCCCCACGGCCCAGTAAACTCCACCTCTGAGCCTCATCCCTCTGGAAATAACACGGGGAGGACGGCGGGGCTCCCCGCAGCCGCCAGCTCGGGGCTCAGCGTCTCTTGCGGCCGACGCAGCGTCTTTCTCCCTCTGCATGCCGGGGATGCAGACTACCTGGGAGGGTGGCGGCAGGGGAGAGGGAGCCCTGGGCTCCCAGCTGGCTCCACCGAGGAGCCTGCCCCAGCACTCGCAGGGAGGCGAGAGCCAGATCAGCCACATTCCAGGGCACGCGATGCCCTGTGAAGTGGGAAGGCCCCGGGCCAGACCGCTCCTAAATCCCGAAGGTGCCAGAGCGGTGTGGGTTGGAAGAACAGGTCGGGGCTGCCGCCTGAACGGGAGCGTGGGGACGGTCTGTTTGTGCGAGGAGCGAGGCTGTTGCACGGAAGCTGTTGAGAAAGAGGAGAGGGTGCGAGGGAGGAGGCGAGGGGAGCAGCGGGACCCGGGTGTAGGAGCTCCGCACCCGGACCTTCCTCTGGTGGAGCGGGGCTGCGACGTGCCACGGGGATACAGGAGAAGCACACGTGATGCAGGAAACTTGTGCGCTTGGTGGACACCCATGCTCTGAGCCACGCCGCCGCGTGCTGGGATGCACGCAGTGACGTTAGCGCAGGGCTAAGCCCAAGCTCACTGGCCTGGGTGTGCTTATTCCGTCTTGGTAGCATGCTAACCTACTTGCCTGGCTTTAGGATGAAGGTGACTTTGTGTTTGGAAGGCTTGGAGCCTTGGGGAAAGGGCCACGTAGGCATGAAGCTGTGGAGAGCCGGGTTTCAGAATGGTTTGGGGTGGGTAAGTTTGGGACCAGGACTGAGCCTGGCTCTGAGCCCGTCCCCCAAGACCCAAGCTGCCCCAGGGCATTCTGCAAACACCCAGCCCCGTCCAAAGAGCGCCCTTCTTCTCTCTGTGCAGGATGCAGAGACAGATCAAGACTTTGGGAGGATTGAATCTTCCCTCCCCGGGCCTCGAAAGCAGGAGCTAGCTCCCGCTGCGCCTTCCCTGCAGCGGGGTTAGCCTCACCCTCCCCACAACCGCAGAGCCCCAGCACGCCTCACCCCGGCACCCTGCGTCCCGGCCCCACGCGCTCGCCCGACATAATTGCCCCACCACACACTCATACCGCTGCACGATCCCGAGCAGCCGGCATCTCACCACACAATCGCACACGCGCGCACCTAGGTATTTAGGGAGAAGACTCACATTTCTTTACCAACAAACTTGAAAGCATTAATAAAAAAAAAAAAAAAATAGAAAATAAAAGCCAATGAAACGATCCCTCGCAGCTAACTCATGTTGTTTG
This sequence comes from Nettapus auritus, assembly GCA_011076525.1. NCBI lineage: Eukaryota > Metazoa > Chordata > Aves > Anseriformes > Anatidae > Nettapus > Nettapus auritus. Next base: position 3,591,302 of record CM021791.1, on the reverse strand, counting down.
GGAGCGATGCTGCTCTCGCTCCCTCCTGGCCTGAGTGGTTAGCCAATTTTTGGGGCCTTGCCAGGGTGTTTCCGTTAGTAGGGGAAACTGATTATGTGAGTCAGGTGTTTCTTTGGTATGATCCTGATTATTTACAGAGCTCCGAGAGAGGCGGCCACCTCTTCCAGAAGTTCAGATCTACTTTTCCAGGTGCGTTATGCCCTGAAAATATATCTTTCCCGAGCTCCTTCCCTTGCCCAAATGGACACAATCACCTCTCTGTTTGCTGTATATTCAAATACAACGTGATCAGCCATGCCATGAGACTACTAGCTTAAGCATGGGACACCCTGTGGTCTGAACTCTTAGTGTAGGAAGAGGCAGTCAGTAGTTTCTGCCATTATCTTCGAAGAAAAGATGGCCAGGGCCCTCTCCACGTTTCTACCGCACACTCCATGCACTGGATTTATCTGTTTGCTGGCTGAGCAAAAAGGAAACGTTCTCTGTGTTGGAGCATAACCTTCATCTGAAGTTATTTTATTGTCTTTTTCACCTTGAAAAAAAAAAAAAAAAAAGCACACAGATTAATTTGAAATCAAAACACTGCTTTGAACCCCTCAAGTTTAATTTCATTTCTGATCTTTTTCAAACAAAGCAAACATTTGAACTTCCTCCAGATTTTCCCTCCTGCCTTCTCCAAACTAAACTGCCAAATTCAATCCAAATTCATGAGTAGTTTTGGTCTCTCTTTTGATCATCGTGCCCTGAGACGTCATTCTTGGTGCAGTTGCTTTCACCAGAAAGGCTTTGTTCAGTTTTTAAGAGAAATCTCTGCCCGTTTCAGAGACCATGATGCTACCAACAGCATCTCCCTGCTCTGTCCTGTGACCTGCTCTGACACAGCCAACATCGGGGATTGTGCCCAGTGCCTGCAGCCTGCCCCTGTAGCCCCCTATAGCCAGGGAACCGTGGCACACTTGCCCAGCAGGTACAGCCCAACGTTTTGGCCAGCCCAAGCAAAGCCCAGTGAAGTTAGCTGCTTCACTGCTGGAGTGCTGAAGTTGATAGAAGACCCATCGTATTCAGAAAAGCAGCAGGTTCTGCAAAGCAGCTAGTGATCCTGTGATCCAGTTTGGATTGCCTTTGGGGGACTGAGATCCCGAGTAGCTCTTACAGAGGTGATGTAACCCAAAATCTCAAAACGGTGGCAAAATGAAGTTTAGAGCAGTTGCCACATCCTCTGGAAGCCCCACGACACCCTGCAGCTCTGATGTTTCTATCACAAAGGAAGGTTTTTTGGGACCTTTTCAAGTTGCCTCAGCAGGATGCTGAAGTCACCCACCTGAGGAACTTCTTTCTTGGGCTGGAGACTCACTGCACCTACCTGGGACCCTGTCCTGGCTCTGGACATAGTTATAAGCTAGATTGCACACTGCCTTGGACCGATCAAAATCCGTAAAAAAGCACATGAGGTTTTGGAGAAGTTTGATTACAGGTTTTGATCCTGTCTATCTCTAGACAGAAATGCTTCCACAGAAGAGATGGAGAAGCACTTAGAGGGAATCTGACAAAGACGGGAAGATATTGGGGTGATATTCCCCAGGAAAAACATTTAAGCGTTGGTGTGAAGTAGAGATCCCAGTATTTAGTGAATCTTAAGAAGCCCACTGTATTTTCAAGTGAGTCAGAAATCAGGAAGATCATTCTCAATCTCATCTTCTCCGGGGCTCCTAATGAGCCCTGTGCATTGTTTTCACTCTGGTGTTCTCGGTTAAACTTTATCTCTAGCTGTGCTTCATTATTATTTATATTAGGATAGTGCCCGGGGGGCCTTCACCCAGCTCCAAGCCCCACTGTGCTCAGCACTGCACAGACATGCTCGCAGAGAGAGCCCAGCCCTGCAAGGCTTCCAGTCTCCCTAGACAAAGGAAATATTATTATCCCCATCACCCCCACTTTGAGGAGCAGTCCAGAAAGACACGGGGAAGCGCCCAGGGTCACAGAGGGTTTCCACCTCCAGCCTATGCTCTCCTGCCTTGAGCTAAATTCCCAAGTGGCCAAATCTGTCATGACTGCATTGAGCTGAATGGATGCCACGAGCTAAAAGGAGGTCCTTTGTCTCCCACTGTACAATGTGGGGCAGAAAAGAAGGGAAACGCAGGGCTCCTCCTTGTCCAAATACCCCATCCAGAGCCTGCTAAAGTCTCCGGGAGAGTCTTTCCACGAGCTCGGCTAATACTGGACCAGGTCTCTTTGCTGTACCTGGGTAACCCTCCTGCCCGTCAGTGACTTCTTTGTGACTCAGTTTCCCTGCCACCATTAACCTGGCCACATGTGCAAAGCACAAGCATTGGTTTTGCTGGTGCCAGCGCAGGCACAGGCAGAGCATGATGAGATCACCCAAGAATGTCCTGGGAAGAAGAGGGCTCCTCCGGGATGTCTTCATCCCCACAAGGAAGGAAGTGGAGGGGGTATAAATCACCACAGCTTCACCTTATCAGAAATCAAAATCTCTGCAGCTGATCCAAGCCCAGACTGCCGTGGGCATCCCTATTGCCTTTCCTGTCAGTTCTCTTGTTGTTAGAAAGGCAAGTACAGAACAGCACATGCAAACAACACAATTAGGATTGTATGCGCTAATAAGGGTTTCGGCACCATGCGGCTTTAATATGCAGCGATCAGAGAATTTTCCCTGGCTCCTCTCCCCAAAGAGTTATTTGCTTAGGCTGCCTCACTCAGTTGCCTGGGAGCTCTCAGCACCTCGCGCTCACTCCAGCAATATCCTCCACCCTAGCAAGGCCACCTATTGAGGTTCTCCCTACCAAGCAGGAATGAAAACATTGCTCCAGACACAGTCTGAACTGCACCCTCCGCCTGGATCCCCTTATCTCGTCTCGGAGTCTGGGAGGTTCGTTTCCCAAAGGGGCTCCCTCCAGCAGGCCCCCGGACGTGCCAGCAGCTGGCACTTCGTGGCTGCTGGCACCATCTCCAGCAAGATCCGAGCTGGCAGAGGCAACCTGGCGTGGCAGGATGGTGCACTGGCCACGCTCTTTATAAAAACAATCCCTAGCACATGTGGGCCTGCGCTTTTCATCTAGCTTACCTTCCAGGTGGGGAAACTGAGGCACAGGGAATAAATACTGTGACAGTACTGCTCAGGATTACAACACAACACTCAGTGTAGGCTCAACTACTGGCTCTGCTACTGTCCCCAAATGTGTCACCTCCCCCATTGCCATTCTTTGGCATCCCAGAGTTGCTTTGAAGCCTCTCGATGAGTGGTGCTGTGCTAGAGCTGAGATGGAGCTGGGATGACCTAGAAAACGGGGTGGCAGAGCTATTTCAGGCCATCCCGTGCAGCTAACAGTCACAGAGGGCAGGTCTTGGATAGATAGAGCAAGGGGTCAGCTTGGGCAGCTGCCCGTTTGGAAGGGAACCCCAGAGCCTGACCTCTTCCTCAACTTAACAAAGCAGCTGGGAAAGCAACTGAAGCCTTGGGGCCTTCCGGGATGAAGTAGGAGAAATGTCACCCCTGAATTTATTCACAGCCACCCACAATAAACCTAATTCAGCCACTGCTGATGCGTCTACGACTCTCCATCGTGGAACAGTGTGACAAATGGCAGCAGCTCTCCTGCCAGAGTGCTATGAGTGGTTAAGCTCTGGAACACCTTCAGTTCCCTGTGTTCCCACTCATGCAAAATCCAGGCCTTTGGCTTTTCATGCAGAAGCCAGTCAGGATCAGCCCTCCAGGATCCCAGCTGCATGAGCAGATCCTGCAGATGACTGGCTGGGGAGGTGCACAGGGACAGATGAGTGGCTCTGACCACACCTTTTCGTAGGAATGAGCAGGGCTGGCAAACATGGATCCCAACGAGAGAGCAGGGAACTGTCCCCCAGAGAGAATGAAAGAGAACAAAACAGATTTCCCATCCCAACAGCTGCAACCTGCAGAGAAAATCAGTGGGGATGGGAAGGGGAAGGGCATCCCCTGGGGATGAGGACCTTGCACGCAGCAGCATCTCAGAGCCAAAGAGTATCCCAAGTGTCTCCAGCTGACCGCTGTAAAGCAAGGACTAACCTGGCCTGGACATCCGAGCCACACATAGCCAATTATCCCCACTTCTGGATTTATTTCTTGATGGCACTTCTCCATTGAGAGGCTCAAGGCCAAGGTGGAAGAACGGAAATAAATATTGTTTGTTTGCAGCCCCCCTCCCCTGAAGCAAGAATGACCAGAAATCCTAAGACATGAGGGACCTTGTCCACATCCCCTCCACATGCTTCAGCTGCACTCTGGTCAAATTCTTTGACGTTCAGATCATAAATGGGCATGTAATTAAGATGGACTTGGTCCCTCTGGTTGCTGGGAGAGGACAAGCAAAGACAAAGTCTTTCTCCCTATTTTCAGGCACCACTCATTCCCAGCAGTGCGATGGCTCTGGGCCATGAAAGGCAGAGGTGGAGACTGTATTTCCTCAAGGCTTTTGCTAAGAGGAACTCAAAGGAGGCAGAAAAGATGGGGATGAAGCCTAATGGACTCTGGAATAATGAATGTCATGGTCATTTCTGAGCAGTGCAGGGCTTGGAGCAATTGCCACCAGGGGAATGCTTCTGCCAGTGAGACAGGATCAGAGACAGGCCATATGGCAACGTGCTGAGCCCCAGGGCTTGCCCCAAGACAGCCTGCAAAGGGTCACAGCACCATCTCCTGCCCACCCCGGGAGAAGGAGCTACTGAGACGGGGTGATGGTTGCGCTGCTACAGCTTGAGGAGCTCTGTGCCTCCCTGCTCCCCTCACGAATAAGCAGAAGGATGCCCCACAGAAACCCTTCGGACTCAGAAAGTTGTACCAGCAGAGAGGTGACGCCCGCAGAACCGACCGCCTACCTTCTGCCAAATAAAATTACGCTCTCCGTTTTCCCCAGGGACCTAATTAGCTGGGTCCGAGCTGGCTGGCAGCCCCCTCGCATCCCCTGTCAGCTGCGTGCCGCCTCCTTCTGCCACCCACCCAAGGGCGCAAACGCAGCAGGAGCCAGCAGAGTGACACAGCCGCATGGCATCGTGCCCTGCCGACATTTAACCCCGCCAGCCCCTCTCCCTTGGGTAGCTCCAGGGTCCGAGAGCTCCGAGCGGTGCTGACAAAAGAGAACAGGACAGGTGCTGCCTTCGGGGTTGGGGGGCAAGGTGGTGCCCCCTTGCCACAGCACCTCTTGAAAGCAAAGTGGGTCACCAAAAACTTCCACCCTCCTGTGGTTTTTTTTTTTATTATTATTTTTTTTTTTTTTTTTTGCTTGTGATATTTACGGGAGAGGTTTGTTTTGCCCACAGACAACCTTTGCTGTCCCCGTACCCTGCTTCTTGCTGCTGGGACCACGTAACTACAGGCACTGGTGTCCCCGAGTCTCTCCCACCCGTGGCACCACAACCTCCTGGGGGACGGGGCAGCGCTCAGCGGCCCCTGCAGGCCCCGCGTTAGGAATGGTTTTAATCCAGGCAGGATCCTCTGAAGTCTCTTAGGCACGTGAGGAGAAGCAAAGGTACCCTGAGCTGTGTGATCCCCCAGAAAGGCACTTGCTCAAGGAAAATCTTTTGGAAAGAAACCTCAAGCTCCAGCTGAGGTGCCAGTGGCCTGCACAGCTCTGGAGAAGGGTGCAGCCCATCAAGGGGTTTAGCACAGCAGGTAAAAGAGGACGCCAGCGAAATTGGGTAAGAGATCTTTGGGAAGCTGTTGAGATTTTCTACCCCAGTTCCCTCTAAACCAAAAGAGATCTCCCTCATCTGGCTGAAGCTCCCTCCACCCATGGCTCTGCAGAAGCCATGGCCTGCGCCGTGGCCTCGCAGCGCAGCTGAACAGAGACATCTTGCGGTGATCAGCGAGCTGGTGCTGGGGAGAGGAAGGCAAATTTTCCCTTAGAGAAAGGGAAACAGACCTGTCAGACGGGGAAGTCTACCACCTGTTTGAGGAAACTCTGCAGTGCTCCCCAGGAGATGGCTGCAAGGGATACTGATGGTGTAAATATTGACAATCAGGATCTGTTTCTGTGATCTGGGTTTATGGTACCTACAGACCCTGCCAGCACTAACAGGATTGCCTGTGAGGCAAGGAAGAACCAGTATCCTAAATTAATAGATGGTGGGAAGGGGGTCGGGATGTCTGAAGGCACGGAGAAGAGACCTCCTCTGCAAGGCAGTCGGAAAACCTGCAACGAAGCCCGAAGCTGCCTCCCTGGAGGTCAGCACCTTCCCCACGGCGCTGCCTGCTCCCTGCAGTGACTCATTCCCCTGCAAAATTCCCCTCCTGTGACCCTGCACAAACAAACTCTTGTGCTGTCATACGGGATGTTCTGCAGTGCAGAATTGCTGTGCAGGCTGACACGGTGTCCTCTGAGAGCCTGCCTTCACCCACCTGCCCTGGGACTCGAGCCTTAATCTTTGGTGTGACAGATAATGGCTAGTGAATAGGAGGTGAGACTATGAATAGGTTTAGCATCCAAAATCTAATAGGATAGCATAAAGGCACCAAGTTATTTTCCTTTTCCATCCACAGACAAGCTCTCCCTCCATCCTGGACAGCAGCAAACAGCCTGATCAAACATAGCAAAGCGTCTTTGTAAGAGTCAGTTGCAATTTTCTAAACTAAAAATGGAAGATTTCTTAATATTACAGACTTTGATATCAGTAAAAAGAGAAGGCATCCAAATATTTTCCTACATGTTCACCTCTTTCTTCCCAATCACATCATATTATTTATTAGTATTATTATGATGACCAAAAACCCTTATCAGAATATAGATCCCATTGTTCTACCTGCTGTGTAAACATGGATGAAAAGATAAATTATACTCAGGGGCCTGAGGGCATCTTTAAAGCATCACAACTGTTATTATTATTTAAAAACACGGGAGCGGAACTTCAGCTGCTAATAAGCAACAACAGTTGAATTCATCTCGGTGCAGTCATGTGCGTTTCGATTTGATGAGAATATAGAGCAAAACAACTCAAAATCTGGTTTTGAGTTCAGAATATGGGAGCAAGAACATAGATTATGAAATAATACCTTCAGATTTTACTTAAAGCGTGTGTTGTTATGGTAAAACTGTTTGCAAAAAGCAGCCAGTTGATAGCTTACAATTAAGGAGGAATTACTTCAAAGCCAGATTTACCTTACTTTCAGTAGTTTCCTTTTGCTGGGATCATCTATTATTACAAGTTCCCAAAGCACTTGAAGTGAAAGCACGTCTTTGACAGCTGGAACTACTAACCAATGGTAACACCTGCCTGTTCTGATCTGATTTGCTGCATTTTTCCAGGCACTTTGAAGGTGGAAGTCACACATGCACGTGCATGTGCACAGCCAGCCCCCTGCATCTCCTGTGGATAGCACTGCAGGCACAGTTTGCACCAGAGCTTCCAGGGAGTCTGGGGAGAGGTGACATCCAGATGGCCAGCCACCTCTGGGACTGTTGCTGCCATCCTCAGTGCTCTGGCACCGCGGTACAAAACACGCCATCCATTTTGCCACCTTCGCTGTGCTCCTGCTCCTAATCACACCGTGCCTGTACCGTGCGTCGGTCTGGGCCCTGGATAAAGACCCCAGAATCTAGGGGAGGTTGCCACTGCATTGGTAGAGGCAGAATATAATAACACATTTTTGGTAAACAACCAGAGCCATCAGCTGAGAGCCTTGCACCGAGTCCTGTGCAATTAAATCAAGAAATCAAGTTCACTTTTGCTTGCTATATAATCATCCTCACTCTTGGCTTTTCACAATGATCTCAAAGTGCTTTAGACACATGGGCGTGTGGGGCTGGCAGCTTGCCTGCCCCCAGAGCGTGAAGGAACTACATGACTCTCAATCTGAACTATCTGACTTGTGTGTTTTCCTGGGCTGTGAATCTCATGCAAAGACTCACACATGGCTAGTTTCCAGTCCAAGCAGGAAATACCACAAGATCAGCTTTTCCCATCAAGCTTCAGTCCTTTCCCTCTTGGCGCTGGCAGGAGGCTAAAAAGACAGGACTTTTAGAAGTGCTGGAGAAGCTCACGGAAAGGCTGGGTTAGAAAGGCATGGAAGGCTAAGCAGGCATCCACACGTACTTCAGCTTAGCCATCATCCTGCCGTTTCTTTTGAAATTCACTTTCTCTATGAAAAAACATCTCTTTTCAGACCTGCTTGTCTTGTTGCACAGGAATCAGTGCAGAAGACACATAACAGCTGTCTGGTGAGCGTCCTTGGGGCAGACCCAGCCACTTCCTATGGTCCATCTCTCTGTCCAGCCCCTGAGAGCCTGTATCACTGCTTTTTGGGACTGACACCAGGGAGGGACGCCAGGGGAAATACTGGTTTGGCGAACAGGGGAACATCACGAGCACAGGAGGGACTGGGATGGTGCAAGTGGGAATAACTCTGGCTGAAGAATAAGCAAGTTCTGCTCTGGAGATGGCGGCACCTATTCCCTGTTCAGAAGCAGCAGTCTTCTAACCGGAGAGGAAAGGATTTTTTATAAACCTCAGACCAAATTACTGCTCCCCAGGCCTAATCAAACACTGTTCCCAAAAGTATTGGCTGGCTGGGGGCTAAGTTTAGGAAGGTGTTTCCTTCCCTGCCTTCACTTTCAAACTAACCAGGATGAGGAGGAGTTCAAAGACCTCAATTGTTTGTGGAACACTTTGAACACAGAAAGGGCCTTGGGCAGGGAGATGGATTGTGGCTAAAGCACAGGCCTAGCAGGCAAGAGACCTTGTCTGCATTCCCTGCTCAGCCACAGAATCAGCATATGACCCCGGAGTGCTGTTCTGTGCCTCAGTTTCCCTGCTGAAGAAATCAGGGTGAGGATCTGCTGTGCAGGGCTGGTTAGGGCATCTCAAAAGTTCAGTGGCTCCTTTGGATGGAGAATGTGAACCGTTCCAGTTCAAAGCCTTACTCCGTGCTTCAAATGTGATGGTGCTCTGCCCATCGCCAGGCTCTGTACATGCCCAGAGCAAGAGACGATCCTCGTCTAAAGAGCTCTTCAGTCAAAACAGACAGGATGAACAAAGGGGTCCAGGGAGGAGAGATGACTTGCCTGATATCCTGAAGGGAACGTATCAGAGGAATGAGACTCCAGCAGTCCAAGAAAACCGCCCTAACAATATGCATAAACTTAATAAACACATGTGATTGCTTCATTGTACAAACTTCTCTGGCTGAGGTCTCTGTTAATCAGGGCGCGATAAGGGCAGAGAATTTACCTCCTCCCCATCTACTCATGCTGTTTCCTTTTCATTTACTCAATGAACAACCCCTCTGAGCAAAGTCTTTATCAGAGCTTTACTGGCAGCTCACAGCATTCCCTGCCAGGAACAGAGGCACAGAAAACCTGCCTGAGGCTTCGGGGTTTTAGGAATCCCATATTTGCTATCTTACAGATGCCAGCAATCCCTGCCCAGAACAGTGTTGGGGTTGGGAAAAAATCACGTGGAGCATGTGTAGAAACTGAGTCTGAAGCTGCCTGAAAGATCTGTCGCATACTAGGCACATCTCCTTCCCAGGCTCAGCGCTCTTCGCAGCAAAAGCTCTTGGTTCAACGTAACCCTCAAGGTCAAAACGGTCATGAACTTTTCCAGCAGGTGATTAACAGAGGAAGGCAAGAGCCTTCTGCTGCTACTGTGAGAAACACTGGAGTGATTTTTCAGCTCACGTGAGGGCACTTGGGGCTCTAATGAGTAAGACCCCAGCTGATGAAGCTGATGAAGCCTTCATGCAACTGTCACCCCTGCAAACCTGTCCATCGCCGACCCATCGGAGAGCTGTTCCACCGTGACCCAGCAGCCTTGAGAATGAGGGAGGCAGGGTTGACAGGAGCTGTGAGATGGACAAAAGAAAGGAAGAGAGAAAGCAAATTGCAGTTAAATTAGAGAAGGAGGCTACACATCGCTCCAGCTTGGAGCAGGGAAGAACTAAGATCTGGAAAGGGTTAATTCCATCCAGGTAAGTTCTTTCAAAGCTGAATGTTATGAGGCACATCCCATCTCAACCGCAGACATCTTCAAATCCTTGACGGAAAGCTCTCCGTGCAAAGTCAGACTTGTTGCGGAGGACCTGCCTGCTCAGAGCAGCTCTGTGTCACCTGTCAATCCCCAAGCCGCCTCCAGGGATGGGAGTCTCGAGTTACGGAGAGGAGAGGAACACTCTGCTCGAGCTGGCGACAGCTCGCAGCGCAGGAGGCATTGTGCATTCCTCCCCGAGCTAAAAAAAGACGGTTGGGCTTTGATCTCCTCACTCCGTCTGCACCACAGTGAGACAATGCAGAAGGCCCCTAGGGAGGAGGAGGGGGAGGTGGACTTGACAAGACATTCCCTAAACCAGTCTTCTCTTCAGGTCCTGGAATCAAAGGGGATGAGGGGGCGGGCATGGCACCAAGGATGAAAGTGGAGACGAGCCTGGCAGAAGGGAAGATACCACAAAGAGCCGATCTGGGCCTCCTTCTAAGGCAGGGAAGGCTCCAGCAGCATAGGACCAGATGGCTAAAGAGAATGGGAATGAGCCTGAAGATGTTTCTTCTCTTCCCTGGTTTGAATGCAAGCCAGGACGATAGGAAATCAGCACCGGCCCTTGCTCAGTAGCCATGCGCTTTATGCTTGTGAGCAGGCTCCATGCTCAGGCCAGGGGTTGCAGGGCCATGGGGACTGAGCTGATCTCCTGGCAGCCTCGTGCAAAGCCCAGGAGAGGAAGGGCACAGAAAGGAACCCCGTTGCAGGGGCATTTGGGCATGCAAAAGAGGTAAATCTGGAGTCACGACTCTGCCATGGGTGGGTAAGTGATGGAAAAGGTGTCAAAGCACCTGAGAGCCGGGACACATCATGTCTCGGGAATGCTCGTCTGCCAAGAACTGTACCTTTGGCATCCACTGAAGACTTAAAGAGATGGGGTTGAAAGGAGGAGATGGGGATTATCGAACCTTTTAAGATTTGCTGAATTAATGATTACCTCTATTCATCTGTCAATGCCCTGTCTCTGCCCGTCCCTTTTATCTGCCTGTCTGGAGGAGGTGGCTGCTCTCCCCTTGGGGCATCTCTCCTTCTGCTGCTGGGTGCCATGGAGAAGACCCTGGTGAACCTCAGCCCCTTGTGTCACTGCACAGTGTGACTGAGCAACAAGTCAAACCAGGCTTTCCAAGACCAGGCTGAACCTCGGCTCCCTGCCTCCTTTGGTGCCCCAGGGTTATTGAAATACAGAATCCAGAGCTGGCAGAAAAGTTATTTTTCTCCTTGCGGTGCATAAACAGAAGTTTGGGAAACTGAGGCAGGGAAAAAACTCAACGACTTGTCTAAAGCTGCACCGTGGAAGGAGAGCAGGTTTTCTGAAATGTAGGCCAACACTTTAACCGCAGGGTCATCCCTCTCTCTGCAAAGCCCTGAACCTTCATTCAACCTTCAGAACAGTTCCCATATATTTATATAAATATATATACACACACACACCTGAGACATTATTGCTTGGGAATCTTCAGGCCGTGGGCCCTATCCCCACCCTTCTCACTCATTAATCCTCCTTTTTCCTTCCTCACTTTCATAAAGAATCTCCCCTCCAGCGGGGAGGATTGGCCTCGGCTCCCGCCGCAGCCCAGCGCGGCTCCTTCGGGGCCCGCCAAGAACAAAGCCCGGCACTCCCCTCCGCCGGGGACACCGCTGCCGCCGCGCTCCCAGCCCTCGCCGGGCTCAAGGCAGAAGCCCAGATCCCCTGAGAATTTCTTTCCCTGCCACGGTCCCTTCAGGCCACGGGTTCTTTCGCTGAAGTCACCGGCAGAAACCGGTCTCACGCCGGGTTGCACGCTTTGCTTGCACAAATGCCGACGGTTTGGATGCTGCAGCAGGAGCAGGGAGCATGAGTGTCTGAAAAGGGAACAGCTGGAGGGATGGAGAGGGCTTCAGGGATGCCACTGTGCTCCTTCACGCCTTTCCTGCGTAGCCTTAAGCAAATTCATTTGCTTTCTTTGTGCTTCGTTTGCATATTGGGATGGTTTGCATATCAGTAACACGACATAACAGCATTCCCACATCTTGTGCCCATTCTGGTTTCGCTGTCTAAACCTCCACCTTTCTGGGTTTGGGACAATCCCTGCCCAGAGACTCCAGCACTTTGCACAGGAGGGTCTAACTCCGATTTCTAATATCAAACAACTCGATTTTCAGAAAGTTCCCCTTTAGGCCCGCGATACATAGTGCAGAACCCAATGCCAAAGCTGCTGCAACCTTCGGGTACTGGGCTGTGGATGTTCTGTGCTAAAACCTGAGCCTCTCTGGCTCAGGGGGAACAGCCCGAGCAGCACAACACACCGTCCCCAGGGTTTATCACCCCCCTGATTTGCAAAGAGGCCCTGAGCTACAAGGTATTCGTTCCAAGACTGTGCTCTCCTTCTCCCTCTCTCCTGAGCCTGCACCTACCTGCAAATGCAACTCAGCTAAATTGTAATTGGCAAATGAAAGTGAACCAGCCCCCATATTTCTTTTAATGTTTCCACAGGAACCTGGGTGATGTCTTTCACATCATACATCGTGGGTGGCAGAGACCTAAATAACCCCCTTCAGCAGTAGAACATGTTCAAGAGGTGCCAGTGTTCCCTCTCTGACTCAAATTCATCTGCAGGATTTATAGCCTCAGACCTGTCAAACTACACCACTAGAAGCCGCTCCATAGGAATCCCGGACCTGGGAAGAGGCTCCCATTACCTCCCAGTGCTGTTCCCTCCCTGTTTTGCTGTACAGGGTTCATCGCCTCTTCAACTATCACTTTCTGGGGAGGGTCTCGTGCCTTGCAAGCAGGTGCCTTTAGAGTCTCCAAGCAAACCTTTACAGGCCTGGTATTCCCATCCTGCCTGGTGGGGCAGACGTGGAAGAGGATGCTCAGATTTTAAGGAATCTGGTCACTGGTACCTAATTCTGGATACCCACATTTGAGAACTGGGGCCAGCAAATACAGTTTTCAAATCAGAGTACCTATTGCCAAACATGGAAATCCAGGACTCCATCAGAGCCAGGACGGTACAGAATAAAAACCATCAACACCCCTTCTCTAGTAGGGACGGGAACGTGCAGCATCCTTACAAATTTAGCCCTTCAGGAATGTGTGTTTCGATATTATATTGAGATCCTCAAACCATTTTCTCCAGAGAGCCACATATTGACTACTTGGAGTAACAAACATCCCTCAGTGCTGGTGAGAGAGTCAGGGGACAAATGAGAGCTTGCTCAAGATGTATTTTCTCCCACAATTAAAAAAACAATCTCTGGCATCCATCAGATTTCAGATGGAAACTTTCATCACTTTCTAATGGAAAAAGTTGTGGACTTTGAAAAGTTTGGGAATTAAAATCTGTGGATTAGAGGAAACATTTCCACAATAACAGCACACTGAAACAACTTTCCTATGGAAAACTAATTCAGGTGGGAGTTTTCAGACAAATCTCACTGCACATGCTGATCTGGAGGTGAAGGTCAGCAGGAGATGCCTGGAATACATTAGGATGTCCACTTATCAGCTGTTCCAGCCATTTCCTCGGCTGTTTCTCCTTCTGTGCCAGTTCAGCTGTGCCATGGCCCACCAACACCACCTCTGTCCACTCCTCGGCTCTCAGGAAGCGCAGCCTGGTGCAGGACACCTGCTGCAGAAGGGTGGCCCCTGCCCCGCTCCCTTCTGTCCCTTCATGTCCCAGGAGCCGGCATGGAGGATGCTGCACTGTTAAACCTCATTTTCCAGGATTGCATAGCCTGGCACAGGGCTCCTATCGACCTTGTCACCAAACTTCACGTTCCCATTGTGGCTGGGCTACAGACACCTGCAAAGACACTGAATCAGGCGAGTATTTCAGGGCACTATGTACAGTCTGTATTGCAGTCAGGAACAGCTGAAATGCCTTTCCATTTCAAATGCCGGGCACTACAGCTGCTCAATGCACTTGTGTTTCTTGCATAACAAGGTGATTATTGTGATCAAATGAGAAACAATTAATGCTAAGCAATTATTATTAATAATATTATTTTAAAACACCTGGAGGCAGAGGCCAGAGCACTGGACTGGGACTCAAGACATCTCAATCCTATTTCCAGTTCTGTGGATGGGCATTGATTCTCTTTGACTGACAAATTAAACTGCCATGAAAATCCTAGGTATTAGCAACATCACCTTATTACCGTGGGGTGAAGCACACACCTGATAACTGGGAACTTTTAGGAAGTTGGACTTCAAATCCACAGCTTCCCATGTCCTGGGCCAAATCCAAGAAACCTCAGTTCTACCAGGCTGAGTCTACTTGAAAAACAAACAAAAAAAACAACAAAAAAAACAAAAAACAAAAAAAAAAACATTCCCAGAGGTGCCTAGCTTTAAGTACTGACAGTCTTAATTGCTGACTTAAATGGGAATTATTTGGAAGCTTAACTTTGAGTACTTGCTTAACACACTTAGCTGAACAGCATGGACTTTTATCAAGAGTTTAAATACTTGACCAGATCCAGGCCCTAATTTCTCTGCTTTTTTTTTCAAACCCCTCCGCTTGCAAGGAGCTGCAAGAAGGGAGTGCTAAGCAGAGGGCATTAACACTCCTTAGAAAGGAGTGACTACCTGTTGTGACAATGTCAAGACAGAGGTTTGCAGGATGATTTTGTAAAGGACCACATTCAAATTTTGTCTGAAGGAAGAACGACACACTCAGAACAGGGAATTACAATTATGTATCTCTCAAGCCAGATTTACCAAAGAATTCCAACCTGAAATTACAGAGATTTCCTTCCTGAATGTAAGCAATCCATGAGTAGCATAGCCAAGATAGAGAAACTTGTGAAGAAACCCAGGCTGGGAAGCATATGGGCTTTTCAGAAGCTACCAGCTGTGGCCTCATCCTGCTCCCACTAAAGCCAGAAGTAAAATCAGAAAATTCCTCCAAACTCCAGTGGCAATAATTATGTCATCATTTTTAAAACTTTCAGCCCAAAGCTCAGGACAGGGCTTACCTTCCAGCCTCTGGAAGCACACCGAGAGATTTTGGCTTTCAGCCATCGTTCACCTCAAGGGCAGCTCTCTCTCCCCATGCACAGGGCATTTTTCCACTACCTTCTGCAGGAGAACTGCTCGCTGAGCCCCGTTGCGGTGGTTCTGGCCCTGCTGAACGCACCAATGGGCTACAGCTGAACTGAGTCAGGAGTCGCCGCTCAATTTTATCTTTTTTTTTTTTTTTTTTTTTTTCACTAGGCAAAGGACGGGTTTATTTTAACTCCGACCATTGATCGGCTGTGTTCTATGACTCCAAAATACAAAGCCTAGCCTCTCATTCCCAGACGTATCTGCCTGCATGAATTGTGTTTAGCAGCCACAGCAGCGAGTAAAGGTGCTCTCTTTGCTTTTAGTCACAAGCATTTGCATTCCAGAACCAACATCGATATTGGCAGATGCTGGAATACAGGGAAAACTGAGATTCTGGATACCCTGAGATGCTGATCCTGTGGTAGGAGTGGAAGTGGGGAATTCTTTGGGAACTGACCTCCCTAAACACGTGCATGCTCAGAGTCTCTCCTAGTCACAGTAAGAGACTGTGAGCAAGACCTTAGCCAAATGCAGGACTATCCAACAACGTTAAGTCATCGTGAGCTGTGCCCCCAAACCATGGATTGGCTTTAAAGATTTATCAAAATATTACTTTCATTCTTCACGTTTGCTTCCTGGCTTTGGAGCCTTAATGTTTTTCAGGTTTGCCCCACCGCAAGGAGGGTTAGCAACATGCTTTTCAGTTTAAAATGAAAGTTGAACTCCCCGAGTCATCACACCACTCCAGAACCTGGCTCCAGAAGAAAATGGCAAATATCATGAGATGTGAGACTTGGCAGCACAATAAAGAACTAAATAACAGGACAGAACTCTAGAGCCAGCAATGTCAAGGGGTGTTTTGTCATTAAATTTAATGGAGGTAGGATTCTGCTATGGGCTTCTTGGTCTCCAAAAATGAAGCAGCCTCCCATTGAAGTCTGCGAGCCCCCACCAGCTCTCCCAAGGACCTGGGATGAAATGGAGACATGAGACTTGTGCACAGTGCTGCAGCACTTCAAAGATGAGTTCACGCAGCGTTCAGGGATGAATCAGGCCCAAGCCCAGCACGAGAACATCAGCCACGAGTAACTCTGTGAGCTCTGAATTCAGTTCCACTTCTTTGGGTCAGTTTGGCGTGGCTCCTGACCACTCCCTGGTCCTGCCGGACTCCTTCCCCTGAATCCTAGAAAGCTCAAGTCTCTCTGGGTTTACATATTCCCCAGCCACAGCAGCCTCCTCAGAGTAGGCAGGGTGCTTATTAACTGCAGGGGAATATCGCAACGGGAGGACTAAATTGTAGCCTTGAAGGAGAGGGCAATCTATCATTTCATTTCCCTCAGTCACCAGGCAGGGCACGGCTCGGTTCAGATGGGATTTCACGAAGTGCAGCAGCCCCCCCATCGACGCCTTCCTGCTCTCCTGACCCGGCACAGTTCCTGCCCCCCACACGCTGCCAAGGCTATGTATTAAAGGATTAAAGAGCAAAAATCAGGAAATGACAAAAAATAAAAATAAAAAAATTAAGAGACTTGCACACAAGATGATGTCCTCGCTGGGACACGGGCTAAACATGTTCTCCAGGGGGTGGAGGAGGCTCTGGTGGTTGGAGCAGGGGCTGCTGGCCGTGGCGTCTCGACTATTTCCAGTTGTGGGTGGGATAGGAAGGGATCGGGGGTCAGCATGTGGGGCTCTGCTCCTGGCTGGAGGGACTTACAGGTCCCCTGGGCCTGGGTCCTGTCTGCGGCAATTCCTGCGAGGGTCGGCGTAGTGGTGAGAGGTGGGGAAAAGGAGCTGAGACCCCTGGGCTGCATTTCGGGCTCTCCTACTGCCTGACACCGAGCAAATAACTTCTGCTTCCACTCATCTCTGAAGTGGGAGTAATAAAAATGATGCTGTTCTGACTCACGGCTGAAAGACCACAGCTTAAATCATAAATTTTCGCAAAGCGTGTTTGTGCTCATCGGCTGCAGGGCGCTGGAGAAACACAAGATGTTAAGTAAAGCCACTTCAGTAACCCAGGTCCCGTCCAAGTCCAATCTATCCAGAGCAGAGAAGCGTGTGAAGCCAAGGGAGGTGTCAAGGGAGTCATGCACAACTGGAAAAGACCAAAGAACCTCTTTTTTTCTTTCTTTCTTTTTTCTTTTCTTTTCTTTTTTTTTCACATGTCTAGTTCTGTCTTAATCATGATTTATACCAAAGAGCAGTGGGGATTAAAGGATTGGTCAGGTACTCCCAGCAGGTATATATGCAATAAAACCATTTGGTAATTAGAAAACAAAGAGCTATAAAAGAATCAGGTTCTTTCACTACTTTCCAGCATAGGAAAATGTTTTCCTACTTCATCACTGGTGGGTTCCCCTGCCTTCCCCTGCTCACGCCCTCTTCCCCTTGAAGTGTTCACTTTATGATCTGGCTTCCTACACATCTCAAAATCTGAACATCCAGCCAAGCCGAACTTTCTCGGTTCTGCAAGTCCGTGTATAGAAACGGCGAATTAAACTTCCCCCTGTGCAGTTCCTGCCCCCAGGCCCTGCAGGAGAACAGCCCCAAACTGGGCCTGGCTCTGTTTGAAAGGCAAAACCTGCCGAATTCAGTCCTGCCCCGAACGAAGAACCAAACTGGGTGGGTACTGGGTGGATCCCGATTCTTCTGCAGACTCTGAGTCTGGCTCACACGCAGCAGATCAATATTGGGTGCCAATCCCTGGGTGCTCTCCCCTTTTCTCGCTAGCACCCCTGACCTCGCTTGCTGGCGGCAGTGCCCACTCCTCTCCTACCTGCTATAGCTCAGCATCCAACCGAGCTGAAATTTCTTGAGCAGTCCGTTTGCTTGTCTAATCCTAAAATCCACAAGTAAGTGCCCTGTGTGAACACCCAGCAAATTAACAGAGGCTCACCTGGAGCACAAAGAGCCCCTAAACTCAGCAGGCAGTCACTAGAGGAAAACGGAGCTGGTAATTTTAAGGTTTTCCCTCCCATCCCAGTCTTCTCAGCAGGTGCAAGCTACTGATTTCATATGAGCCAGCAAGGCAGGATTAGGCCCGCACAATGGCACTCTGCTAATGCAGCTCGTGGAGCGGAGATCCTCCTTATAGCCAGAGGCCCTTTGACCGGTCAGGTGTGATGTTTATTCATTAGTATTACAAATATCTGCTGAATGGTAAAGCCTTGGAGCTGTAGTCAGGGATGACAATCCCATGCTGCTGGCACTGCAAAAAAAAAACGAGATAGTGCCGGCTCTGAGCAGCGCTTAATGGCAGGTCCCAAGCCAAGGGCTTGTCTGGCTGCCCCCAGAGAAAATCCCCCTCAGGTTCAGAAGAAGAAAGGCTTTCTCTGTAGGAGGTGGAACTCCCATTCTAGGTTAACATTACACCAGCATTAAAGGTGCCAATTCACGACCCAGCTGTGATCACTAGCAACCCCGTAGTGGCAACAGGAGATCTTCCCGTGCTTGGCGGTCTTGAGTGCTATCAGAAACTTCCTCCATCCCCATCCTGCCTCCCAGAGCAGGGCATGCGACGCCCACACATGCTGCCCAAAGCCTGGGTGCCAACTGCTGGTGACCAGACGAGAGGAAAAGGAAGCACGAGGAGCCCATAAATCAGCGGGGCATCACAAACGGGACCAGGAACCGTCCCTTCCCCTCTCCTCCAGCTGGCTCATGGGTCCTGATGGGAAGTTTGAGCCCTGCTGCCTGCTCTCGAAGCAAATATGACAGTGTGGCAGCTTGGTGCTGCACCGAGATTGAGTGAAATTGGGCAAACGTGCCCCGGTGGTGCATCAATCCGGAGCAGCAGGCTCTCTGCCTGCCATGCTTCCTGCATTAACTTCACCCCCTGAAGTCCTGTGTATGGTTTGCAGCCAAGGCAGCTGAGCTGGGTCGTGTCTGGCAGGAGATGTAGAGGACCGGCGAGGTGCTGCAGGAAGCACATGGGGTGATTCCCGAGGTGGGGTTCTCCCCTCCAGGCAGCGCGAGGCTGGCGCCTCGGTGCGGAGCCGGGAGCGCGGTGCTGCTGGGGATCTGCTCGCTCGTCTCCCCGTCGGTCCCCGCAGGGAAAGCGGCTCCTGATGCACAGCGTGGGCCGGGTTCCAGCTCAGCAGATGGCATGTGGCAGAGATTTTGCCTCTATTTTCAGTTTTCAGAGCAGGTGTTGCTAAACTGTTAGGCAGCGCTATGGTGCGAGCCATCGCCCCAGCAGGGCCTGCGGTGCTGCCGGGACATGGTGCAGCAGGGGAAAGGGGTGGTTTTGTGGCTCTGTTTCTGGAAAGCAAACCAAAAGCTACGAAAGCTGTGAGGCCTATGGGAAACGTGGTCTTCCCGTGTGCTTCAAGCCCCGCAGTGGGAATGATCACACTTTTCCTGTATTTTCTGGGGGGTTCTCGGGAGGGGAACTGTTTCCTGCAGTCTGAGCAAGTTTTATCAGAAGGAATCTGTGCTCTCAGTCCCTAGGTGTGATCACCACACAGGTAAGAAGAGAAATGCAAAATGGGATAAGGTAATATCGCATCATGCAAATAGTCATGACTGCAGTTCCTGCCACTACTAACTGTTATGTTTTTAATCCATTTTGTATCTTATGTTAAGCCAAGAATAATATTTGGAGATGGATTTCCTAGGAAGACAAGGAGAAGATCCAGCCTATTACATCTCCTAAAGTGCAGTGCAAACTCTAGATCGTGGGAAGAGGAGCAGCTGTAGAGCCTGACGCTTCCTTGCACTAAAGTCCGGCTCCAGAGACACTTCCCGCTTTGCACAAGGGATTTTGAAATTGTACGAGGGGTTTTACAGTTAAGGAGAAAGTTAAAAGGCACAAAAGAGTCCTTTCCTCTTTCTAACTTTCCGAAAGACACCGGCAGGGGCAGAGTTAATTGCAGGGTCCTGTAACTCCTTGCTATCTGCTGCATGAAGTCAAAAACCGCGCAGAACTCCTGCTGCAGAGAGCGGTGGTGGTAACCCCGTGCAGCTCCGCATGCCTCTGCAGGGTTTGCTCTCCCTTGCTCTTTCTCACACGCTCACACACACAAACACACACGCACACGGAAATCCAGCACCCAGGCACGGCCACGGCACCGGCTGGGCCCGCGGAGGAGCCGGGAACAGGGCGAGGTCCCTCTCGCAGCAGCTTCTCCTGCAGACCTGCAGGCACCTTTGGAAAACCACAAAACGGTAACCAAATAAACAAGCGGGGCGTCTCCGGCTCACCACACCCCCACGTACCCCTGCGGGCAACTTCAGCATCCCGCGGCTGCCAAGTCGCTGACGGAGCTGGTAAATCAGCGAGGAGCCGTGGAGTGCCAGCGCTGGGAGGGGTGCTGGGTCCGGGGCAGAGGTAGGAGGGTGGGCTGGGAGGAGAAGGCAGCAGGCTGTTTGCTCCGGCTCCCTGCTGGCCTAATAGGAGCTGAGCCATCTGTCCTCGGGCGTGAGCATCAAAGGCTGACACATCAGACAGGTGAGTGCTCCGGCTCCCTGCCTGCACAGCCTCCCACACGCCGCCTCTGCCGGTCCCCCCAAAAACATCCCAGGTCTCTCGCCAGCTGCCACAGCCCTGGCTTGGAGGAGCGGGCACGAGATGTGGCAGTGCCCGAATGTGTGAATGGCACGGCTGCACCTTGTGGTGCCTGCTAGAGAAAGCAGCAACTCCTCACCCCAAAGAAAACCCAAAGGAATAAAGGTCTGGTGCTGGCAGTCGTCAGTTTGGTGTGAAGGGGTAAGTCCTCGGAGTCGGGCTTGCTGTTTCACCCTGAGCACACGTCGCTGGCACTTCCCACTCCTTATCAGGCTTCCACACCACTCCTACATCCATTTTGGCTGCTCTTTTTCTTCTAAGTCACCACGAGCAGTTAGTTCACAGTCTGTCCGTGAGGTAACACCAGCTGGGGGGTTTCATTCATTAGCTCAACTTTTCTTTGTCTTTTGTGACCCTCCTGGAGTCCACCTAGCCTGTTTTGCGTTTTCTCATCAGGGCTTTGCATTTCCCTAATGGTTTGTAAAGCTTTATCTTCACCCTTTATCAGCACACAAAGGCATGCAAACAAGGGAGGCTAACCTGGGGCCCAGGTTAAAATGAAAGCTGGAAGTTTTGCTGTTGCTTCCAGCAGGTTTGGGCTCAGGGCTTAGTTCAGACTGGGGAACGTCACAGCGACACTTTGCACAGGTACTGGGGAGGGAACTCAGGCAATGAAGAGGAGAAAACAATTCTGTTTCAATCACAATGGCTTTAAGGCCATTTGTCACAATGTCAGAGAGAGGTTTTCGGGTTCTGCGGATGGCCTCCCCCCATAACACCTGTACAGAACAAAAGGCAGATTTCCCTGGGAGGGAACTCGACGCGTGTCCCTTTCACCTGGCTTGCCATGTGCCATCACAGCTTCCTCCTCGGCCACGAGGCTTCCAAAAACTCCGAGGTGCAAAATGCAGAAAATGAGGCTGGAAGTTGTTCTGCCACCTGAGCTTGTCCCCACCCTCTGGGCTCTGATCGCCTCCACCCTGCTGATGTCCCTGCCCTTGTTTTGTCTTCCAGCCCCTCTTGCAATTGCCGGGCCCTGCCTTCTCTCTTGCCCAAATGTTGCTGAGTAGACTTTATGGTACCTCCGATGCCTGGAACTAAGAGCTGCTTTCCATAGCTGTGGCCATGCCCCTTGTTTTCCAGCGTGTCCCAACTATTGAACAATCAGAGCCACCCTTCTTGTTTTAGTTCCAGCTGTTAGGACTGATGGCGTGTCGCAACAACGCCTAGGCGACCCAAACAGGGATTCTGCTGCTGCCTGTAAGCAAAGCAGAAGGAGTCCTCGAGAGCTTATGACCTCGGATGACATGCTTATCAATTTCGTGCACCCATGTCACCCTCGGAGCAGAAACAGGAGCGGAAATCTTACTCAGACCGAGCTTGCGAGAGGCTGCTGAGCCTTCCCTACAACTTGGGAGTTTTCCTACTGATAGCAAGGAGGCAAAAATGGATTTTTTTCCACTGCTATAAATTACACTGAGCAACATTATACTTAAAACTGCCCTGCAGTGTCTCTCTGCCCTTTGCAGAGCGTTTCCCAGCCCATCTCCTGCCTGTTTTCTTGCTACCGATTAAAACCAACAAAACCACCAAAAACCACATTGCCAAAAAGAGAACTATTGATGAGGGTTGTGCAGCAAGCCTCTGAGGGCCAGAGACCTTCAGCACCATGAGCTGTACAAATGCCTGCACCAAGGGCTCCCGGGGTGCTGGTTCCATGCTGTGGCAGGATCAATGCAAGGAGCGCAGGAATACGCCTCCATGGAGCAGCCCTTCCCCTGGATAACCTCTAAGCTTCCACCTTATTTTTGTTGTTTTAAATACATGCCTGCTACTTGCATTCGGTGCCCTCTGTTTCTTAGGTTGGGAGCAACAAAGCTCAAACGTCAATTTGTGGACCTTCACTTCCACATTTTCTTACTTTCAAATCCCTTCCCCAAGCAGGAGGCTTTATGTCGGCTCATCCCACGTGGAGGCCAGCTCCCAGCTTCCCAGCTCCAGTCATACCGGTCACAGCAGCAACAATTACCCAACCTGTGCCTGTCAGGACAGTGTGCACGTACTGCTGGTATCCTCCGACTGTTAAGGAGCAAATGCACCACCAGCGATTTACAAAATAGCCGCATTTCGTAGCTGCAGCATCTCTTTAAAGCAAACAAGCTCATTGCACAAGCAAATTTAATACAACTAACAGGAGATGGCCCCAAGCTATACAATCCAGATCAGGGTACGTCCGTGTTCAAGGGAATGAGGATTTTGGCTTGAGCCCATCCTTAACAGTAAATACACTAGCATTAAATGAGCCAGCAAATATTGAAGTGCCTTTGGTGATGTCATGGACAGCACAGATCAGTCTCATGGCAAAACTTTGGTTAATCAATATGTTGATATTTTGGGTTTGCCAAACCCAATTCAAATCAGTTTCAGGCTCATCCGGACCTTCAAAAATCAAATGAGTACAGAGATTCCCCAGCCTTGCCTTGACATTGGTGGAAAAACCTCCAAAGCATTGCTGTCCATGATGGCAGAGGAGGGACACCTTGGGTAGGACCTGTCCTCTGCACAGCTGCATCCAATCTGTCAAACAGAGATCTACCAAAGCCCATCTCAAGGGAACAACAGAGGGCTGGAAGATGACAGTGAGTGCCTAGCCCTGTTACTCAAATCATGCTGCTATTTCACATCCTCTCCACTGAAATATTTGAGTTCACTACCATTCTCCCTTACGTGATGTCTGTGATAAATGTTTTACATCCAGTTTCAGGAAGACTGGACAACGATGATGACCTTCGAAAGCCAAGCTATCACTAGTTGCCTCAGCAGTCCCAGTTTAATGGAAGAGCTTGGATAAACCCAAGCTGTTGGAATGCCGGCTGTTAACGAAGGTCATTTCTGCATTACACAGCGGTACTTGTGGCGGTGCTGGAGATGAAAAGCCAGAAGGCTGCAGCTCACACACATATGGCTTTGCTCCCTCCAGCTACCCCTCAGCAGCCCTCAAAACAGCGCTGTGTCTGCCAGACAATTGCATGTTTGAGCACTGCTGATGGTAGACTTGGTGATTAAGGTGGTGGCAAGGGGGGAGGAGGGATGTGCAGTTGTCTAAGACGATGTGGCTCTGGGAGAGTTGCCAGGGCACAATCAAATTACCCCCAAGCCAAAAGAAGTTGGTCTGTGCCTATAATCAGGGAGACACTCGGCTGCAGCCAAAGGAGAGGAGAAACGTCCAGGTTTGTGATCTCCACCAAATAAAGCAAGAGAAGGAGGGGCCTGATCAGATAGAACACGGACATTTCTAAGCCCTAACAAGAGCCCATTTTGCTCAGACTCCAGTCTCCAAGAGCAGCTGGTGCCGGGTGTTTCCGAGCAGTTGCTTCCAGTCTCGTTGAGTCCGTGGATCGCCGTCAGTTTCCAACAGTTCCCCCAGATGTGCTGGTGCTAATGGTGCTCAGCAGTCGGCTTATCTAAAGGTGCTCACACGGAGCCAAGAGCAGGCTGCAGCAGCCTGGGCTCTGGTTCCCTCACTCTTTGTATTTACACTGCAGCCTGGAGCTCAGCTGCCTACCAAGAGCACTGGAGCGTTAATACCAGGTTTGGATGGTCCCATTTCACATCTTCGCTGTGCTAGAGTCGTTTTTGTCACTTGAGGTGCCACTTACAGCCTGAAATCAGAGCCCAGGCAGAGGACAACAGCATAACCTGACCTCAGATTCTGGTCACAAGGGACACACAAAGATGTAAGGGACATAAATGAGTCTATCGGACAAAATGACAGATGGAAGTAGGGGTGGAGCTTGCTAACAACAAGGTGTCACAAGCGGGATCTCTTTCAGAGCATCACGACCAGCAGTGACACCTTGTCTGTTCCCAGAATAGTTTATCAGGGAGCAATAAGAGCACTCCAAAGGCAGCAGATGGTGCCAGGACACTCAGGGCAGAGGCTGGAGCTCGTCGGAGCCAGCCAGCATTAGGGAGAGGTCCCTGATTCCTTCCAGTCGAGGAACCTCTTCTTGACACAGTCTGGTGTTGCTCAGGAGTGGAAATGGCTGGTTGCACACACACAGGCCCCACCAGGGATGTGCTCGGGCACCTGAAGGGTTAATAAAATATTTGGGAGATGGTTTATGGGCATGGGTGGTTGTTTTTTTTTTTTTTTTTTTGAAAGCCCTCATTCATCTCGTTTCCTTGTCCTCCGTCCACTCCCACCTTTCCATAGGGCCCCTAGGGCAGAGCTGCTAGGGAGGCTGAACTCCGTGGTATGTGTGTGTGCGTGTGGCTCCTGGCGACGAGGCTGGGTGGTAAATTCACTTCAAAGGGGCTGCAGTACCAGCGAGCTGCAAAAGGGTGTAATTACCACCCTGGCTGAACCACCCTCCCAGGCTGTTTGAAGTAGCTCAGAGCAGAGAGGCATCAAAGCGAAGCGCCTTGCTGGAGCTGGAGAAGGAGGGCAGGAGCCACTGCAGGCGCATCCCGTGGTGTCAAGAAGAACAAACCTACAGGCATCTTACACCTGTCACCCCAAGCGCTCACTGAAGATCAGGACCTCTTGCCTGTGATCTTGGGAACAGCTCGAAGGCAGCTCTGCTAGCACGGGGGAAGTGGGGCAGGTACCTCCACCGGGTAGAGGCTGAGGTTGAGAATTGAGGGTTAAGGCACTGGGAGGAGTGCTCTGAAAGGAAGATCTGCTGCACCAAGGGAATGCACGTAGAGCTTGCATTTGGTGAGGGAGACCAAGCTGCCATTGCATAGGGAATGATGTCAGACCCTTCCTCTCCAAACTACATCCCAAAGCAAAGCATATTGGATCTTTGAAAAAAAAATACCATTTCTGGGTATTGGAATTACTTTCCTTGGATGTTTCTCATGTCAGAACATGAGAATGTGACATAAAATGGGTTATTCTGCAATATAAAGCACATATATAAATAAATAAAATATGTAGCTTAAATTGTATTTTTATTTTTAAAAAAGTCTAAGAAAAATGAGATCAGGCAATGAAATCAAGATGAAGCATCTTGCAGTAAATACATAGTTGGAACTGGGAAAATGCTTTTGTTCTGATGAAAATGCACATCTTTCCTGAGCCCTTCAGGTCGATGCAATTAAATTCTACCCCGTTCAGTTGCTCAGAAATGTGTGGATGGTCCCATCCACACTTAATCAGATGTCATCAGTCTAGCCCAGCAAAATGTCATTACTAAATGAATTACTAACAGATTTCTTTTTTTCTCTTCAATTTACAGAATGCAAGTTAGATTCTGTTTCTGAGAGCTTTTTCAGCTTTCTTACAGCTAAAAAATTGTTTGCTTGTTGTTGCTTTACAGAAGCTGCAGATTCAGTAGGCTGATTTCCAAAAACAGGAGTTGCAAGACAAATATTAAAACCTGTGAGACTTCACTCACACTGCCAGAGCTGCTGTAAGTCACCCCCCAAAGTTCCCCAGCCCAGGCTCAAGGTGCCTGGCTGAAGCCCAGAGCATGATGTGAAACCTGAAACCAGGGAAGTTCAGCCCAGTTTCATGTTTTGTAACTAAGGTTGCACAGCTCTGGCTAATACTCAGCCACATGTGCTCTGCGGGGTGCCTCCTTCTCTTCCCTGCCCCAAAGCCGTAGCTGGGGTTCTCTCAGTGCATCATTCTCAAAGACATCCCTACTTCCCTCTCTGGGGCGATGGTAAATGGCAAACCCAAATCTGCAGCCCGTGATGGAAGCCAAGAACTATAGGAAGCGTTCGGCCCTAAGAAACTGAGCATTAAATGCCAGTATCGCTCCATCTCTTCACTGTCATCATCCCGTGGGTGAGTCATGCCAGTTGCTAAATAAAACGTGAATTGGCAAACTGAAATGGGAATATGAACGTGGCTGGTAGTGATGACTCAGTGAAACTCAGCCCGGCAGTCACTGAGTCGCTGGTGGGCTTGTCTCCATGTAGGAAGCGTGCCTGAGGGTAAGCCCAGGGGGGTGTTAAGGGAAAAAGCCTCCTCGCTGTTGCTGCTTGACTGTGTAAATTTATGGCATGGTAAGTGGGTTTTATGAATAAATAACTACTGCAAATTGTTAACAAAGAAGGTAATTAAGTTAGCACATGTTACCAAAGGATGTGGCAAATTGGCCATCACTTGGAGCCTCCCGTATGGCTGGAATCAGCAGACGGCGCTGTCCCATGTTGCATTACGGGTTTGTTTCAGTGAGCCCCACTCAGGTGTGTAAACACAACTCGGGGTTGGGGAGATACTTGGCTCTTGTTTCACTGTGCTAATTCTTGACAGGAGCTGTTCAGACAGTAAAAGCTCCTGCTCCCTCTGTTAATCTTTCCAGCTAGAGTCGGTGTGCAGAGCAGAACTGCTCTGCTGGTGTGAAACCAAAAAGGTTTCCCTATAGGCCGTGTCAGCTTGCCCCTGCTGCCACTGAAGAACAGGCTACATGAGAACCTCTCACTGACTTCAGTGCTGAGAACTCCTGAAAACATTGTCTTTTAGTGACTGTGCTTGTCTACAACATGACTTTACAACGGCACTGGACTTGGAGAATGGCTATGGCTTAGGACAACCTCTGTATTCACCACAACCCCCTGCATTAGACGACACATTACTCACTAGCCAACTTAAAATCAGCTGTCTGAGAATGCCAAAGTATCAGGGATGTTTTCCTATCTGGAAGAGAGCAGTTTCAGTTAAAGGATTTGATGCAGCTGCAGCATGTGCCTTACAAACCCATTGGTCTTGTGCTTCTCATGCAGTTGAGGCTTCCTTGAGGACGCCTGGGCAAATCAGCAATGGGGTAGTGATAAAGAGCTTCAGCAGACAGATGGACCAGCTCACAGGAGCCCAATACGCAGTGAGAGTTTTGTGCACAGCTAGCCTGTAAACCTGACAGCCTGGAAATCCTCTGAAAGACAGGACAGAAGCAATCTGAAGGCAGAGTCGGTACCTGCACCAGGTTGTGAACCTGCCCGCTTGAAGGTATGCACACCCGCACACACCCGCGCATCTCTTCCTGGCTGGCAGCAGCACACTGCCTGGCACTCAGCCCGGCTCTTAAATCCGGGGCTGCAATAAAAGCAGAAGAACAGCATTTCTGACAAGCAGGGCAGTATTTATGAGCATCTGCAGCCCTCCTTCACCTCCTAATTTGGACATTACCCTTATTAAACATCCTTCCTTCCCCCCCAGCTTCCAAGTGAATGGAGCAGCTCCCAAGGGACCTGAGCTGAACTCCGGTGAAGAGCAGTGCTGGCTCCAACCAGAGCTTGGAGAAAAATCGGCAAAGCATCTGAGCTTGCTTGTTGTGGGTCCTGACTCCGCAGGAACCCATCATCAGCAAGCACAGCCAGCCAGGCCTCCCAGCTGGTTTCAAAGCTGCTGATTCAGACACTGATATCCCATCAATAGCTCCCCTGCTAGCACCAGCCTTTCTCCTCTTTGCTACCTCACTCAAGCTTTTTACTGTTTCAGCATCATCCTTTCCAGCTTTTAGCCCTGCCACCCACCTTTCTGGCACTGCTTCTCGAGTTTTCTCACCAGCCTCCTGGGTATGACCTGCAGACTGAAGTTTCTTACAGATAATGCCCCCGGGGCACAGGCCTGGCACTGGTTTGCCCCTGTCCACTAAATTACAGTCACTTACGGCCTATTCTGAAGCTTTATGCAATTCAACATCATTAATATGGAGCTGAATTTAATTTCTATTGCCAAAGCTGGAGACCAGCAGTTACCACTTAAGCTGTATCTGTATTATTATTTACTGGAGTTACGGTTCTGCCCACAGCTGCTTATTGAGGGGAAGAGGCCATTGCACAAGACACAGAGTGGGGAGAGTCCCCAGACGAAGAACTTGGGTCCAGGTTCTTGGAAGACACATTTCGACTTCGGGAAGCAATGATAATTTGGAGCCTGAATGCATTTGAAGATGCAACGAAAAAGCCATGTTATTACCCTGGTCCACAGGTAGGAACTGTGCATGGGGATGGCCTAGAGCGCAGAGCAAAGCTCGACTTTGACCCCAGCCCTCCTGAATTCAGCACGATACCTTAACCAGAAGAGACTTTGCTGCTGCCCATCTGCACAGCATGAGCTAATGCCCAGCATCTGCAGCGATCCAGGGCTCAGCTTAGTGAGCAATAAAACACCAAATCAAGCACATTGATCTACTCTGCTCTGGGTGGACCAGGAGGCCCCTGAGTATCTGCTCGGATACCTCCCAACACAAGCTCTTTTCTGCATCATGCCCGCTGCATTTCTGACTCTTCTTGCCCTCTGTGGAGGTGCCACAACACGTCTGTGTTGGAGAGGGGTGGAAGAAGGGGAGACTGTGGTAAACTAGCACTTAGAGCCGTCTCCCACTGGCTCCAGCACTCACACAGCAGCTCAGCCCTTTCCTGGGGGTGGTTAATCCATGTGGGCACATGCAGGAGACCACAGCAGCACTGCCGAGAGCTTCGTCTCTCGGTGGAGATAATGAGTTGGGCCCGGGAGATGAGGAGAGGAGGGTTACGTGGAGGGGGGATCGTTTCATGCTCTCTGTCATCCATTTCTCTGCTCATCTCTGAAGGGCAGGCAGGAGCCTGTAATTTGTGGGGATGGAGAGGCTGGTTCCTTGGGCGGTTAGAGCCTCGGAGACTGGAAGTTCCTCCCCAGCAGTGGATGTCACCACAGCTCTGGGCTTGGGTTACTCACTGGGAGGTCTTCAAAGGAGGAGAGTGGAGGTGGGGAGCAAAACAGAACTGTCAGCCCCTTCCTCTGCTGCCCTTGGCGAGCAAGGAGCCAAGGCAGCATCGCCTCAGCGCCAGGCCTCCCCTTGAAAGCAGACCCCATAGCCCTGTGTGGTCCTGTAGAGCCAGACCTGCTCACTGGCAGGGTCACTGTCGGCTGATCTGGGGCAAAATTGCAGGATAATATTGGAATACTTAGCAACACGACTGTTATTTGCATTGCAGTGGCATGTCCAGGCCCCCAGCTGAGAGACTGCCCCTACCTCAAAGGCGAGATATGAAATGGGAAACCCGGAAAGCAAACGGAGAGAAAACGAAAGGTCTCCTGAGTCCTAGGCCATAACCTTCCCCAGTAAGCTGCGCCTCCTCCATCCCAGGAAAACAGAGGACTAGAAGAGCACACACAGCTGCAAAACTCTTATTTTTCCTCCTTGGAAGGGACTGGAGGCCAAACTAGGCGAGCTGCCCCAAAACAGGGCCAGGAGGTCATTAGAGTAAGACCACTCCTGAGTCAGTGATACCTTCTCTGGAGCACCCCCTTGGCACCATGTTCCTACACCCTCTAGTCACAGATTTTCTGACACGTTCACAATCTCGTCCTTTAGCCTTCTTCAGCAGATGGTGGGCTGTGTGGCCAGGCTCTGTATTTCCTAGCTGTAGCTGCTCCTCACAAAGCAAGGATGGATGATAGGAGTTCTAGTCCGACCCTTGCACTTCTTCCCAGAAAAGAAGAAACTTTCTCACTGGGAAGAAAAATAAATGTTTCATTTTCTGTGTTTTTCTGGGAAAGCATCCAGACACAAGTAAAAAAAAAAAAAAAAAAAAAAAAAAAAAAAAAAACAAGTCCCGATATTCCCTGTTTCAGATCAACTGGAAAAATAAAGTTCATTCTTGGAAAGAGAGCAAAGGAAATGGCTTAATCTCAGACTGGTTCCAGTTCCAAACTGGTTTTGCTTGTGCACACACAGAGCCCCTCCCAAGTGCCCTGGTAGTTTCCCAGGGGAGGGAACCTCTTTAGAATCAGCAGTGTAATTCAAGATGGGTCCTGCTGCCCCAGAGCTGTAATTTACCCTGTAGACTTCAGACATCAGTGTCCGGAGAGTCTAAAAAATCACACTTTGCTACTGCTGGGGTAGAGCACCGTGCTGGTGGTGGAGGGAATTGCAGTCGCTGGGATGAACTGGGACAATTTGGGGTTCCTAATCCATCTGTGGCAATTAGAACAGTATCAGTGATGCACAGTCCTCAAAAAAGCCAAGGGAGTTATAATGATCAAATGCACTCATGCTCTCACAAGGGCTGTAAAACACAGGAACAGGGTCCAACTCCCCTCTCACCGATGCCAATATAAACCTGAAGTAAATCCACTAAAATTTATACTGGCGTGAGTAAAAGGAGCTTCCAGCCAAGTAACTTTTCCTGTCCTTGACAGCAGGTTTCTCCTTCCCTGAATTTTTTCCCAGCCATGGCTAAAGCCTCAGCACTGCAAACTTCTTGCAGCAAGGCGCCAGCAATGCCAGGAGGATGCTGGCAGTGCAGGAGAGGATGCCGTGGACTTACTTTGAAGATCCACTTTGCAGTGATGTATCTGTGCTACCTGAAGAGCCAGAAACACAACAAAGCTGTGCTAATAAGTGACAAACACGCAGCTAGGACTTCAGAGGCCTTCACAGCAGAGCCACCGGGCATTTCATTGTAAAACTCTCCTTGCCATCAGCATCTTCCCTTTAAGTTGCTACCTGAGTTTTGATGCCAGTGATGCTAGGAGCAGTGAGATGGCATACGCCTTGCAACCCTGAGAAAGAGCAAGACTGCCAGCTGCAGTGGGCATCTCAGAGGACTCCATCACAGCGATGCAACTGCTTGTCCCTCCAGCAGACCAGTAGCTTCACCCCCAAGTGGCTACTAGATCCACAACCAGATTGGCTCCCCCTGTTATTTCTTGGCTAAAACCAGATGAAAACGTCCAACTGCAGCTACCATTCCCGGCAGTAGAAGCAAGAGCTGTAGAATCAGGGCCATGAGGCCCTTTAAATGCCACGATGCCAAGACAGGACCCAAGTTGGTTACGTCCCTGCCTCTGCTTTGTGCTGCTGCCAGCTCCCGTGACCAGCCCGCTCTAAGGCTGGCGACCAGAGGCCTCGCCACAGCGAGCGCCTGTCTCTGGAGGGCCCTCCCAGGAGGAAATGTGGTTTTCACAGTGGCTGCTCGTCCGTGGGATCTATTTGGAGACACGACCCCGCCCTCCCAAGGGCTTGATGGATGACCAGCCAGGAGGATAAAAGGCTTTCCTCCTAAAGAAGCCCAGCTAAATATAAACCCTTGCTGGCTTTAATGTGTCTTGAGCACTAACTGAAACCATCTGCAATGGTAAATCTGCTCTCTCAGGCCCAACCATTGTCTTACAGACCCCAGAAGCTCTGAAAGCCTGCAGGAAGGCAGGAGGACAACGAGGTGAGCGGGACAGAGATGCAGCCCAGGCCGCGATGCCGCAGAGGCTCTGGGCTGCTCCAGCCTCGGCGGTGTCCCGTGGGAGCCAGCTACGAGGCAGGGCACTCCCAGGGCTGTTTACATTCATGCTCGCAGTGAGGGGCTGGTTCAGCCTGAACATCAGGTGGGGGAATGCAAAAGCAGCCCAGCACCTCTTGCCTTTCTCCCTTTGTCTCTGCAGAGGCTGTTCCCTCAGGAAGCAGGGCAGAATCTACGCCAGTAGAACAATGGCAGAGTTGAAGCCTCTGGGCAAAAGGATGTGGAGGGGCTCCAGCATCGACCCTTCCACAGCTCAGCTCAGCAGCAAGGGGTTCCCTACACGTCAGGGCTGACCTGGTGGCTCCGTTCGAGAAAATCTGTAGAGGAATCTGGGGCTAATCAGCATTTCTTAGCCCTGAGGTGTTAGCACAATACGGAGTTTGGTTTAGCCAAAAGCAGCTAGGAGAAACCTGTCTCATTCTACCAGCAGCTCGTGGTGATCCCATTGTGGGATGAGTCTCCTCACTGCAGGGATGGGGGAAGGACCTGAGGACGGCCAGTTAGGTAAAAACCCTCTGAGGGCTTCAGCGGGACCAGTCTGCAGAGCAGGGGAGCTCTGATGGCCTCTTGCCACTGTCTGCGGAATGTTCTGCCCTGTCACCGTGTTATTCAATCCACGGAGTGCCAAGCAAGCTCATTACCAGCTCATATAAATACAAATGGAAAGCAAAGGGACCTCGAAGCTGCTCTACAGAAAGAGAAGCTCCCTTTTCGGTGCAGCTCAGTGGAGCTGGGACAACCATCAGCTTCCTCGGTGCTCCAGGGACGGAATGGGGTCTCTCACTAAAGCCAGGGATCTCTGTAAGTCTAGGAACAAAACCAAGTTCTGCCGCACAAATCACCTCAGGATTAGAGCCAGCTAGGAAATGACAAGGTCCACGCATCCACCTGCTCAGCAAGAAGCCCAGACAGCCCCTTGCGTTCCTCCAAGGCGGCCACAGCTCGATGCTCCCCCTGCCTCCCTCGCCCCGAAGCGGCTCTCGCAGCCTCGTGCAGGGAGAGCTGCGGTCTGCGCTGCGCCAGGGCTCCCTGCCAGCCTTCGCCAGTGGCTCCTACGCCTCCGAGCCCAGTTTAGAAGCCTCGTTTTACTGCTTCCCAAACACAGCGGGTTCGGCTCGGTGCACCTTCTCCGGTTTACTCTGCGGAGGATGCAGGCTTGAAATAGAAAAAGGAAGGGACACCTAAAAATAAAACGTAATTACAGAGGGAAAGGGTGTTTGGAGTTCAGAGCTCTCGGTCCTGCTGGTAAGCAGCAGCTGAGGCTCCAGGCTCTCTCTTCCTATAAAGATGGGCAGATTTTAACCTCTCAGGAAAGTCCTGGATACCAGTAGCTGCCTTGAACCCCAAAAGCCCAGGCATGCCTGCAGAGGAGCCTTGTGGCAGCCAGAGATAGCAGCAACCCCTGCTGGAGCTCTGTGAGGTGCCTGTACGGGCCAAACACACACTGTCCTGTCCTTCTGAGCAAGCAGAGAGCTCCCTTCATCCCTTTGGGATGCCTCCAGTGAGTCCTGCAGCACACAGCTCTCGGCATGGCCGAGACCACACGAAGCTGAAGTAGGGACAACAGCCTTAGCAAGGTTTCTCTGTGCTGTTCTTGGGATGCTGGTACCTGCTTCAGTCCCTCAGATGACAGCCTGGGGGGTATGAAGACTTTCTACCAGTTTCAGGGAACATGAAAGCCAGCCGTGGGCTGACTCTAAGGCAGCTGGAGTCCTCTGCTCAGTGCCTGGCTTTTCCCAAGCCTGCTGAGAATCCAAGGCGATCAAAGACATTTCTCTGTTCAGCTCCATTCACACAGCCGGGGAAGGAGCTCAGTGCCCAAGTGGCTGCTCGATGCACAGAGAGGGTCTGCTAAGGCCCTGGTCCCTCTAAAAACCTGCAGGCTTGAGGAGTTCAGCCTCTTCGGGGCAGAGCAGAGCAAGGAGGAGAAGAGAAGCAGCCTGTGCCTGCCGGCAAAACGACACGCTAAAGGGATTTCCCCGTAGATGCCCAGATCCACAGTTCAAACGAACGTGATTCCATTGACCTGAAGAGGAACTGGGAGTTTGATCCCATCTGTGAACATTGCTGATAGATCTAGCATACATTTATGCCAGGACCATGTTTGGCCCTGAAAGCTTGGAGATGGAAAGGCAGCACGGAAGCTCTTGCTTCTGAGGATCTCACACAGGTGCAGGGCAACAGGAAAATGTCATCATTTGTCCTGTTTGCTACTACCACATTGTAATTTAGCTATTCTCCTTATCTAATTGTCCTCTGAGGTGGTGCAAACAAGACAAAAACTTAATGAATGGCTTTCTCAGCATTTAATCCCAAACAGGACCACCTCAGTTTTACAGGTAATGAACTCTAGGGAGGGCACAAGTGTCTTTCTCAGTGGATGGCCGAGAAAATAAGTCCTCAAGTCCTTTGCCCGCCTGGAAGATTGCAAATTTGCAATCTTCCAACAGAAACAAACCCAGCTTGGGATGGAGCACAAGAACAACACAGCAATTCCTCTTATCAGTTTTGGATAACAAGTATCGTAAGCTACCACGGGGCAGTTAATGACCTAAGCCATCAGGTTTGAAGCTGGTCTGGCTGAGAGCATCTTCATGAGCATCATCTCCCCCCTCCTAGCCCGCCTTGGGAGTGACTCAGAAAAAGCAGCATCACCTGCTGAATCATCAGCAAAACTTCCTGCACAAGCCGGCTCCATGGGGAGAACTCCCATGCAGAAAATCGACTGACCAAGCCAAACATGGCTTTGCTTATGGGAGCAAACGCAGGGCTCTTGGCCAAGAGATGGGGCCTGCCCCGGGTGTCTCTGCTCTGTAACACTCCTGATGGATGCAGGTCTTGGTCACTGGGGTTTCCCAACTTAAAACGGGCCCAACTGCGATTAGCACGTGCACAGGAATAGCATGGAAAGACCCCGAGGAATGCAGGGAATGAGCTTCGTGCTAGCTGCTGCAGAAATACATCCCGGAGACAGGAGAAGTGACTTGCCTGAGGTTGCACAGCCAGCTGCAGGCTGAGTTAGGAAGAGCAACCACCTCCCCACGCCGCCTGTCTCCAGGCCTGTGTTCACTCCAGCAGACATTCCAGCCTCCAGCTGGATTCTGCCGTGCTGGGCAGTCGGAGTGCACTCCTGCTCCCGCTGCAACCCATCGCTGCTTTCACAGCAGGAACAAGACAGGACAGGCAGCGCTTCCCCCTGCCACATCCTTCCCTTTGCCTGAGGAGGCTCGGTTATCTCAGCTCCTCAGCCTGATAGTCTCCGTCTGTCCGTCTGGGCAGGACAGAAGCTCTGCCTGTTGACTGCGCATTGTCTGCGTCTGTCTGGCAGCCTTGGCTCTCCCTCGCTCCATTGACTGCTCCCAGCACTGTCTCTGTCTGCCCGTCTCCCAGCTCAGGAGAGCAAAGCCTGGCTCCCCGCTGCCGTGCCTCTGGCATTCTGGCAGCATCCCTATGTGTGTGGGAGGAGGTGGTGGAGTAAGGGAAGAGCTCAGGGTTTAACACGACACTGAGCGGATGCTGCAGCACCCTTACCAGCCACGGGAGGTGGAGAACCCGGCCCAGGAGCAGGGCCAGGCACAGCCGCTGACCGGAGAACCAGGCGCTTGTGCAGTCGTGATAGCAGCACGGGACACACAGGTGGATTTGCAGAATCAGGCAGGGATGTTCTCTCCAGCGCCAGTCTCTCCCTCAGAATTAGGTAAATCTGCATGTCCAGGGCAAGTCCAAAACGACAGTGAGCAGGATTGTGGGTCTGGATCCAGAGGTGCGAAGTGGGTGAAAGCTTGTAGCATCTGGCACTTGTTTTGCAGTGATACGGCTTCACTAGATGCAGACAACACTACAGGGGGCCCTGTGTCAGTAGTAAAGGTAAATGCCCCGCGGATGGCTTTCAGAATAAGATCCCCTCCCTTTTCCCCCATGAACGCTTTAGAGCAGGAATTTTCCAGCCAGGCTTTCCAACGCTGTGCTCCTGCTGGGAGTGGAGCTGGGACCATGGGAGGAAGTAACTCCCAGAACAGGAAAGGCAGAAAGGAAAAGAAAAGAACATTGTGCTAGGAAAAAGTCCTGTTTGATGGCTACCAACTTCCACAGCCCTCGGTACAATACAGAACATCCTCTAATTCCCGTGGGAGACCACATACCATGCAGGGAAACCGAGGAAACATGGCCAAGGTGAGGTGCAGATAACCTGCAGAGGGCTTGGTTACCTGCAGTCGCTCAGGTCTCAGGGGGATGGTCCCCACCAGTGACCTGTCCTCCCTTCGAGCTGGCCGAAGTCATGACCACGCTGTGTCTCTGAACACGCCGTGGCTCACCTTATTAATGTGGAAATCGAAACGGGATTGCCACTGATCAATCATTGCAGCCTGCCTGCCTCAGCCCGGGGGTCTCAGACACGTCGGAGCCCACCGGCTCCAGCAGGCTGTGGTCGATGCAGGTGATGGGACCAGCCCCTGACTTTGTGCAGCTCCCACTCTCACCAGCACAGCCTCGACACTTGCTTTCCAAAAGCAGCAGGCTGGCATTGTTACTCCAAAGCAGAACCCGCTCTGACCCCGTGTAACAGAAATAATCACAGGAAAGGCAGCGAAATGGAAGACTCCTGGAGTCCCGTCCAGCTCCCTAGGGTCAACACGAGATTCCTTGGGTCTTTTCCTCATGCTATGACCACGGTGCTGGGACATCTCCCAGGGCTGTAGGAATATAATCAAAGTTCAGCGGGCTTGTGTTTTTCTGACAGTCATCCTGCATTTCCCTTCTCTTTCATCCCTTCGGTTATAGTTATTTACCTGCTTGTGTCCCCTAAACATCTTCCTCCTTCCTTGGGCATCTTCCAAGCATGCCTATCAGCCCCTCCCCGCCACCTGATTCAGCCTTTTGTCACAAACCAGTCCCTCAAGCTCCTGACCAGTTTACTGCTCTCTTCTCAGCTCTGACAGTGGTCATCTTCCGGCTGGAAGGCTAAAATTTTCCACGGGGCTTGCTGCTCACAGCCAGAACCAGCTTTTCAACAACACACAGCACAACAAAAAAGCCACCTGCTCCTCCAGGGAGAAGAGAAGATGCAGACCCTTTGGAAAATCGGTCACTTCTCCTCCCCAAACCACCCCACAGCAATGCACAGACACCTTCCCATCCCATTGCTCGCCCATCTAGTGGCAAAATGAAGTCTGCATCTTCGTTAGGGCACCAAGATGCTAGCAGAAGGGCAATAAAAAAGAAAACCACAGCGTCTTGAGCTGTAACAGATCCTACATTCAGGCCAGGAGTGCTTCTCTGAGAAGAAGTGAGAGCATCGTGTTTGCTCAGTTGCCGAGCTCTGGGGCAGGTCTGGTTATTTTAGGGGAAACTGTGAAACCAGAGGAGCTTGACTTGAACCGAGCAACCTCAGCACCCCTTTGGGTGTCGAAGGCAGAGAGCCTCCTGTTGCTGGTCGTGCACATCGCAGGCAGCGCGTTATTAAAGCCCTCGCTCGTGAAGTGCGGAGCAGAGCATCAAAGTAAATAAATAAAACCTGCAGCCTGCTGGCGACGTCTTCAGCCACCCACCGCCAAGCGGTGACATAAGCGTGGGGCCGTGGGTGTCGTTGGCAGCCCAAGGGTTAAGCTGGGTTAGTCATGTCCGGGCAGCCAGGGGCAGATGCTCAGCCCTGGGACACCGGTGGTGGAAGGCCAGTGCCATCTACGGGTCACATCCTGCCTTGGATGCTCTCCCTGCTGCTCTAGGCTGAGGGACAGCAGCGGGAATGGGTCTGGCTCGAAGGATTGCTGCTTCGAGCTGTCCTTAAGCTGGGAACAGGGAAAACTGGGGCATGCGAGGAGAGACTGGTGAGCCAGAAGGGTTTGGGCCGTGCTAAGAGAGCAACGGTCACTTGTGGTGGTGGGAAGAGAGGTTTGCTCGCAGCCCCTGGCAGCAGAGGTGCTGGGTTGCTGCTCCCATCTAGCAGACCGGCTTCCAGTCGAGGCAGCTGGGATGATACAGAAATCCCAGTGGAACCCCTAAAGTGGTTGTCCTGTCCCCAACAGTTCTGGGGACACCACACAGCCCTGGGCTCGTACACAGCTGCATAGCAAAGGACGAGAAAAGCACTGTCCTAAAAGCGGAGCTATTAAGGCACATGATAACAAAGCAATCCGTCACATTCAGCCATCCGATTGTGCCAAAACTGGGACGAAAACCCGTCTCCTAGACACCAGGCAGTGCTCTGACACTACGTCCGTACCTCAAGCACGATTCTCAACTAGCATCCTCCAAACCTGGGAGAAATACAAACATGCACTGGACACCGCAAGAAATGGTTACTCTCTCCATGCCCTTCCTGCAAACCAAGTATCACTGATCGTGAACAGCAAGCTTTGCCTAGAAAATATAACTAGATTGATTAAAATAATAATAATAATAATAAATAAAATAAAATAAAAGTGAGCTCCCAGAAGCTCTGATGGGCTTCCTCAGTGCTTCCAGGGCGCCTTGCGAAGCCTTCCCCTGCCCTGGGGAGGCAGCACCCTCTGCTGCCGTCTCAGAGCAAATCAGTCCTTGCAATAAAGGCTGCTGCACTTTGCTGTTATTTTGCTGGGGATTTCCAGGCAGTTTTTTGCGGTTGCTTGGATTCTGTCGTGTGCGCAATGCCTCTTCTCCTTGTAAGTATGATGAATGATCAAATTTAACCGAGAAAGAAGTCCATTAACTTTTAAAGCCCTTCTAAGGAACTGCTTGTGATGCTAGAAAACCAATCACACACTGCCTTGAGAACTCCTAGGCTTGAAATGCAGTCCACTAATAAAAACATCCCTCATCTGGAGGATGGGAAACATTTTAGGATGCTTAAACTTGATCTCAGGCAAACTTCTATAGGAAAGAGATTACCCAGAGACCCACAGAGCAACTGTTTGCTTCTTAATGGAAAACTTGAGAAAGTTTACCTGTTATGGTGAGCTTCAGGTGATGTGAAATTGCAGAACGTTCATGGAATAGCAAAACCTTCCACCTATAGAGCTTCTTGGAATCACAGAGTTCCTATATATGTGTGCTTGAATGAGCCAAATTACCAAAATGCAAAAAAAATGAAGAAAGAGATATGTAGGACCTGTGTATAACATCTTTTCAGTGTTAGGTTATTATCTGACCAAAGAAGAGCTTGTTAAAGCTTAATGAACGTACTCAGATTAAACCCAGCTTCATCTCATCTTGCTCTCTAACGACCATACCTGTTCTGATTTGCAGTGATTTCAGTGACCAGGCAGCTTGCTACCCCTGTCTGGCACTGGTGTAAACGACCAGACGTGGTCCAGGACAAGGGAGGAAATGTCTTCATGTAGCTAAGGCTTGTCCTTGGCAAGTGGACACAGGATCAGATAAGACAACCTGAACTTGACCTTTTTCCAGCAGGAAGACTGAAATACCAGTCTGCAAAACAACCACTGAAAACCTAGCTCCAAAAAGCAGTAAAGCGGATAGAAACGCGCTGCCTGTTGGCTTCAAGCCACCTCTCTGAGAGCGGCTGGAAGCAAGGCACAGTGACGTGCAGCAAAGCCGTTCCCTACAACGGCAGCTCCTGAGCAGCGATCCTCTCAAGGCTGTCACCAGTCCTAACACAAAGTCACTCAGAGGAGTCATCTCGGCCAAAATAAAACTTGAGTTTTGTTGTTGTTCCACATCTGAATTCTGTTTTTCTCATACAAGGACTAGCCTGGCCAAGATGCTTATAGACTTGTGCCAGTTTCCACTACCAGCACTAAGCAATAAGCAGAGCGGTTCAAACACCAGTGATTTTCACACTGGAAGGAGTGCAATTGGTCTGCACGCAAAACTCCCCAGTGGGATGGAAAGCAAACAAGGATCCCGATCCAGTCTCATCAGGAACACGCTGGAGCTGCCAACAAACATGGTTCACTGACATCCTGTTTCTCTCCAGCTGCTCCAAGGGGTCAGACTGCATCCCCAGAAGGGGGAGAAACTTGCAGGAGGCTTCCTGTTCCACTTCTCTGCCCAAGAAACCGTCCTCAGGTCAGAGAGGGAAAAGAACGCCCGGACAGATGAAGATGTCCCAGGTGTGCAGTAACTGGGGGAACCCTGCCAAAAGTCAGCAGTACCTCAACATCTTCTTTAGCCCTGGCTAGTAGGACATACACCATACTACATAGCTGCAGTTGTCCCTGGTCAAACCAAGGCTGGGATTGCCTTCATTTATAGTTCAAACGCTTCTGCTGAGATACATCCCTCCACAGACGAGCCCCTGCTGTGTCGATTTCTCTGCAGAAGACTCAGCAGTTGCCTGAATTAGGCAATCAGCAGCTGAGCCAGAAGAATGCAGGAGTTCTGGAGTGAAAAGGGTTTGAGTTTCTCCAGTGGTTAGGCTCGGACTGGCACTGATGAACATCGCTGGTGCCCTGCTTCAGAAACCGTGCTACAAGACAGTGGGATCTGTGACTGCTACCTCACACCGAGGTGCTTGAGGCACCCCTGGAGCTTCACGTCAAAGGGCATTATTTCTCCGTCTGTACGTGAGATTTGGGGGGAGGTTCCCTTTCTTTCTCTGAATCATCACAAGAGCAAGCGACCAGCAGTGAGTTTCTAAAAGGTAGCCTCACACAACCCATTACACTGGGCTGCAAAGACTTCCCAGTGCAGCAGGCATCTCTAATCTGATGTCAGGATCTCACTAAGAAGGGATCAAGGGCTCAGCACCGACAAATCAGGAGAGCTTTGTAAACAAACTCAGCACCAGTGCCACGGATACAAATGAAGAATCAGACCTTTCTTTTACTACAGGAGGGGGGTGAGCTCACAGGAAGGGGAGTTGTGCCCGCTATTTGCCAGTAGCCTATCTTAAGGTAGAACTCTGCAGCTGATGTTTCATTCCTCAGGTGCCCTTCCCGTACCAAAATGGGATCAAAAGCTGCCTTTGCAGCTGCTTTTCCCTGAGCTGCAGTTCTGCTGGTGTTTATCTAAGGAGAAGCAGTGCAGTTCCTGACTTTTTCTCACATGAAAAGGTCACACAATCTCTCATTAACAGGTTTTGCAGCTTCTGTTACTTCAGTTAAATCCAGCCCAGCAGAGCTGAGACCCACCAATGTCCTTTTCCCTTGGTGTGAAAACCAAGAGCTGCAGCACAGGTACCATCCTTGTGGAGAATGCTGGGGCTGAGATGTAAAACCACTGAACTTCCTTCCTCAGACCAGCTGAGGGGTATGAGTAGGTGATGGGCTGACAAGCATCCAGATCCCTTGCCCTCCCACAAGACCTCTTCCTACTCTTGTTACCATAGCTGCTGTTACGGTAGAGATTTATCTCAGCTGTAAACCCTCGCTCGGACTCCTCGTTAATCACCACCTAAAAACACGAGCTATGGAAGAGCCCGTTGCACTGTCCCTTCCCGAGCACGAGGGGAACCGAATACAAAGAAAATGAAAGTCAGCATCATTTCCCTCTGCTCCAACAGCTGCCTTTTAACCACCCCCACTGAACTGAGCTGAACTGAGGCATATTTGCTTTTAAAGATACACAGCCTGGCTGTTCACTGCCTCATGGAGCCCAGAATGTTCAGTCTTTTCCTGATTAATTTCTATGAATTACAGAACAGCTATCTAGCTCCAGAGGCTGATTTTTTTTTTAATTCATGCTAGAAATATATATATATACTGATATATATATATACACAATAAGGTATATATGATGTAGGATTCTTGTAATTTGTGGATCTTGTGGATGTTTGCACAAAGGCACGTGGTCAGGCAGTTGGGGTAGACGATTTTTGAAGGTCCAACTGAACTGTTTTGTTCTATTTTATTCAAATTAAATGGTTCATGGAGTGACTGAACAGCACGTCCACTGTCACTCCGTGTCCTGATCCTTTGGTTAAAGCGGTGACTGAGCTCTCAAAGACATGCAGGTGAAAAAAGCAGTGTGACAAAAATACAGCTGAATCCCAAACAGCACTATAGCCAGGAATGGCACATCAAGTGGCTGGCTTGAACGCAGTGTGGTTTTTATGAAAGAAGGCACAAATTAAGCAGTATTTTACCACTGCTTGGCGCAAGTTAATTGTGACTCTGGAGCACGGAGTCAAGCCTTGGCCCTTTCCAGTTTAACAGCTCTCTTCTAATCCCAAATGTTTCTCTGGATACAATTTGCAAGAGCCTTTGAGATCCATTCGCTTCCTGAGGATGTTTTCTTTCCTTTTGTTTTCTCCCTTTTTGCTATACCTCTGCTGTCATCCCAGACTTGGGGCCGGGTGTTTCACTGTGGTGTGTGGGCAGGAGCCCAGGGGAGGGGGAAAAAGCAGACCTAATTACAGAGGATGCTCTCAAAAATAGAGTTGCTTTTCCCCTTGTCTGTGAGCCGGTGTGAGAGGTAGGTGTTCCAGTTCTTTCCATAGTTTTGGAACAACAGAAGGGCGGAGTTACTGGCAGATGGACTGTTGGACATGGGTTTAAACTAAGCTCAGAGTTACACAGCCATCACAATAGAAACAGCTGAAGTAATTTTACATATTTAGCTTCCTTTCCTTCCTGCTGTCTCTTTTCCTTTCACGTTCTTTATAAGAATATCAACCACCTATTCATTCCCTGCAGATCCTCAGCGTGGCCACAACATGACCACATCCTGCCCCAAACAATTACATCAAAAAGGAAAAGCCAGCAGAACTGCTGGTGCTGGGCTGGGGAGAAGGAACGGCAGCAACGTACCAGTTCCTGGAGATCTTCTTGGTGAAGAAAAACAGGCCCTGTCAAATTCACTGCTTTGCTTCAAATGTTGAAAAACCTTATTGTGCTAACGTCACAGGAGTCTGGGGAAATAAAACTGTAAGAAGAGGGGCTTTGCAGTCTACCAGCTGCGATGTTCTAGAGACCGGAGTGAAAGGTGGAGGTTTTGGGATCACGTTAGCGATCTGGTTCAGAATGGTCCCTATAAACACTGCACTGGTACAGCTGAGGGCTGCAAAGTGAAGTCCAGGGTCAGGACTAAGCAGCTGGTGGTGAGGGAAGTGACAGCGATCCCTACAACCATTCCTTTTGTCTGCTTTTCACATGTCAAAATGAGAGTTTGTGCAACAGCAAGCCCCCAAGGGCTATGGGGAAGCACGAATGGAGTGCAGCCTGGCTAACTGCTCGTTAACAAAAACTGGATCTCTGTCTCTGAAGCACAGAAAGCAAGATGAGTAAATTTAAGTTTCTCATGTAAGGCAGTAGTTAACAGCCTGTTGTAAAGCCGTTCTGAATTCTCATTCTGGGGGTTTTAACTGCAAAAACTTGCCTTGCCCTGGGCAGTTCAACTTGGACAGCTTCCAGGCTGGAACAGCTTTACTTTCCTTGTCCTTTGAAGAATTTCAGAAGAAAACTTAATTTATCTATGTCCGCAGTGAAAAGCATGTTTCCTAGTGGCAGATTCTGAGAAAATCCTGCCTTCACTCACGCTAGGCTGGAGGAGCAGTTAAAAGTGAACGTGACTGCTCCTGAGAAAGCCCAGCACAGGGCTTGTTTTTGTTAGGGTCACCACCTCTAAAGCCTTCATATCCATTGTCCTTCCAGAGCCTGTATTCAAGGACGAGGGCGGAGGGACGCTTAAGCTTTGTGTGGCGTAACTATTCTGTTTCCCAAGGCTGATAGAAGTTTTGGAATAACGTACAGTTTTAAAGCAGCCCTGAGACTGCTCTGATGCACACTGAGAGGCAGAGAGCCCCTGATGGCTTCAGAAAGGGCAGACCATAATTGATCACCTGAAAAAGATCCGTAATTTATAAGGATATACTTCTTTAAAAAGGGATATAGAAACATTAATGATGATATACTGTTGAGGCAGTGATTAGCCTTTTTAAGTCTTAAATCAGCCTAAAGATCATTGATCTTTGTCAGACACATGCGTCAGTTGGTCAGATCTAGATTTGACCCAGACCAGCAGTTCCTACCATAACAGTTGGCACAAGAGCTAAGAATTCCTCTTGCTATGAAATCTTCAACTCCACAGAGAAACTTGGAGTAGTCTGGGGGAAAACTTAAAGACACAAATTGTGCATGAACTAGATCAATAAACTTCTCTTCACCTTCATTTCCTAAAGCTGAAATAATTACATGTTCAGCTAAAGAGCAGACGATAGGTCCATGCTGTTCATCCAGGTCCAGCCTGACATGCGGTAATTGTGTGTAGTGAAGCTTTTTAAGCCTGGAACAGCAGTGCATGAGCTAAAGCAGAGCAGCGTGGGTGAAATCAACTGGAAAGCATATGCTTGGGTGATACCTGCCTGCAGCTTGTGCTATCACACCTGTGCTTTTAACACGGAGACTAAAATAGAAAGTGAAATTGTTAACTGTACCAGGAAAGCCAGGAACAGCAAAACAAACAGGGAAAAAAGCTGCATACTACAGGGGCGGCCAGCACAGGATTGCTGGCATTCATGCAAAGGGGCAGAAGTCATGGAAAGTTCTCTGGGAAACAAACTCAACAGGAAACAATCCTGTTATATAAGTACACAGGCTGGCTACTACCGCACCCATAAAGCTTTCAGAGGGCCACTTCTCATTTAATGCCAGCAGAGAAACGCACACCATAAAGATTTTTTCAACTTTGGCTCTGCTGACCTACAATTTTTTTGCCGAAATTCCCCTCGGATACCAAGTAGTGCATTAGATTACATCCAAAAAAGACACTAGAATGCTGGTCTATGGAAAAAATGATGAGTTTG
Organism: Nettapus auritus; assembly: GCA_011076525.1. Classification (NCBI taxonomy): domain Eukaryota; kingdom Metazoa; phylum Chordata; class Aves; order Anseriformes; family Anatidae; genus Nettapus; species Nettapus auritus. Next base: position 3,546,833 of record CM021791.1, on the reverse strand, counting down.
ATGTGAAGCATCAGGGCTGAGCATTGGAAGACATCTCTCTAATTCTTTGGGAGGGTACCTCTCTGATTTTGGGCACATAACCTAAGTTTTTTTTAAATAATAATAATAAAAAAAGCCCATAAAATCACACCTGCTACAACTGTTCACCTTTACCGGCTTTCAAAACCGTACTTGATTTACATGACTTTCAATTCACAGGCAGTTCTTGGTTCTGGGATATAGAAATGAAATAGTTTGGCTCTCAAATTCTATTTCAGTCTTGCACTGAATTTGCGTTTATGCTCAAGTTTCTTCAGGTCCATCATATCAAAGCACTCTGTGAGGTTATTAGTGAGCTAAAATTACATATGTCAGCTATTTCTGGGTTAGGTCAAGGCTAAATGAAAGTGTTAGTTTTTAAAAATGAAAAAAAAAATAGAACAAGAATGCATCTTCTGGAACATTTTCTGAGAGCGCTGGCTGCTTTTGGGTAGCATCAACGTTTTTAGGCGGGCTTCACGCTGCCGTTACAGTACGTAACATCTGCAAGTTTGCAACGGCTATGAATAAACTGTGGGTGAAACTGTGAGCAGCTGCATGTCTCATCCTCTGGTTACCCAGAGATGTTTATGGCTATCTGTATGACTCACTACTTAATGAGTGTTTGCATTACCAAAGGATCCAGAGGTCTCAGTCAAGCATGAGACCCCATCGTGTTAAGGATTGGACACGTACAGGGAGAGAGTCACTGCCCCAGAGAACTTGCAATATAAACAGACAGAATAAGGGAAACAGAAGAGTGGAGGGGCTGCTGTCACACAGCAGAGCATTGTGGCAAATAAAACACTTACCCTCTTGTCTCTCTGCCCAGAGATCTACAAACTAAATCACGTTGCATCCCTCTGTGCTTGCACAAAAAGGGCGACTGGCATTGTGCAAAGCGGTGCTCAAGTAAAAGCAGTGCTCCCAAATGATATTTCTTTAATGATCTTAAATTAAGGAAATGGTCTTTAAATTAAGACAGAAATAGGAAGAGCCTTGCTGTGAGCTAACAAACACCATTGCTCAAGGAAATGTGGGGGGGTTGATTATCTATTCTTCATCCATTTCAAACAGAGCAAGGCTACCACCTCAATTCGTTTGTTCATAAGCTAAGAATGTGGAGTCCCGAGCTGTGATCACCACGTCAGACTCACTCTTCACAGCACCCGAGCCTCTCTGCAGCTTACCCAGAGTCCAAAGAACTTTTTCTCCTCTTCCTTCCGTGGAGTTACGTAGAAAAGCAGACTGTCTGGTGTCAGAAGTTGTGTCAAAGACTCAAAATGTTCGAGCAATGCATTGAACTTCAGACGCTGTTTATTGAACACCAAGGACTTCGCTGCCCGATGTCCTTGCATAGCACAAGAAGCAAGGAGATATGGTCGTGGAAGCGGGGAAGAAAAGGCTAAAAACCTAGGGCTATCACTTTCAGGAAAAAATCCTTCTTACAATAACTTCAGGTTGACATGTACTATCCTGGTTTTGGATGACATACTTAAGCTGCCAGCATCTGGCAACAACCTCATGGTAGCCTCCTGAGCACAGCTCTCAAGTGAATATCCAAAACAGGCTACCTCTAAACCATCCAACTCGGAGGCTGCTACAGTCACAATCCTTAACAAACCAGGCGCAAAGGCAGGTTCAAAATTAGTCCCTTGCAACAGAAAGCACCAGCTTCACTTAAACGAACGTGCAGAAGAGCATATCGGATAAAATAAAAATGAAAAGGCACAAACGTGAGCAGAGAACATGCTTTATTGAGAAGTAGATACAAGAATAGCACATTCTACCACATCATGGGAACAGGGTTTAGCTTCTGCACAAGAATGGCCTTCTTCCCTACTCCACAAGAGATCTACTTTGTTGGATAGTTTCATGAGTATCTGGAGTTAGTTACAATACAAGAGCAAAGGGCAGGAAACAGCAAAATTCAGTAATGCCCACAAAGTATACATCATGTACTGATGATCTTTTTTTTTTTCCTTTTCCTTCTTTTTTTTCTCTTCTTTTTTTTTTTCTTTTTTTTTTTTTAAGGGAGGCAGAGAAAGGCAGACAACCATCAGAAGGGCAATAGAGAACTTTTCCACATAAGGATGGGTCAGTGGTTAACAGGAAACGGCTCCTACCTACCGGTACGTTGCAAGTGCTTCGCTTCAGTCACCACTCAATGAGAAAGCACTGGAAGTTGAAAAGGAATTGGCACTACGTGATGCTGCCATCATCTACTCCAAGACTGTGTCCCCCCACTTTTAATCCCATTGGAGCCATATAGCAAACTTGTGGCACAAGGACAGTGGTTATACTCAAAAGCCATTGTACGATAGTTTCTTCCAGTGGTGCTGATGGGACAGAGGAAGTAAAAGCTTTTTTGTTTTACAAAGACAAACAAGGATGCACTGTCAGAGAAGCAAACCATCCACGTAGCTAACTGGAGCTGCCACTGATGCACAGAACGTACACTGTAGGCAATCCAACAACTGACAATATTTGTATTTCAGAGTTTCTGTGGCTGTTTGGACAAGGCTATCAGACATCTATCTATAGTTAAGATTTTATTTCTTCAGTCTAGAGGAAAAAATCCTCTCCAGTAGGAAGAGACATACGATTCAAGGAAGACCATTCTGGGAAAAAATATCTCCAGTGAAATATACTGAAAGGGGCTATTTTCTGTGTACAGGAACCCACCAACTCTAAGAGAGAAACCAGGAAAGCAGCAACGTGTAATGAGAGAGGTCTCTCCAACAGATGTGGTACTGTGGTAGCTCCAGGAGCCCGTACCAAGAGCAACTCCATGAAGCATGTGACTGTGATGTTCTTAGACACTTAGCCTTGACTCCTCTGGGGTTAACACTAAAAATCACACCACCCAGTGACAAGATAGGTAAGCTTCTGACTGCACAATATTAACTATGTGAAGACCTGCTATATTATATGGAAAACACTGCTGAAAGAGGTGACGTGTTACCTTACTAAAACTATCTGATACACGGAATGGAACAGTCCGTCAGGCAGGACTAGTTAAAATGCTGAAGTCAGTGTAATTGCAGCTCGTTAGAAAACCAGACTTCCCCCAGACAAGCACTATTAGACCTTGTTCAAAAGCCACAGAAGTTATCTCCGTTACTTACAAAGCAAGGAACCTGAAGGAAGAAACAACCAGGTTACAGGACACAACACAACCTCATTGGAATAAGAACGTGAGGGTAAGACCAGTGACTGGACAGGTACAGTACCAGATATCAGAACTCCTTGGGCCAGTGCTGCTAGGAGCTTTGTTTGGGTCCTATACAGATCCAATCCTTGCAACCTCATTGAGGCCGAAACATAAAGTTCCTCAGAACTAGCGTCTGTGGTGTGCACAAAAGATCTGGGCCAGAACAGTACCAAGGGGAACTGATCTTTCGGGAGGGTACTGTACCAGCCAATCACAACAGCAACAGATACAACAGAGATCCCTAGGGTATTTCCTACTGCTGGGGTTCACTGGCTTCAGGAGTGACAGACAGTTAAGTTCCCTTAGGAGGGGTCCATTTCAAACAGCTGGGATCCATTATCTTATTGCTGTTGGATCTTTTTGCCTCTTTGGCTATCCATTCATCAATCAGATCCTAGGGAAGAGAGCATGAAAGGGCGGGTTAAAAACAGGTGGAGAATTATCCACGGTACAGCACCAAACATCAAAGTCCAGAAATCTGAAGATGACTAGCCCACTCACTGACTGCTGAGCATGACAAAAATACCAACCCTTCCACAGTGTTCTAGAAGCACTTCCAACCACGCTGATGAAGCTACTGGTAGCTACAAAGTAAAGTCTCACGGAAGGGGAAAGGAACGAGAAAAACTGTTGTATATTCCGGGATGTATAAACCACTTGTCTCGTTTCTAATGAGGACACAAACGTGTCAAGTTCAGGATTCCGTGAATTCAGCTCACCGCTGTCTCATACATTTCCCCAATAAAGGGTTGGCATGATGGGGATGCTGATCCATTGCTCCCCTAAAAGCTGCTTACAACGAGTAATGTTATTGCATACAGAAGAAGAAGTACAGTTGGTGCAGCGTGCTTCTACACTACTAAAGAATAATGCTCCGTACCCATGCTTTATTTTATTTGTTACTGCATTTCAAAATCATGGTGCTCCCCCACTAGAATCAAAAGGCTGGGAAATCCAGCACGAAACAAATGAAATGCTGATTCCACTTCATGTGAATGCAACAGCTAAATGTAAAGAAACAAGCACAGAAGGAGCCAGCAGAAATCTTACCTGTCTTTTTAGGACCAGGTGTTTTCCCTTCCAGTACTTCAGCATCTGAAGTGCCTGCAACGTACTAACAATGTCGACAGGGTTTACAGCGGTCTCCTGGCTGATTTCTGCAAACCAGTATCAGAGTATGTTAGAATAGAAACAGATTCCACTGCAATACCTTATAATAGATAGTTTTCAACTACAAGTCTTAGGCAATGCCTTTTGAGGCGATACACACAAAATGCCTTGCAGATACTAAGGAGTGTTAACATGCAGCGTTATTGCTGCTGCCTGACTCGCACCCTTTGACCACCCTGGTTATCTGCTTGACCACTTGTCTGTGGTCATTTCACTTTAGAGGACTGATCGATGACAAATAGCTTGAGAGAACACAAGTTACGGATACCAGCCATGCGGAGCTGTAGAGAAACAGCCCAGCTCACCCAAAAACTGAGAGCCAACCCAGACGAAGCACTGGGGAATAATCAGTTGAAACAGGATGGCGTAATGACTTGGTGATACTGCTTTTAGGATCCAAGTTAGTATGGTGAACAACCTTGATATTGCTATGAAATACAGCATATTCCTAGGGACCGTTTTGAGTATAAAAATGCTATTAAAAGAAGTATAAATAACCTTTGCTTTTATCTAACATGTTTGAAAGCCACTGGGTTTGTGGCCAACTGGGTAGCCAGTTTTCTTTTTAAAATTAATATTCTAATCTAGAGCTGTATGAAGTTCCTTACTGAACCTTTTCCAAAAACGTTTTTAAAAGAAGCCAGTACGTAGTTTCAGAACTCTGCAAGCTGGCTTATTGTTAATGGTGGCAGGACTGGAAAGGAGCCATCCCCAAACACAGGAACGTTCCACAAACACCTGCATCAACGCACGACCTACCTCCCATTTGAGGAAAATGAGTGAATAGGATGCACTGGTATGCTCCTGAAGCAACTCACAACAAGTTTATTTAGGTTGAAAACCTACCTTTTATAGAGATCTCTTTTCCTTGGAAATTATGCAGGTAACGAAGCAGAACTTCCTTCCAGTAACTACGGTAGCTGATGAGACCCAAATCAGACAGAGGACGTTCTGGAGAGCCAACTTTTTCTTCGACTTTAGAAAGCAAATAGCCTGTAAAGGAAAGAAAAGTTATTTGTCCTTCCCAAACTGCTTTATCCTGCCTGTTACCCTCCTCAGCACAAGCAGAGATGGGGTATAATGACAACTGCTCTAAAGTCACCAGACACATTAGATTTTTTGGTGGAACTGTCAGACTGGACACAACGTTTCCAGATTTTTTCTCTTTATACTTACTGAAGTCAATGAGCATTTTGCCGTAGCCTTGCCTCATGTACTGAGGCATTGTCAGGATACAAGAAACATTGTAGTTGAGAAAAGAATTCTTCTCCTAAAAGCAAGAACACAGAGAACAGATTAAGAGATCTAGATGTGCACCTACAGTTGGGTATATCATCATCCCAACAGATGGAACAAGCCTGTGCAACTGATACAATACAGGTGAAAGGATCTATGGTAGAAAAACCTGCATAAAAACAAGTAACGTGATTATCTTTCAGCTACCAGCCTAGCTTAGCATCTTACTTTATTAGCCATTGGCTGTTTGGTGCAGAATTTTAAGCTTGGGATGGTGGCCACGGAGCTGTACCTGAGAAGGAGGCAGTAACACTCCCAATTATTAACACTCTCAATTGGGATTCAACAAAGAGATTGCCTGTTTTTTTAGGCAGGCAACATGACTGAGCAAACAGGACACAGAACACAGTTCAGAAAATTGCTTTGGACACTAAGCTTAGCCAGTGACTTTCTTGGGGGAGCTGTTTAAGTTACTTGAACTTCTCAGCTTCTCCATCTAAGCATTTTTATTCCTCCAAGTACTTTAGAAGAAAAAAATATGGTGACTAATACTTTTTAGATGTATTTTTCCTCTACATCTTTTTAGATTTTGTTTAAACATTACTTTACCTACATTTAAGACATCACTATGCTTACAGGTGACGATAGTTTATCCGAGCTGATTTGTTTTTTGCTAATAATGCCAAAAGATGCTACAGCAAAGCACCTTCAGTCCCTGCAGTGAACAGTATGAACAACTCACACAGATCAGGTTTGAAACTTTATCTCCTCCCGGAAGCAACAAATCCTGAGACTGCAAAGACTTGGAGAAGAGATGCAGTACTGATAATCAGTGTCCTAAACCTCATCCTAGTGATCTAGGATAGTAAGTACACATAAAGATTTTTTCCAAACTAACCTTGGAGAAATATCCTATCAGGTGACAGCCAGTGTTGTCAGCTTCTGTCATGACATAGAACAGGAAGGGTTCAACATCGTAATACAGTGTTTTATGGTCCAAGAAAAGTTTTGCCAGCAGACACAGGTTTTGACAGTAGATCTAGAAGCAAAAGGAGAGTAGGATACACCTGTTTATTATGGTGGAACGTGCCAAGCATGGAGAAAAACAGACATACAAGGGAAACGAGAAGAAAGTTCTGAATCATCTGAGAAATGACAGGCTAATAGAGCAGCTGGGCTGGGAAATAATTCCGTTTATGATGAAACTTGGTAAGCCTAGCTTCCTAAGGGTGGGAATTTGTTTGTGATATTAATCTCTGAATGTTCAAAACATCACATCCTCGGTGAAGGGGAGCAAAGGTTGCATCTCTGCTTGCTTGTGCTGTATTGTATTTATTCCAGCCTTCAAGGTCATCTGTGGTAAATACAAAAGACTCCTCCCAACTTCCAGCAATGCAAAAGTTAGCTTTTGTTTTTTTCTTCCCTCTGAAGCCTTCAAGACTGGACACAACCAGAAACAGGGCACAAGCACAGGGCTACCTCCTGGAATCTGTAAGCACTGGTTCAGTGTGTGTTCTACCTTTCAGCTGAGGGTTAAGGAAGTCACCCCCAGTAACATTACGCTACTTCCCACCGTAACACAAGTTTGACCGAATATCCACAGCTAAGAGATGGGCAGTGGCAATCTACTGAGGCTGTGCACAGAATCTCCCCATTCATTTTCAGAAAGGGATCTTGACGCAAATCTCCAAAAGCTACTGATCCAGCACAATACAGACAGCAGATGGAATTGCTGGTGCACAACAGCTCTGAGGAACAACCACGGAGAGAATGCAGACAAAATAACTGCCAGAATTGCAAAAATGGACAGATCAGACTGCAGTAGCCTTTCTTCCATTAGAGAGAAGGGGCCATTTGCATCCTGTTTCTCTACAGAAAAAGCAGTACTCGGCACATTTGAAAGATGGACTCCACATTCAAGAGTGGCTTATTATCACAATTAGTTACCTTGTTCTTTTTCCCATCAACTTCAAAAACTGAAATGGAGCCTTTGCGGTAGATTTCATCACCCGGTGGATGTTTCCAAACACATTTTGCCTATGAGAAGTAAATAAAATTAGGGTGACACTACTCTTTTAAGGGCAGAACAGGTTACAATAGCTACTGGATATACCAGGAAACACACAGACTTTTTAGATATGATAAAAAAAAAGTAATTCCAGGTCCCTTTTCTGCTCCTCTGTAATCCACTAAATGGGACAGAAATCAAGCCTGCATCTAGAAAAAGCGGCCTTTCCTTCAAAATGACACAGAATCTTCTCACCTCCTAAAGTGAAGAACTGAACTAACAACAGTAATAATGTTTAAAAACATCTACATGCTCAGGAATCGCATCTACCCCAACTCTTACCATGTGTCTGCGCAGTATTGTCTGGCTCTTCATGTATTTGAGACAGAATTCACACATGTAGAGACGTCCCAGGCGAGCGTACTCCTCTGGGTAGGGAGAATGATACCACGTATCCAGTTCATAACGGCCAAAAGCAATTGTTTTAATCATATTGCTGCCTTCTGTGATCTGGCCCTGGAGCCGCAACTTTTCCTGTGAATGAAATAAATGGATGGCTATAAAAAAAAAAGATTTAAAAGGATGTTGAGAAGGGGCCCTGTTTATTTCCCTCAGGGAGATCCTTCGCTTCAAGTCTTCTAAATTCAAGCAAACTCCGTCTGAGCCCTGTCCATGGGCAGTACTTCCCAAGCCTTCCCTTCATCAGAAAACATCTTTAATCAGAACTTAGCAGCATGCTAACACTGGGCTCCTACTCTTTCTGTTACCAAAGCAACGTAACCTACATGCCACTTCATATTTCTTCCCTCATCTGTAGGGAGAGGGATACAGCCTAACGCCCTGCCTTAAGATATTCCAGATGCAGTTGTCACCAGTAAGCATTAAAATATGTTTTAGTTCATTTCTGGAGATGGAAGGTAGCTTTGAAAAGCACCTACAGAAACAACAGAAGTATTTCAACTCCGTTTCAAAGTCACTGGCTCATATCAATATGGCTTTTGTCTTTTGTGTTTAATCACTCCTTAGCTATTGTTTCAGCAGGTGAAGCTATCCGCTCTCTCACTGAAAAGAAACACCTATTAAATAGGACTGTTACTAATTATTGCTCTAGCAAGGCACTGTAGCATTCATGTCTGAAGATTTTCAGCTCCAGCTGTTCTTTCAGCAAACCCTCTGAATGGCTGGCAGTTCAGCATTATCCCCAGCCTAACTCTGCTGACTTGGCTGGGCTGCAGAAGTTCTTGTAAGAAAAGCACCTACCTGCACAAGTACAACAAAACCCAGAAAACATTCACATTTCTGAACAAATACGTTTGCTATGAGACATATTATGACTTAGAAGTCTCACCAGGTCCTCGGATGCCCGTGCTTGTGCTCTTCGGAAAAGCTCAAGGTCATATTCACTGGTCAGGTTTTCAAGTAGAGGTTCCCTAGTATTGCCATAGGTTTGTCTGTGCTCCTAGAACAATAAAACAAGAGGACTTTTTGCTGCCATACTGCAACTAAGCTGTTGAATCTTGCAGCTTTTTTAGCTGAGAATGTTGCAGGATGACTGCAAAAGCCAAGCTCCCGCTTAGTGGTCTCGTTTCAGGCAGCAAGGAATCGAAGAATACAATTGCTGCTTTTACCATGTATTTTTCTTTTTGCTCCTTGCTTAATCCTGAGTTCCTCTTCTTCCTGAGCTCAGCTACTTTCTCTTTGTACCGAAGCTGTCTCTCGGTTGGTGCCTGAAACAAAACAAAACAAAAGAGGTTGAAAGCTTCTTTAGGCTTCATCCACTTCAAACATTTTCCTGCACCTTCTCACCCTAAAGAACCTCTGCCCTGGCTTCTATTTTACCATGCTTGTTGTCTCCGAACCAAACCTGCACACATGAGAAAGCACTTCAAGTACAACAAAAGTATGTAAAACAGTACATTTTTCTTCCTTCTGTGGCCTGCATTTGCCAATGCACCTCAGTCCCACAAGACAGGGTGCATTCCTTATGCGCTGCTTGATCATGTGGAAAGCTCACAGTTGACTCATGAAATCATCTTGACTCAAGCTCAAGTCTCGTGAACTGAGAAATGTAATTCCCTTTGGTTATATCCTCTTTGATTTAGTCAGAGGAAAATGGTAGTTTACAGTTCTGCACAAATTCTCTTGTCATACACATCAAAGCACACAGAAAAGATCATCCTGAGAACATTTCCAGCCTCCTTTGTAATATTACTGGCCAATGCCACTTCTCTGCTCTCACTAGCTGTTCCAGTCTCTCATTGAGGGGATAAAATAAGTTTCCCTTGCTGAAACAAATTGGAGATGGCAAATGGGAGTGTCAGGACTCAGCACAATAGCTTATCCGACAAGTGAAGAAGGGAGATCAAGTTAAAGCCTTTGTCACTGGAAACCACAAGCTGAGGTTTTTCCACTAAGCAGCCTTACCTGGTGTCTGGTGGCGTGCCTGTTGTTGTCATCCTGCCGATGGGCCAGCATTCTCTCCTCAATCTGTTTATCTCGGCTCTGTGCTCGCACCTGGAAATCAAAACTCATCTGTCAATACTGCAGCAAAGCTTTCATCCTTTCCATTTCTCTGTTTATGCGAATTTTCTGAACTGCAGTTCACAGATGATTTGACACACGAACACCGCTGTCTTACAGCTAAAGACATCGGCTGGAACACACCAATTCTGTTTTCTGTTCACAAATGACAAGTCTTGACATTTTGTTCCATGAAAGCATAAGGAAGATAAAACAGAAGACTCGGTTACCTTGCACTCATCTGCTGAGAGATTATGATACAGTGGGCATCCTGATATGGAGAAGTGTCGCTCGTGTTTTCCAGTTAGGTGGCCTGCAAAGAATCAGAAACAAAAGCTTTTAACATATGATCATAAAGAGGTTTAAAAAGTATCACAGATGGTCAGATAATGCATACAAGCTTCTCGGGGAGATACTCAGTTTATTACCAGTGTGGTAGGAGGAAAGCATTTCATGGTTCATTGCACAAGCTTTAAGAACAAAGAAAGAAAATCCTTTTCACACTAACTGCATTTCATGCAAGCACCCAGATATCTCAAACGACTGCATTCATTTGTTTATGAAAACCTGCTTTTGTCAGAGACCAGAACCCTGCCTGCAAAACTCTGCATTTGCCTCCCACACCTGTGCTCACACTCCTAACTTGCTCTTTATCCCATCATCTCCCAAACATTCCCATCGAGACAACACCTCCAGAAGGAATATACCTGCTGATATGCTCCACATCCATTCTCTACACCCACTTCTCAGTAATGCTGCTGACCCTAAGTAAGCGCATATTGTTAAGTTGTGTAACTCAACTGAGGGGGACTTTGAATATCACCGCAGGAAAGCAAAAATCAACAAATTAATCCTGGAGCTGAAATTACCTAAGGAGTTACAACCAGGAGTGGGACATTTCATGTTGAAATTGTAGCTTTCATGGAAGCGGCGGCGCTTAGGGCGGTGAGACAGGTCACTTCCAGAATCCTTCATGGACATGTCCTTGGCAATGCTCTCATCATGGGATACATTTGGACTGGAGATATCAATATCAGACTCTGAGGAAGGGGCATTCCCGGTGGGGGTACGAGGTGGAGACTCATCGTGATCCGCTGCATTTTTAGTGTCTAAATAAGGATCAAGATGTTACAAATTGGTCTGAAAGAAAGCTTTCAAAAAAATATGTAAAGCAACTCTGCATAGCCGTCTCAAAGCCTCTATCCTCAGGATATTATATTGTGCCCACGGAGAACAGAGTCACATACTCTTTCCAACAGCATTTTGCAAACTCTTGACACTTCACTGCACCCTACGTACCTCTATCAGAGAAGTCAACCACTTGCTCAGTTTCTGATCCAGATGAACGCGTCTGCCGGAGCGGGTATTTCTTTGGAGTCACAGGAGTGGGCTGCTGTTGGCTGCGAGTTACCCTCCTCGTAGAATAGACAGGCTCTTCTGCTCCAAATGATGGTGGATTACGAACCGGGCTGGAATCTAATTTCATGGAAATACCATAATTACATCTATAATAACCACTGTAATTCAGTGAATTGCCTCACACGTGCTCTGAGGTCTGTAATACCAACATCTGACAGCTGGGTATCAACACAGACTTGCGTCCTACTACTGTATGTTAGCAAAAAGATAGGTCTCTGTTGGCTCTGTTCTGAGCGTACAACTTAGACACATGTACAAACACTGAGGAATCTGGAATTAGATCCACTTTCTCTGGATGCAATTACTTAATTAACTAGTAATTGCAAAATGACTCCCATTTGCAAAGCTAATAGCAGTTAGCTTAGATAAGAACCATCAGCATTTAAACAACCCTTGAGAACATCAAAGCTGCTTTTGGTGTGGAGCTATATTTGGGACCCCATGTATGGATTTGTAAACCTATACTGCTCAGACTATAAAACTGATTAATTTGAATGAAAATATTGTTTTCATACCCTAGCAATATCATACGCATCCCATATCCTAAAACACCTTTCCTCTTGTTTTTAAAGCCTAACCACCAGATGACTGCGCACATCTATTTCTTACCTGCAAGAAAATCTGTCACAGAACAGATTATTTGACAAAGTGTACACACAAAGCAACAGAACAAACTTATCTACTGTCATTTCCTCCACTTATGCCTCCATATGGCAGCTTATTAATTAACAGGCAGGGAATGGCTCCACTAAAACTAAAATTGAGGAGATGGACACGTTCAATGCTTCCTTGTACAGTCTGGATGCCACAGTAGAAGCATACAAAATAACTATATTACATTAATTACAGTTTATTGCAAAGTAGCATCGGCAAGTCATGAGAACACATCTCCCTTGCTATACAGACAACCCCCCAAACAAAACAAAACAAATAAAACTAACACTTATCCTTAGGCACAAATCCAATTTGACTAATTAGCTGGAAAGTAAATCTTTACAGTTCTCAGATAAAAACAGGCAAAGCTGGCAGCAGAATGAAGGGGTTTGATTCCCACCTCCTTTAAGCAGACAGCTTTACTTTTTGAACAGATACTCAGGTTTTGATTTCTACCACCAGCAGAAGTGCTACATCACTTCACCAACAGGCGCTTAGAAAGACTGCTTTTTACCATGGTATACTAAAACCCAATGAAAAAAGTTAGATTTTTTCTTTTGGGTATAACATCCAAGTGTTTAAGCTATAAAGGTCAGGAACTGGAATCCACCAAGCCTCCTGTCAGGTATGTGTTTAAGGAAACAAACCATTCACCTTGAGAGCTCTGACTGAGCCTGGCCGAGGAGCGGGTTACGCGGGCAGACCGCCGCGATGTGCCATCGCTTTCCGAGCTGTCTGTGTGCTCGGGGTCGGTGGAGAAATCGGAGTCTTCTGTCCCGTCTGAGCTACTGCCCGCATTCCTCTACAACACCACAGACCCAGACATTAGCACAAACGCACGGAAATTTGTATGCTGTAGTTATATTATAAAGACACACAGAAAATGTTCGATGCTAAATATAAAGTCAACAACCCTGGAGGTGTTCTAGGTTGGATGTAGCGCTTGGGGACATGGTTTAGTGGGTGACATTGGTGGCAGGGGGAGGGTTGGACCAGATGATGCTAAGAGTCTTTCCCAACCTTAATGATTCTGTGATTTTATGACATATTCAAACTAATAAATGCCAAGTGTTTTCCTCGAGAGGAAATATTTTTGTGTAACGTGCACGCTGTCAGGCAACGCCTGATGTAGCTACATGTCTGAAAACAGATGAATTGAGAAAGCCCACAGCAGAACAAGACTTTATTTAAAGCAAAAAGTAAATTAAATTTGAAGGGCGGACAGGACACAGTGGCGAGCTGCCTGTTGTTGCTTCACGCTGCCAAGCCAGCAGCGCTCCCACACCAGCTGCTGCCCAAAGCAGCAGAGGACGAAGCCCAACAGCAGCAGGTGCTGGAATAAACAGCGCCTGGGCTCCCTGGGGAAGGCAGCAGGGGATGGACGAGGCGGCGCCACGCAGGGCGGGCCGCGCACGAGGCAGCGCCCGCCTCGCCTCAGGGCTCCGGGAGGGCCGCAGCCTCCCCTCAGCCCAGCCGCAGCAGGAGCGCGGCCCCCGCGCCGCTTTGTTTTGCGCCCAGCGGAGCCTCGCGGGCCCCGGCCAATCAGAACGCGCGCGGGAGGGAGCCGAGGCGGGAGCTGACCAATTGGAATTCAGAGAGGGAAGGGGCGGGGCGGGTAGGCATGACTGACGGTGGACGCCAGCCAATCAGTTCGAGCCTCGCTGCCACAAACATCCACCCCGGGGGGGCGGAGTGGAATGGGGGAAGGGAGGAACAAGGCACGCGCGGGGAGGTGACCGTTGGGGGCGTAGACGGGCAGCCGGGAAGACCAATCAGCGGCCAGCCCGGCAAGACAGCCTAACCAATACGCGACCATCTCTCCAATTGCCTGCCCAATGGGAAAAGCCAGGAGGCGGACCGCGCTACAGGCGGGGGGGAGGGAATAGGTAACCGTTGGGGGGCGATGAGTGACGGGTAGAGCGACCAATCAGCGCTCGGCGGGCCCTTGCGGCAGCCATTCAGGGAGCGACGGGGGCGGGCGCTGGGGGGGGGGTGAAGGCCGCTATTTTCCCCCCAGTTTTGCGCCCGTGAGAAGCAGCTGAAGGGGGGCAAGGAGCGGGGGGTCGCCGCAGCCCGGGCCGGCCGCTTCGCCACCGGTCACCTCCCCGGTCCCCCGGCCGCGCTCACCTTCCTGCGCGGCATCCTCGGCGGGGGCGGGGGCAGCGAGGTTGCTTGATCCCCAGCGCCCCCAGGCCGTGAAGCGGCGTTCGCCGCCGTGTTAGCGCCGGCGGGCTCCGTGGTGACAGCCGCTTCTCCCGTCCTCCGGCACGGCTGCTCCGGCGGCGCCAGCCCGCTCCCGCCGCCAGTCCCTGTTCCCTGCTCGGTCCCTCACGCTTCCGCCGGGACACGGTCCACACCCCCCCGTCACGTGACCCGGAGCCAGCCTCACGCCAGCGGGCGCCGCCATCTTGGATGCGGGCAGGCGGCCCGGCGGCGCCTCTGAGGAGCGAAGCCGCCGGCGGCCATCTTAGTTTCGGGCGCCGCGGCGGCGGCCATGTTGAGTGAGGGCATGAAGCCGGCGAGCCTCCCCGGCGAGCGGACCGGTCGTTTCCCCATAGGCCGCCATGTTAAGTCCGGGCAAACCGCGCCTTCCCGCGGCGGCCATCTTGGGGTCGGGCAAGGGCGGTTTCCCGCTTCCCGGAGCGGCTTGGGGGCGACCGGCGGTGAGTCCCCGGGGCTCTTCGGGTTGTGGGGGGGGACCACGGAGCCTGCCCCGCTGCCGGGAGCGGCCTCGCCGAGGCCCCGGCTCCTCGCTGAGACGGCTCCGCCGGCCCCGCTTCCCTGGGCGGGCCCCCCGGGGGCGGGCTGCTTCGGGCTCCCCTCCCCTCGCTCGGGCTCTCGCCGCCGGGGTCATTTTTGCCCCCTCACAGCGCCCTGTGGGGAGCTGCTGTTGGTCACGGATGGCCTGCGAGCCGTTTGCTCGGTTGTGGTTAAGGCAGGAGTTGCTTGAGTATAATATATCAACGGTACGAATGCAAAAACTGTGGTGAAAATAAGGGTGTTTAGTCAAACACATGATTTATTTGCAACTCTAGTTACCTTTGGTCTACAAATTGTGAAATTCCTGGGGCATAATCCTATAATCCTTGTGAATACACGTCGTCCGTAGTCGTGCAGGTAATCCCATGGCATTTCTTAAACTCCAAGTTTTATTGCTCCTAGGTGTAGCCGATCTCCCGTGAGATGTTGAAAGGAAACCTGAAGAAGAAGCCAGGATGAAAGCTCTCTGCTTCTGCCCGAGCACAGGAGAATGGGGAGTGGTACCCGTGGGACGTGAAGTGGAAATGTTCATATCTGTTGCAAATAAGCATATGTGCAACATAAAAATGGTGCACACGAAGCGCGTGAAAACTCCAGGTAGGGGAACAGCTCGTTCGTAAGCCTGGTTGTTTCAGTGAATGAGTTTGCAAACCTCATGGGGTAAGGTGATTGCAGCAGAAAATCTGCTGCAGGAATGCACGTGTTCAACGTTACAGGAACAGCATTGGTAAAGACAGACTGAAATTTAAGGGAATCTCAAATTGCGGTTAAGCCAAAATCTAGCGATAGGCTAACGGACATTATACTCTCCAGGTACTAGAAATGTTTAGTTTAAGATTATAATTTGTGTTTAAAACCGTTGCCCCAAAGGACAGTAGGAGTGAGGATGAAGAAAAGTGCTCTACTCCTTAATAAGTGGAGAAGGGAGGAGTTAATCTGAACACACTATAGTTATCTCCCATGTATTTTCCGTGAGACAAAGCTGAGACTTTGCAAGCATGAATGGGTGATGAAGGGCTCTAGTGGAAACGTGGGGCCGTCAGGAGCAATGAAAAAGCTTTTAAAGGTCTTACAGGTTGTATCTTCATCTTTTCCTGCATTAAGTAGAATCTGTCTTTGTGAGAAAAGTTAACAATTAGCTTGGAAGGTGGCTTTAGCATAACGTATTTGGACCTTGAAGTACCCAAATGCAACTGCAGGATGAAAAAGAGTAAAGAAGATGATGACCACGTACAAAGTTCACATTACCATATCACACTGAAACAGTTACCTGTCAGTGATAGCTGAAGGGTTCCTCTTTTGAAATCTAGGCATCATAAGAGAGCTGTAGCACTTAATTGTTAAAACAAGCAAAGTATTAATTGGAACTTCCAGGTGTTACTGCAGCTTGTGAAACAATACGTATTAACATAAGCAGAGCTTAGCAGGATTTACCACCAGCGTCGGGATGTTATTGGAAAAAACAAAGCAAACAGCGGTGGGTGCTGGTGAATAACTTCCCTAGAGGTGGCAGTGCTTGACCAGAAGCCAGGAATTGAGTTCCCCACGCTGTCTGTCTCCTCCTGTTTGAAATGGTAATGCCAACTGTAAACCTGCGTCCACTTTGAACACTGAATTGATGTAACTGAAGCGTCCGGTGTGTTTGTAGAGCTGGGGGTAGTGAAAGGGAGGATGGCCTCATGTTTGCTGAGCTGCCTCGTGTTCTCCGAAGGGCAGCGATCAAATCGTGCTGTGACCACGATGGAGCTTTTAAGGTCCCTTCTGTGTGTGTTGACCGGTAGTTCAGGCTGTTGGGATTTAACATGTTGTTGCTGCGCGCTTTAAGATCCAGCCCAAACTTCGGAGGCAGAAATAAAAATCTGCGTTTTTAAAATGGGTTTGTATGTGGAGGATGTGGACAGACCTCGGCCACACGCCAACGATTAGTATCGAAGGAGTTCCGTCACCAGCATTTGTCAGCTGAAATTTTAGGTTTGTTGCGAGGGAGAACACGAAGAGATGGGAAACTTGAGGGGCTGCCTGTGCCTGCAGGTGCCTTCCGCGTTTGGCTTCACCGCTAGATGTCAGTGCACGAAACCACTTCTGAGGGAGTGAAACTGGGAATTGGTTTGTAAGGAGAAGGAATGATACCTTCAGGGTGTGAAATCAGCGTAGCCTCTGCTCATCCGTATCTCCACCAGAGGTAAACCCCCTCGATAAGGTTCTGGAGTTGCACTCAGTCTCGTAACTGTCCAAATTTTCCAAGTAGGGAATGAGGAATTTCTTGGTGTCGCATCTAAAGGAAGTTTAGCATGTGCCTGTTGTCCTGAAATTTCATGTTAAGCGACACAAAGAAGTGAGTTTTGCTTTTTAAATCCTAGGTCCTTGTATATATCTGTATATATTCTAAATTGCTGCTGCTGTCAGCAGAGCTACCGAAAAATCCAGCTAAATCTGCAGAAGTCTGTCCAGGCCTTTATCCTCACCAAAGCTCGTGGAAACTAAAGTGATCTATTCAAACAGAAGTGTCTCTTGCTGACTCTTAGCAAATACAGGTGACGAAAAGGGAATTTCCACACACGCAGATGTGGGCATCAGCAGGTTGGAATTCGATTTAAAATCCAGTTTACTCCCTCGGTTTCCACTTGCTCTGGAGACACGGCACTGAGTGATCCACCGGAGGGATCTCGATGCAGCCATCGCTTGCGGTAGCGGTAATAGCAAGTAGGCTTGTTTCTGTAGAAATTAGGGAGCAGAATCAATGCTTGTAAATTACTTCAGGTGTTTCAGCTGCTAAGTGCTTTAGAAACGTTAAAGCAATCGCTTTAATTGCCTCGTGCGTTATTTGTTATGCTGCATTCCTGCAGGGTTCCTTTACCCGCTTAAGCATGTTTTAAGGCAAGTAGGACAAACGCCAGATGTTTTTATAGCAGATTTTTATGAACGTACAGTATTTCAACCAATCCTTCTTGCTTTTAGGCACCGTCTTGGTCCAGCCCCGGGGGCTAGAGTTTGAGAAAGCCTGGGATAACGTTTGCTGCGACTATCCAGAGCGTTGTTACATGGATGCGAAGATCCAGGACGGCTGCTTCACTTCACTTTCACGTCTTCTGAAGGTGGGTTAGAGGTGATTTTCGTCTGGTTGGGGTTCCAGCTTCACCCTTCCAGCGTGTGGTTTTGAGATGAGGAAGGTCAGGGCAGTAGAGCAGCGTCACAGAACCTGTGGATCCAAGCACGTGACGCTTGAATTTCTGATCCCAATTTGTTTTGGCTTCAAGTCTGTATTGAAGTGGGTCGCTGTCTCTCACGAGGGTGCTTTTACTATACCTGAGGCCTCGCTGCTGGTTGTATTTTTGGACAGGTCCCTGAGCAACCCGATCTGCGTTGGCCCTGCTTTAGAGCAGGGCTTGGAGCCTAAATTATTCCGTCGCTAGCCGAGGAGCTTCAGTTCGGTTCTTGACTGGATTAAACAAAGTCTCATCGGTGGCGTGCAAACGAGTTAAATGCTGATAGGTGTATCCAAACGGCAGGAGGCGCGAAGGACAGAACTTAATGGGGTAGAAAATAGGCTGGGGGGCCTGGGCTGACAGCAGGCAGCCTTCTGTATTTTGTGAGCTTGTTCGGAGCTGAAGAAGCCAGCTCTCCGCTGGGCCCTAGGACACGGCCAGAAGCAAACCCAACAGCAACAAATGTTGAATTCAGACAATGGCAGTGCTGATGTTAGTCTGGGCTGCTGGATTTATTTCTGGATTGGCGTGGTATTTTCTTTTTTTTTTACTCCCATGCGAATAAAAATATGCAGCAGCTGTTGTTCGTCAGGAGGAGCCCAGTTCTGAGGGTGTTTGGAGGCAGTTCAGCGACCCGCTGGGGACTAACCCTTGTTATTTCTCCCGTGCCCTGATCTTTGATAAAACAGAAGAGAACAGGTTCCTGGTAAGCTCTGTGTGTTTGGGGTGGGTGGCTTTCTTTCTTTCAAGCCTGAACCTGGCTGAGATGTGAACGGATACTGCCTGGTGGGATAAATAACCCCAGAAACCCCTTTCTGAAGCAATGCAGCCACGTCTTGAGCCAAAGGTCTCGCACCTACAGCTTGCTGTGCTCTGTACAGGAGCGTTTCAGTTGACTTGAACACAATGCACGTACTCACTCTTTCCCCAGGGCTCTGGCATGCAGACATCTGAGTAGAGTCTGTGTTTGCTGGCACAGGAGCAAGGTCAAGCCAGCTTGGCCTACATCATTTTTTTTTTAATTGTAATGGAAAAAGGATCCAGTCAAAAACAGTGAAAACCAGAAGTTTTTCTCTTAGTTACAGCTGAGTACGGCCTCGCTTCCTGGCTCCTTCCCTCCCCTGGGTCTCGTAGCATAGTCTAATTATTAAATAATTGCAATAAAAGTACATTTTGCCCTGGCAAAATAGGCCTGACTAAAGCCTGTTGGTAGGACAGATATTTTTATGCCACCCTTGTCCCGTTCCTGCCAAAATAAGGTGGCTTTTTTTTGGGATTCTCTTGTCAGCTTTTGGATTTGTGATCCGATCCTTTAAAACATTCCTTCCAGTCTGGGCAGCGCTCTCCAACTGCCTGGCACCGCTGTTAATGCCTTTCTCCCTCATCAATCAAATCCACCGCCTGCTTCCTTAAAGGAAAACCCTGCTCAGATTGTGCAGTCCGACGGCACAAACTTCCTCAGGTGTAAAAACAAAACCCGCTTGTCACCCAGAGTCCCGCTGGTGTGGGAAGAGGAGGTAAAACTCATCCCTTCTGGCATTTCCGGGACTGTCCTGCAGGCAGTTCTTGCCTTAAAACTGGCTGTGGTGCCACGGACAACCAGCTGCAGACATTTCGTAGCTCAGTTTCTGGCTGACGTAAATGTCTTGGTTGTAGTAACAACTTCAGGGATATTAACAACAGCTTTTATGTGTGTGGTGGGGACAGAATTTGGCTTTCCGTGCTCCACTCATTAAAACCCAATCCCAAATCGCCACGGTCTGGGTCTCAGGCAGTAGCAGAGGAGGAGTAGGTGCTTGGGGTGCGCCTCGTGCTTAGATCCTAAGAGCAAACAGGAGGCGGGTGGCAGGAACCGAGTGTCGCATCTCTGGGGGTTGTGCTGAAGGCTGAGGAAATGAGGAGAAGGAAGAGATTGCAGTAGGAGAAGGTGGAGCTGGGCAGAGGTAAGAACCAGAGCTAGGCAGAAAGATGTTGGAGAACAAGAAGCTACTCCAGGTGGAGTGCCATAAATCTGTAGGGAAATAAGTCACGGGATGTAACGATGCTGATTTCAGGGGCTCGTGTCCTGTCTGAGGTGCGGTGCAGCAAAATGGCTGCTCCTAGGGCAAGGTTTCCGTGCCAGCTGGAACTGCCGGCTTCCCTTACAACCCCTGCTTTTGGAATTATTCACGGCCGAGAATTGTTTCTTCCCATCCGAACCTCTGGCGTGCTGCGCCCTGAGGGGAGCCAAGTAGGTTATTTTCTTCCTCGCCTGAATTTTTTCCTCGTTGTGCCATTTGTTCCCTGTGCCACTTGGCACCCCCGCGGTTTTCTGTACCCGTGCTTCGCAATTCACGGCTGCCACGTTCTCGAGAGGTTCAGCAACGCTGCTTCAGGAGCTTGTCTTGGGTCTGCCCGGTATCTGTGAGCAGAACGTTCCCGTGCCAAATACAGCCCGTGGTGGAAATGCTTTTTGTCCTTTTAGGACGAGGGAAGTGGGGTCTGCCAGCAGCCATCGCCAGTCCTGCTGGTAATTCCAGCTCCTCCATGGGCTTGGCGCGAAGCTGGGGGTTGCTCTGAGCGCCTTCAACGCTCCGGTGGCGTGTGAGCACATTGGAAATCCTGCCCCTTAGCACGACC
The DNA here is from genome assembly GCA_011076525.1 of Nettapus auritus. Classification (NCBI taxonomy): domain Eukaryota; kingdom Metazoa; phylum Chordata; class Aves; order Anseriformes; family Anatidae; genus Nettapus; species Nettapus auritus. The sequence continues at coordinate 3,526,009 of CM021791.1, read as the reverse complement.
GTGATAAAAGGATCCCGACCGAGCCAATAAACATCACCCCGACCGCGTCTCTTTTCCAGCAGGACGAGCTTCGGGGTCACAGCGGGACGACGAGATGCCCGGTGTAGGGGGCGGAAGGACCGCGAGCAGCGGCGGATGCTGAAGGTACGAGAGCCGCTTTGTTCCAGCTCTCCCCGCGGGACGCGGCGCTGCTGACGGGGTTTGTTTAGTCCAGTTTCCCATTTATCAGTGCTTGCCCTCCTCGGTCTCGTTTCCCTGCTGTGTCGGGATGTCGGCAGTGCCGGCCAGCAGTGATTCCTTTCAGGCTCGTTCTTCCTTTCTGCTTTATCGATGCTTCGTGCCGTTAGGAGCGGCTTCCTGCCTTCCCGTGACTTAGCGAAAACGATCCCTTTCGTAACGTCTCCTTCCCCTCAGCAGGGCTTGTGTGTGCTCCCAAAACTCCCACTGTTTTTGCACCGCGAGCGTGACCAGACTGTGAAAGGGCTTGGCCGGTCTGCTGAATAATCTGTTAGTCCCTTAAGAAGCGGCAGTTTTATTTCTCCTCCTCCTTAGGGCTTTTCCTCTCCAAACGTTGGAGTGCAGAAACTGTCGACCCCATTTTTTGGGGATGGAGCAGGAGGCAGACAGGCGGGCGTTTTACCACCCGGTTTACAGGGAGAGGAATTTTGTTTAAGGACGACGAGGGAGAGCCGAGCTCGCGTGCTGGGTGACCCTTTGATCTTTCACGCTCAGCTGATCAGGGCTTTAAATCTGAGCTCTGCCTCCCTCCTACACGTAGCAAACGGCCCGAAATGGCGTCTCACGTAGGACTCGAGCTTGCTGATGGTGACGAAACCAACGCCTGGCTTTCTGCGGCTCTGGAAACTGAGAAGAGGTGAGCGGTGGCGTGCTCGGGCGGCTCTGATGTTGGGTTACGGAAACTGCTACGGGAACAAGCAGAGACGGCGTGAGGAGTCGGAGCCTTGACCTGCAGCCTTTGAGCGGTTGTGAAGGGTTGTGTTACTTCTGCGCCGCACATCGTTAAGGAAGCTTCGTTACGGGGAGGCTGCGGAGGCTCGAGGAACGCAGGAGCTTGAATTTCGCAACGCCTGTGCCGCGCTGCTTGAGGACAGAGGCAGAGAGGCTCGGTGCAGCTGGAACAGACTCGGCTGGCCGATAACTTGAAGTTTTTCGGTTTTGCTCGCGGTATTTCTAGCGCGATGCGGTGAGAACAAGCAGAGGCACAGCTGCGTGACCTCCTCCGCGCTGAAACCGAGCAGCGCAGAGGGGTGAACAGAGGGGTGAACGTTTCTGCTTTCTTCCAGCTGCAGGAACTGCCTTCAGAAGCGGGGCAAAGAAACTGGGCTCGAATTTCTGGGTCGGAAGGACTGTCTGAAGGGATCCTAGGGGAAAGAAGCCGAGCTACCAGCCAGATGGTGAAAAAAAGGATCTATCTCTGGCATTTATAGCACTTTTTCACCGCATTTGTGTTCTTTTGAACACCTGTACGTTGGTAGACGCCTCTGTTTCTCCTTATTGCGTGTGATTTCCCCTTTGCTCATAGCTGCTGCGTTCGTTGGGAAGGAAAGGTTTCCAGGCAGCGTCCTTGCGAGGAAACGTCTGCCTGCGGAGCGGCAGCGAGGTTTTACAGATGCTTTTACCTCGTTCCTGCGTTGGGAGTTGGAACGGGAAGAGCTGTTGGGAGAGCTGAGGAGCCTGGCGTTGTTTAAAACCTGATTTTAGGTTGAGAGATGGAGAGAACGGAGAAATACGTGAGTTGGGTTCTGGGGAATGCCGTCAGCTCTCAGAAACGCTGCTGCTGTTCTGGAACGTTCCCCTGCCCTTAAGACAAACGTGACCAGAGGTCCCTGTCCTCGATTTCCCACGCTATCAGAGATCTTGCGGCGCTCCTTGCAGGAAGAGATAAGGATCTCGAGCTTGATGGCTGCCCTTCTGCTTATTTGCCTGGATCTAACAGCCCAAGCGGTGGCTCTGCCTCCCCTCTGGCTCCGTGGGGAGGTTCGTTCCGTCCCTCCAGCGGCTGAAGCGTTGCGATGCGCTTCGTCTGCCCCGATTCCGTGCGGGCACAAGCAGCCGGCCCGCTGCCGCGGGGGGATTTAGCGGAGGCACGGCTGGAAGGCAGGGTGAGTCGTCCTGAGGAATTGTTAGACTAGGAACGCGTTCCAGGGGACTGGAACAAGGGATTGGTGGGGAATTGAGTGCGGTGAAGGCTTCCCAGGAAACCAACGGGTCTAATTGCAAGGTTGGAGTGGGAAGGGTGCTCAGGGGTGACCCCTGAGGAGCAGGGCAGCGGATGGCGAATCACCGGCTGCTGAGAGCCCCGGGCAGGTGGAAAGACCTCTTCCTTGGCGTCTGCGGAGACAAATGCAGCAAGATGCTAAATGTTGAGCACTGAAGAACTCCAGCACTTCCCCCGAATCCTGACTGGTTCCTCTTTGCCGTGGCTTTCACCCGGTCAGCCGTGAGGCCTGCCGAAGGCGCTGGCAGCGGGGCTGGAAGGGAGCTGGGTCCCTGTGCGGGGCACGGAGCGTGGCAACGAGCCCCCCACCCACCTGGAGCAGCATCGTGCACCAAATAACCCGGCCAGCTCCACTCCTGTTCTGCTTTCTCCAGCTGTATGTACGTAAATATCATTATTTATGTTTATAAGCTCCGGGTTCAGCCCGGGAGGGGCCGTGGCCTGAAGTTCAGCCGTCCCAGGGGTACAAAAGGCCGGGAGCTCACTCGGAAATAACGCTTAAATCCCACTTTTCTTCCCCAACGGGCGCTTGTAGAACGAAGGTGGCATTGGGCGAGCTCGGGTAGAAAAAAAATATGAAATAAAAGCCCCCCGGGGGGTTCATAAAATAAAATAGCCTCATCCCTCTGAGGCAGAAGGCTGAGCACCAAGGGGCCTTGGCCCCCCTTGGCCCCCCTTGGCCCCCCTTGGCCCCC
>CM021791.1:3413646-3523065 GCA_011076525.1 Nettapus auritus | reverse complement strand
GGGGCGGGTCGCTCGGGTCGGCGTGCGATTGGGCGTCTTCAGGAGGGCGGGATTTCGGCGGCGCGCTCTTCTTGTGGTTGGTTGCTTGAGGGGATGGAGAGGAGGCGGGGCTCGAGGCTCTCTTTCCTCGTTGATTGGCTCTAGCGGGAGGGATGAGGCCCGTCAAGGCTAGCAGCGCCCGTGATTGGCTACGGTCGCAGCGCGTGCAGCGAGCGGCCGGCAGCGCGCTCTCATTGGCAACCCCGACGGGGGCGGGGCCGCTCGCTTTTACAACCACCCAATGAGCGCCGCGCTCCTCCCGCCGGCCCCGCCCCCGAGCGCTGATAAGCGGCGGCAGCGGCCCGCGGGGCTCAGTGCGGCGGCGGGGCGGGGCGGCGCGGCCATGGCGGGGGCTGCCGGCACCTCCTGCAGCCGCGGCGGGCCGGGGGGGCTGCAGCCGCTCCGAGCCACCGTCCCCTTCCAGCTCCAGCAGCGCCGCGGGGACGGCGGCCGGGCAGGTAACGGCAGCCGGGCTTCGCAACCGGCCGGGTTCTGGGGCCCGGAGCGGGGCCGGGGGCGCTGCCGGGAGGGGCTGAGAGGCTTGCGGGGGTCCTGAGGGGTCGGTGGCAGGACCCCCAGCGGCCCCGGAGCGCTGGGAAGGGGTCGGGGTGAGGGGGGGGGAGGCAGGGAGCATCGAGCCCAGGGTGCCTGGGGGAGGAGCGGCCGGGACAAAGCCGCGCTGCGGGACCCGGGGCCCACGCGTGGGGCCGGAGCGGAGCCGTCTCAGCGGCCTCCCGGAGGTGGTTTTCCCAGAAGCCAGCCCTTTGTCCCGCACGAGTCGCTGAAGAGGCGATGGTTGGGTTTGTGCTAACGGCAACCCATCCCGAACCGCGGGGCGCAGCTCGTGTCCTCACCCCTTCATTGAGCTTCCTTTAAATATAACTTGGGGGTGAGCCGGGAGCAGCCCGTGGCTTTTCTTCGTGTGCACGAGCTGCTCCTGGGGTCTCGCTCGGCTGTGAGTTGTATCAGGGAGTACCCAAGTATCAGCGAAACGCTCCTTTGGGTTAACGGTAAGCTTAGCAGCAATTCTGAAACAGCAAGAAGCATTCCTCAGGGCTTGGGCCAGCCGCTCTCGGGGCTTCTGCCTGGGCTGCAGCTCCCTGGTTGGAAGCAGCAGCTCCTTAATCTGCCTGGGACGAGTAAATGCTGCAGCCCGTCCCGAGGCACGAATTAACCCTTCTGGAGGTGCTGCACGGCTCAGTACTCCAGACTTAGTTGTCCCTGCCCCTGGCAGAGCTGGTATTGATCAGAGAAGCTATTAAAAGCTTCTTAGCTCAATTTACACTTGAAACGAGTTAATGAAATCCGTTTTGAGGGCTAGCTTCTCCTTCCTTCTCAGCAGCGCGCTGAAACGAAGGTGAAGTTGCAGTTAATTGGGCAATTACTCAGCACTTTCAGATGTTCCAGAAAAGAAAGCGGACCTCACAAAGAGCACAGCCGTGCTGCCTGGCGTCCCTCAGCCCTTGGAGCTCCGTGCTGGGCCTGCTCCCGAGCACCGTGCGGCTTTCCGAGGGCAGGGAGGCTGCGGCTCCGCTGACATGAAGCAGAATTGCTGCTCTTCATTTCTTCCTGGCTCCGTGCCTCGCTGCTCCGGCTGCAGGAGCTTGAATTTTTCCTCTTGATCGCAGGCGTTTCGCGTGCAGCTTTGGAAGCGTTTGAATTTCCGCTGCTCTCTGCCTCGGTCACTCAGCGTAAGCTTTGATTTGCTTCCTGCGTGCGTGGGAGCCGTGGCAGTAAACCTGCAGGGTTTAACCGATAAAGGATGCTGTAGTGACTCCTAATCCACTGCTTTCTGGGAGCTCAGCGTGGAAATCTGGCGCTTTATCCCATCGTCCTTGTCGGGCTCCGGAGCCGCCTGGTTCCTGGAGATCTCGGTGCCTTGAGAGGGAGAGGTGCCGGGCGATCCAGGGGCTGATCCTGCAGCTGCTCTGCTAATAGAGGATCCCATTGAAACCAGGAGCAGCTGTTGAGTCTCTCAAAGGGCTTCTGTTGAAAGGAAGAGCTCGAGCAGGGGGGTGCCAGGAAGTTGGGCTGCGAGGAGTTTGAAAGGACTCGACTTGCTGCTTAGAAATGAAGATAGCAGGCTGCCTGGCGACGAAGCCGCTACGTGGCGTTGGTGTCGATGGATTTAATTCCTGCTCTTAAAGGCGATGTGGCTTTGGGTGGTGAAGCAGGTAACGGCTGTGTTTCTTCAGGTCCGGCCGGAGCCATCCCTGCTGCATCCTCTTGTCCCGGCTCAGGCAGCTGCTGGGGCAGGCAGGGCTCTGCAGGCGCTGGGCTGAGCTTTATGGGGACCCCGCAGTTGAAATCACTTAATCGCAGTGCTCGTGCCCTTTGTGGTCACACTCGTTTCCTCTGAAGCACCTGCTGCTTGGAGAATTTCCACTCTTCCAGCCGGACTTCAGCCTCCCCGAGCCTTCGCACGTGAGTCTGCTGCTGGGCTGCAACCCCAGACCCCGGTCCTCCTCCTCCTCCTCCTTGTGCACCGCAGGCCTGAAACCTGAGTTTCTCAAGCAAGACTACCAGAAAAGCCTTGTGTTACTGGCTCAGCAGACGTTCACAATGCTCCTTTAAAAGCAGGCAGGAAGTCGGGACGAAGAGCTGGACAAGAAGCTAGTGACCAACGGCTTCTCTGCGTAGCACCGGAGTTAACTTGCTGGGGATTTCAAGGTAACTGCCGTTCTCTCTTCCAAGCCCTCCACGTGTAGGCTTCTCACCTCTCTTCCGAGCCCACCACAGCAGTGCTGGAGTGGAGAACACCAACAGCAGGATCCAGAGGTGCAATTAATTCTCCATCCTTCAGGAGTGGCTTCGACGAGCGCTGTGCCTTTCAGCCGCCCTCCCCGTGACACCAAAGCCTTACGGATGGCCTCGCTTCACCGGAATTCCCCCCAAATTCCCCGGGCTTCGCCCACCACCCCTGAAACCCCCAAATTTTTGTTAACCGGGCTGCCTCAGCTGCCTGCGATGTTGTTGCTCTCCGTGCCCGGTGGTTTTAGCTGCGTGGATCCTGCTAGAGAGGCAAAGCGAGCGGAGTGCCAAGTAGCTTTATTTGGTATCTGCCTGAAGCCCGTGTATGTTGAAACAAAGAAAATGTTTCTCTAGGAATCAAAGCGGCCGCTTAGCGCTCGCAAGTGCTGCGGGCTTGCTGCCTGCGTGGCAGCGATGCAGGAAGCCCCAGATTTGTCACATTGATACGCTTAAAACTGAAAATACATTGAGGAGGAGTGTCTCAGCTCGCTCTGTGTTAACTGCTCGCGTCACGTAGAGACTGCTCGAGGGATGGGAAAACCTCGGAGACGTCCTGCTGCTGTGAAGAATCCAGCTTCTGCCCTGGGAAACGGGATCCCTCTTCGTACAGAGACACAGCCGAGCACAATGCCGGGCTCAGGTTTGGAGTGGGAAGGCCACAGGTGGCTTTGTTTGGTGTAGAACGAGTTTCTCGCTGCGGTAATTGGAGCCCGTTGAGGGCCCTCAGCTGATAGGGATCATCCCTTCAGCCCAAACCCGCCGCTCCCGGTTTGTTCGCCTCTGGATACGGGTGTGGGAAAGGGGAAACAAAGGCCACGTCTCTCACTGAGCTCGCCTCGTGTTGACGTTCCGCAGGTGAAACGAGTTTCTCCCTGCTTTAAAACGCCGGGGGTGACATTGAAAGACGGATTTGGGGTGGGACCGGAGGAACTCGGAAGCTCTCGGATCGTTTTCTCCCCCCCCGAGCAGCTCGAGGTGACCCATTTGGTGCCGTCCGCAGCTGGGCAGGAGACCCCAACAGCAAAACGGCGTTGGACACGGAAAAATATTCCCTGCTGGAGTTCCGGCTAGGCCATTTTGCCTGAAAAATGATTCTTGTGCTCTCACTGGAGCCACCTGGGGTGACTGCAGAGGAAACGAGGCGAGTACCCAGGCAGGTTGTGTGCTTCGTCTGCTGGAAGTAACGGCAGGTGATGGTCTCCGTGCTTGCCTGCAGCCTGCTCAGTGACTGGCCAAGCTGCGTCTCTTCCCCCGCCTCGTTTTCTCATCGTTTTTTGCCATCTTCCCAGCCTGAAGATGGGGCTTTCTCACCTCCAGCTGAGCGAGAGCCCTGCCTTCTGCCGCCATCTTGATCCCTAGATGCTTACGGGGAATGGATTCAAGTCGGTGTAACAAAAAAGGAGGAAAAAAACCCGACCCCAACCCTCGTCGTCATGGCTGAGGGCTCCCTGCCCTGGTACAGGTGATGGGGGAACCTTGGTCAACTCCGCTTCCAGATCAGAGCGACTGAGTCTGAAAGATCTCCGGTTTCGACGGGTTTTTGCTTGTTTCCAAACCGCCCGTGTTGTTCTGCGAGGCTGCCAGCACATCTGCGTTTCCTTCTGCTTCTCCCACCAAGCCCGGAGCGTGGAAGGCGATCCTGTGCCGGTGGGAAGGGGACGGCTTGGCTGGAAGGGCCCGATGCGGCAGTGTCTTGCGTCAGGCTGGATTTAGGAAACGTGCACCTCACCCAAAGGCCGTGAGGATGTCGAAATTCTTCAGATTGTTTTATCATTCCAAAAACAAACTTCGAAAGAATGAAGATAAAGGGGAAAAGTTCAGCTTTTCCTCCCAGCGCTCAGCTCCAGTTGCAGGCCTTGAGCAGCGGTCGGGGGAGTTGCTGTTTAACAGTGTCCAGAAAAACCCAAAACCACCAAAAAAAAAAACAACCACCAGCTTGAAAGGAGCTGTCCTCCTCCTTTCCCCGCACCCGTCCAGGTGGGAGAAGCACTGAAGCAGAGGAAGGAGCTGAGGCTTTAGGCTTTGGGAGCAGCAGGGACTTTTTTTTCCGGCTGTCTTTGAGCAAGAGCCGTGGTTTAACCACAGCCTCTGCCCCGTCAGCGGACGGCGCGATGGATTTCAGCGCCCTGAGGGTTTGGTGTTTCCCTGTTGACGATTACCCAAATGAGCCAAGAGCCCTGAAATCCCGTCCCGGTGTGGGGTGAAGTTCCCTGCAGCTGTAAATCTTCTTAAAGGGCTTCTAATGTGAACGCGCGGCCAGAGGTGGGGGTGTGAGACGCTGCCTTCCGGAGACTTGGGCTGAAAAGACGATGCCAGAGGATTTCCGGGGCTCTCACTGTGTTCTTCTCCCCGGATACCAACTTCTGACGGTAATTCTCCTGCTTCGAGGGTGAATCGAGGCTTCTCCTACAAAATCTGCTGGCTGGGCTTGGAGTCAGCCCGCCCATGGTGCCGGGAGCCAACTCCATGTGCCCGTTGGGTTCCTTTGAAGCCTCCTCAGCGCGGATTTACAGCCTTGGCTTTACACCCTTGGGTCTCTTGCCATCTCATGAGTCCCTTACTCCATTCCTGCCTCGAGATCTTCTCCTTGTGTCCCCTGAAGAAGCCCTGGCGGGCGGCGTCTCATCACAGGGGACATCCTATTTCTCTCTGTCTTCCACGAACTCCCATCTCGGCGCTTCTCCAGCTCCAGGTCTGGCTTTCTCGAGCTCGCTTCCTGGCCCCGTGGCTTGGTGTGGCCCCGCCAGCAATCCCTGCCCAGCTCTGCTGCTTGAAATTCCTTCATCTGCTCGCTCAGGGGAGAGAAAAGAAAAATGGGAGGCTGTGTTTCTGCAGCTGGCTGCCGGGAGTTGGAGCCTGTGAGGCAACGACCTGTCAGGTAGCAACACCTCCACCACCAGCGGCTGTTCTGGAAGTGCCCAGCTGAAATATTTTGGGTCCCCAGAGGTTGGAGGAGCTGCGATTCCTCCCCCGTAGGGTTTGTTACTAACGCCACTTGGAAGTCCCGCACGCGTCTTTTATCCGGTTAGGCTCTAAAACAAGAAGAGAAAAGACGAGAGCGGGACTGAGGTGCAATGGGAGACCCGGATCCGCGGCCAGCAGCCTCCTTCGGGGCAAATCTTGGTTGGAAATTGTCCCTGGCAGCCCCACGAGAAATTCAGCTTGGGCATTCGTGTCGTCCTCCTGTCGGCACCCGAGCATCGTCCAGCTCTGCAGAGCCCTACAAGGTGTACGAGGGGGAATAATCAGCCGTCATTTCTGGTACAACAGGGGGAGATAATTGGCATGAGTTAATTATTGACAGGGTTGCTTGGGCTCCATCCCGGCTAAACGCTTCCTGCCAAATACTCCTGAAAGCTCGCATACGGCTCCTGTTTGAGCTAAGAAAGTGGAAGCTGCACCCAAGCCATTTGATGTGCTTTGGTACTGCAGAACGCGAGAGCAGCCCCGCCTGGCGCTCAGAGAATCACAGAATGTCCAGGTTGGAAGAGACCTCCAAGATCACCCAGTCCAACCTCTGACCTAACACTAACAAATCATCCCCTAAACCACATCCCTCAGCTCTACATCTGAACGTCTTTTAAAGACCTCCAGGGATGGGGACTCCACCACTTCCCTGGGCAGCCCGTTCCAATGTCTAACAACCCTTTCAGTAAAGAAGTTCTTCCTAAGATCCAACCTAAACCTCCCCTGGCACAACTTGAGCCCACTCCCCCTCGTCCTGTCACCAGGCACGTGGGAGAACAGACCAACCCCACCTCGCTCCAGCCTCCTTTCAGGGACCTGGAGAGAGCGATAAGGTCACCCCTGAGCCTCCTTTTCTCCAGGCTGAACAACCCCAGCTCCCTCAGCCGCTCCTCGTTCTTGTTCTCCAGGCCCCTCACCAGCTTCGTCGCCCTTCTCTGGACTCGCTCGAGCACCTCCATGTGCTTCTTGTAGCGAGGGGCCCAGAACTGAACACAGTACTCGAGGTGCGGCCTCACCAGAGCCGAGTACAGCGGGACAATCACATGACAGAAGCCGGTGAGATCCAGACGGGGACTGTTACTTTTCACGCTTCATCACTTCAAGCTCGATTTTCCAAAAAAAAACCCACCGGGGGCTGAACAGCACGGCCCTCAGCTCCTCACAGCCCAGCTTCAATTTCCCCAGGGTGAAATCCACGGGGGGAAGGAAGGAAGGAAGAAAACTTGACAACTGAAGAGCACACAGTGGTGCGGACGTTTTGCTTGCCATCACCTGCAGATTCAGCTTCAAGTGCTGCTCATTGACCGGAGACTCTGAGAGTTTTGGGGTGGTAAATTCCGACTAATTTCAGCCTTTTTTTTACCGGTTGACTGAAGCCTGTTGTTACCTTTTTAGATACAGAGATCGGCTGGCTCGGGAGATGGTTCAGGAAGCTCGGAGCTCCCCGATGGTGTGGTTGGGAGTTAGGGACCCTGCAAATCCACACCAGCGGTCCTGCGAACCACCCGCCGCCTTTCCAGCTTCCAATTCCCCCCTCGCTTCGCTTCAGGCTGCACCAAAGCCTCTTGCAACGCTCAGAGGCGGCCGAGTGGCTCCTGGCAATAGAACAACAACGGTTCCCTTATCTCCAGCAGCTCCACGGGCCCCCAGAAGGTAAAAGCAGCTCCCCGAGCCAACGTTTCTCGGCCGGGTTGGCTGCTTTGCCGGCTGATTTGGCCCCGATCAGGTGGCTCGGTGCTGGGGGACGATAACAGCGAGAATAACGCGGGGCTGCAAACAGAACGCTCCACGCTGGTGCTGACGCGGCCCCGGCTCCCCCCGTGGGGGTGGTTCCGGGGGTGCTTCCAGCCTTTAATCCCGGGTGGACCTCCCGAGGTGTGGCTGCGTGCGAGGACCAAGGCTCCCGGCCCTCCCCGGTGCCTTTGTTCCTACCTCTACGACTGGAATTCTGCTCTCAGATGGACCTGGGGCTGGTAACGGGGCGTATTTAACAGGACGTATTTAACGGGGCGTATTTAACGGGACACGGCCCCGAATGGCTCAGCCGTGAGCCCGCGGGATGCCCGGCAGCGGGTGCTGAGCAGCCCTGAGGCTGCTTTTGCTGTGGGTGCTCGTTGCCCGCCCCAGGTTTTGGGGAGGAAGGAGAGAACGAGGTCCGTAAGGAAGGCACCTGGAGCACAGCTCCAGGCTCGAATGTCTTACCGGGAGGCCGTGGGGCTGCTTTTAACGTGCGCAAAATCAACCCGAAAGGCAAGCAGACCTCTGCTGGCCTCAGCCTGCCTCCCTTCCTTGCCGCTTTTAGGAGCGGGCCTCGTGGTGGTCGCGTCCAGCCTGGGGCTGAGCGGGATGTGACGGAGCAGGCCGGGACGGAGCAGCGAGCCACGTCAATGGGATCGCGTCGTTGCCCGGCCTCGTTTGATGTAGGCAGCGCTTTGGGGAAAGCTCTGAAAAGGCAGCTCTGAAAGCCTGAACATGGAAGCTGAGCGAGCGCGCGCTCCTCCTGGGGACCCCGAGCCCTCGTGTGGCTCGCCCTCAGGTGCTGTTCCCGTTGCTCCTCGTTTTGCCAGCTGCCTCGGAGCAGCAAAACCGTCCCCGCCTTGGCACCGAAGTACTCGTTGTGAGAGCAGGACTTCGGTGGGTTCGTTAGAAGCATCGGGACTTGGGTTTCCGAAAAATAAACGGACTTCTCCGTGCTAATTCCCTTCGGTGGGGCGGCTTTTGCTGGCTCTCGGCTTTGGAGCTCCTCTAACCTGTTCTCTTGGTCCTTGTCCAGGCAGCGTTCCCTGTGCCACCGCCGTGGAGAAGCCGTGCCGGCCCCGGCAGCCCCGCGTGCGGCGCACCTCGTCGCTGGACACCATCGTGGGCTCCTACCTGCTGGGACAGTGGCCGCGGGACGCCGAAGGAGCCGCTGCTTCGTGCGTGAGTGACAAAGCCACCCAGGTACGGCTGCAGGGCTGTGTCCGGGCCGAGAGAGGGCTGCAGAACCGAAACGTGTGTGACATGGGGACGAAGACAACGCGTTAAGTCCCTGTCCGTCCAGCCGCCGCTTTCTAGGAAGGCTCGGCTCTTTTTTCCCCTTCTCCGCTTCGATTGACTCCACTTTGCTGCGGAGTCGGAATTTCCTTGGCCTTGTTTGGAGGCAGATGGCCTCCGCCTTTGTGCTCCAGCCCTGGCTCAGCGCTAGGTTGTTGGTTTTTTTTTCTCCTGGCTCGCAGTCGTGGGCCAAGCCCTTATATAACGCTCGTGGGCTGAGTGCCACGCGCCGCGAGCCGGCCAGGCTGCTCCCGCACAAGGGCTGGAACAACGCGGCGCTCTGCCGCACGATGGAAAAGCTCCAGCCCTCGAGGAACTCTTAGCAACCTGTAAATATTACTGCCCGGCAGCAAACGCCGCTCGCCTATCTGCGGAGGTGAAAGAATTCCGAGGGATAAGAGCATCCGCTGGCTTAACGAGCCGTTTATTTAGCGCTCTGCCTTAACTTGCAGGTCTTGTTTCATCTTTGCCAGTCAACAATTTATAACTGGGCCGTTTGCAGGAAATTCTCCGTTGGGTTCCAGCTTCCATTGTCCTTTCCCAGTGTGTTCTCGCCCGCTTTTGTTGCGGTGCGTGCTGGAGAGGAAGGGAAAGAATCAGGGAATAACCAAGTCCTCGCTTCCAGACTGCCCGGTGCGTTAACGAGACGTTAACGAGACCTTCCTCGCTGCGACCTCCAGGACTTTGCCACTCTTCCATGCTTTCGTTTATCAGCGCTGGGACTTTCTCTGCTGCCCAGGACGTGTTTGCTTCCCCCCCTTGCTCGGCTGTTTTGCAGAGCCCTGGAGATTTGCTCTCGCAGGGTGCTGAGGTGAGACGCGGGTGCTGGCTGCGCTCTGTTTTCAGGCCTTCCTCTTGCCAAGAGCATCTCCGCTTTTAGGCCCTCTTTCTTTGTGTCACGGCCGTAGACTTCAGCGAGGGTCTTGTGGCACAGGGCGTTGAAGGATCCATGGCTCGGGAGGCTTCCGAGGATTTTCTCCCCATGCCCTGGGCTGTTCCCAGCCCTGCAGTTGGGCTTTTCGCAGCCTCGCCTCTCGCAGTCGCTGGGCTCTTCTCTTTCACTTTCCTCCTGGACGTGATCCGTGGGGATACGAAGTGGCTTTGGGAGCAACGCCACATCCCGAGCTGGGCAGGAGAGGATGTTTGAGGTAGGAAACGAGCTCAGGCCATGTGCCAGAGCTGCGAGGCCGGTGCTTGCCGTAGGATTTCCTATAGCACCGCTCCTCGGCACTGCCTGGGGGTAGCACAGGGGTGGCTGAGACTCGGGGGTAACAGAACACCGGGGTCACGCTTCGGGTGGAAGCAATTTCTCCACTGAAATCAGAGTGACGTCTGTGCCGTGCCGCCTGCTGCTTACTGGTCGGCTTTCTGTCCAGAAGCCACCTGGAAAAGGAAGCCGGGCGCTTCTGGAGGTAACGTGCCTCGTTCCTTCGGTTTCAACAGGCTTGAAAACGTTTGCAGAGCCTTCGGTCATCCTCCTGACTCTGGGGTTGTTTAAAACAGCTGCTGCTCTCGCAGCGGCCTCAGGGGAGGCGTTAAGCTGCTTGGAGAGGAGCTGTTCCCAGGCCCTCTTGCGGGGTCGGAGGAGGGGAGCGTCGTCCCAAGCCTCCCCCAGAAACGGCGGGCGGCAGCGGCACGGGGCGAACATCCCGCCGAGCCCGATTCCCGTTGAGATTCCAAATCTGCTTGGAACAGAGCCGCGCGACGTGCTGGGGCGTTCCTGCAGCCCGACCTCCGGGTTTGGTTACGCCTCCGACCTCTGCTACGCGAAGCTGAGGGCTCCCAAGCGAGCTCTCACCGCGGGGTGAGGCTTTTCCTCCCGGTAACGCTGCCTCGTGCCCTGAAACCCGACGGCACGCGGCGGCGGAGCGGTTGTGGTTCTTCCTCCAGCACTTACGGCTCGGTGAGCTTCATCTCGCCGGGTATTTGCGGCGCTGAAGCCACAGATTTCCGGGCAGGTCTCTCCCCTGCGGGTCGGGTGAGGTTCAGGTTCCCAACGGGCACGCGTTGGGGCAAAACGCCGAGGTTTTGGCGAACGCCTGGGTGTGAACGGGGGGAAGGCTGGAACGGGGCAGCGCTTGACGACTTTTGTTCTTTAGGACTCTGCCACAAGGCTCCAGCGCAGTCACTGTCTGATTGTTCTCAGCAATGTTTCTCCTCGCTTCAGACTCCGGTGTCCTGGCACGAGGCGGAAGCGGGGAAGGCCAGCTCCAGCTGTCACAAGCGTTCCGCTTCCTGGGGCAGCGCGGATCACCGCAGAGAGGTAACGCAGGGCGCTGCCGGCGCTTCGGCAACGTCTGTGGTAGGCCCCGACGGGCAGGAGGCCCCTGCTTGCGAGGGAGGGCGGCGGGAGGACAGGGATGTACTGAAATACCGCTGGGGATGAGACGAGAGCCCCTGCTTATCGCCAACGCTGCCATCTTGGCATTTCTTCGAGGGTTGAAGGAGAGGGGGAGGAGGCGGATTCTTCGTTGCTGGGGGCGGATTGGCTCGGCCGCTTCTGTAGCTGCGACATTTTTTTGCTAGATTGCCAAACTGAAGCACCAGCTCCAGCGAACAAAGCTCAACGGCAGAAGTGGCAAAGAAAAGGAGAAGAGCTCCCCGCTGCAGGGGGACCGTGCCGTCCTCGCGTCGCTCAGGGTACGTCCGCGTCTCCCTCCGCTCTCCTGGTCAGGCGCAGGGCACGCTCCTGCTGGCCTCGTCCAGACGTTTCTCCGAATGCCGCTCCGCTTTCTGAGAACGGAGAATTTATTTTCCCCCCCACCTCTTCTACGCGTCCCTGCGCTTTGCTCTGCACTTAGCGAGCTCACCCGACCCTTCCGTCGGTGCTCGCTGCCTGGAGGGCTCTGGCTGAGCGCGGTGGGACAGGATGGAACGGACGCGGCTCACTTGGGGCACGTGCAACTCACGTCTCCGGCTCTGGGTCGTTACAGGACTCTCCCTCAGGCTTCCTTCCTTCGTCTGCTGGCCTGAGGCTCAGCCCCTGCTTGCACAGGAGCCTGGAAGGGCTCAACCAGGAACTGGAGGAAGTGTTCGTGAAGGAACAGGGAGACGAAGAGCTCTTGAGGGTGAGTGAAGGTCGCGAGATTGCCCTGAATCTCCCGGCTGCTCTCCGAAATCCTTTCCTCCAAGGACAGTCGCTGCCTCTCTCAGCTTGTTGGCCACGGGGACAGGCTCTGTGTCCAGTTTAATTTTGTTCTGGGCGTGTAAACGTCTGAGTTGTGCCAAGCAGCTGCTGGCTTCCCTCCTGAAAACTCGCTGGTGCTACGAGAGATGAGCCAGTGCTCATGTCGGACTGGATGACGCCTCGCTGACAGCATTAATTACTGTCTCAGACTGGCGTCCGGAGGCCGTTTTGTGCTGTGCGGAGGTGGGAGGGGACCCCAGGCAGCTTTTGAAATTCTCCCTGGCGAAAGGGTTTCTTGTTCCGCTAAAGCTTTGTTTCTGCCCTAGATTTTGGATGTCCCAGATGGCCACAGGGCACCAGCGCCTGCCCAGAGAGGCTCTGGAGATGCAGCCCTGACTCTGGAGCCCGGCAGCGGCAGCAGCCTCGCGCTTTCTCCTTCCCCTTCCGTTCCTCTCCGCCCTTCTCCACGCACCCCGGGGAGGCTGGCGGCGGACGAGCTCCGTGCTGCGGACGAGGCGCAGCCAGATCCGAAGGAGAAAGGTGAGCGCTGAGAGTCCTGGGGCAAAAGGGGCCTGCGCTGTGGTATCCGTGGTGCTGCGGCTCCTGCTTGGTCTCCGCACGTGAGACGGGAGCGGGTCGCGGCCAGTTTGGGGAGCAGAGGACTTGGAAAGCTCAAACCATTGTCCTCCAGGAGGGTGGTGTCCTGTACGGGGTGCAGGATGCGAGCTGGGAACCCCGCGGATAAAACCCTGCGGCTTTAGGGCACGGGGTTTGGAAGAGCACGCCTGGGGTTGGCTTCTGGTGCCGCTGGATTCTTAGAAAAATGGCTCAAAAAGGATTTCTCCTTCCCTGCTAGAGGAGGGCAGCCCTTCTCCAGTCCTGGCCTTCGCTTCTTCGCCTCGGCCCAACCACAGCTACGTGTTTAAACGGGAACCTCCCGAGGGATGCGAGAAAGTCCGTGCCTTTGAAGAAGCCTCGTAAGTATTGAGGGGCTGCGGGCGGCGGGGAGCTCCCGGGAGGTTGGTGCGGGGGCAGCTGAGGCTCCTGGTGCTGCGGTTGTCACCCCTGCCCTGTGCTAAAAGTGGGAATCGGTCTCTAAGAAAACGTTTGCCCAACAAAACCCTGGCGGAAGAGCTGGAAGCGGAATCGCCAACCCTGAGGCACTCGGCAGGGTGTCGGGATTCCTTCCCGTCCCAGGCAGTGGGCTGTTCTCAGCCAGCACAGCCTCTCGAGGTGGCTCACCTCAAAATAACCGTGCTTTCAGAACAAAAAGGGGGTTTTGTGCTGCTCTGTGCGTGAGCAGCAGCCCTCGCAGCACAGGTGGTTGAGCTTTTAGTCGGCACGACTCCAGGTGCGTTCCCTGTCAGCCGCGGGGATCCCGTTCCTGATCGCATCCCGTTCCTGATCGCATCCCGTTCCTGATCGCATCCCGTTCCTCCCCCAGCTCCCCCGGCCCCGAGCAGAGCTTCCAGCCTTGCTGCCCAGATAAGAACAAAGTGCACTTCAACCCCACCGGCTCTGCCTTCTGCCCCGTCAGCCTGGTGAAGCCTCTCTTCCCCAACGTGGGCTTCCTCTTCAGGGGCTTCCCGACATCCTCCAGCCCCGGCGCGGGCCCGTTTCCATCCTGCCAGCCCGCGGCCCCCTCCCCGTTCCTCGGGGTGCGGAAGGACGCTGCGGTCGACGGCTTCGGCGACGTCTCCAAGTCGCCCGCGCTGAATTACGAACACTGGAAGCGCGGCCAGCCCGAGGAGAGCGTCGTCTTCCACAGCTCCCTGGTGGTGTGAAGGCCAGGGGAGGGCAAGCCGGCGGCAGCCGCTCTGGCTCCTCCGCGCGTCTCAAGCAGCCCGTGGAGACAAAAGTGCCTTGAAGGTGGGACTGGAGAGCCACGAGGCAGCCCCGGGATTGAGAAACCACAGCAGGCTTCCTCCGAGGATGGTAGGAACTGTGAAGGACCACGCGCCACGGGTCTCCTCGCCGTGAGAGGGGCTCGTTTCTCCAAGCCTCCCCCGTTGGAAGCACTTTCCTGCGTTGAATCGTCGCCGTTCCCTGTGTGATTGTTCCGCTGGTGAAGAGCAGCGCCCGGCAGAGGCAGACCCGTGCTCCCCGGGCTCTGACACAGCCGAGCTGGAGGCTTCAGGGGGAGCTTCCCCGCACTTCTCCCCCCTGCGTGATGTAGGAAGGGGGGAGAAGGGGCTCGGAGGGTGGCTGCCCCTGGACGTGGGGAGCAGGAGGCGATGCTCACCTGCACGAGTAGATCGGCTCCTCGCGTGGTGCGGGGAGGGCTGGGGAGCGGCGCCTCCCTGGGTACCTTCACCCCGTGAAACAAGCCTGAGGGGGGAAAGGAAAGAAGTTTAAGGAGCTTTGGGGAAAAACTGTGCTGAAAGGGGGGGCTGCGGGTGTCTGAACGCTGCCTCCCCCCGGGGCCGTGCTGGGAGAATTGCCTGACGGGGGGAAGGGGACACGGGGAGGGGGACGCTGCCTGCCAGCCCTCCTCGTGTGGGGCACGAGTGTCTGTGGGGTCTTGGTGCTGTGGGAAGAGGGGGTGGAAGCGAAAACCGGGGGGGTGGCACAAAGCCCTGGAGGGGGCCGGGACCCCACGACCCCCTGGGGACCCCCTGGGGACCCCACTCCCGGAGCCTCAGCAGCACCGGGGGGTGGGGTGTGGGGGTGCCGGGGCTGCAGCAAGGCTGCCCAGGCCGTGCCCGTCCCTGGCTTCTCCCGAAGTCGCCCTGTTTTGAGTATTTTTGGCCAGTTTTGACTCTTTCCGACTCTTTTCGCAGCCGTTTTGTGGTGGGGGAGCCCCGAGGAGGAGCCTGGCGGTTGCGGGTCGGGTTTGCGTTGTCTGGCGCTGCCGGTCGTAAAAGGAGAAAGCAATAAATCCATAAAACAATCCATAAAACGATCCAGAAATGTCCGAGGGGTTCGGGGCGGCCCCCCTCGTTCCCTCCCCGAGTCCGGGGCTCGGAGCCGCCCCCGGCCCATTTTAGGGAGGGGAGGGGGGGAGCGGGCTGACCGCGCATGCGCAGCCCACGCTCGAGTCTCTCGGGCGACCGCGGCAACGCCGAGCGGGCCCCGCCTCTGATCCCGCCCCCCGCGGGCTCGCAACCAATCCCCGCGCTCCACATCTGGCAGCGTCATCCTCGGCTCCGCGCTCGCTGAAGGCCCCCAAGCGGGGGCTGCCCTCCGCGCTGCCTGTCCCCGGGGGCTCTCCGCCGCCCTTCCTGTCCCCAAACCGCGGCGGCCACGGCCCCGGCGGGGGGCTCGGAGTTTTCGGGAGCTCCCCCCGGGGCCGTTCCCGCTCTCTTCCCACCACCGTTCCCTTCCCTTTTCCCCACGGCGGGACCGGCAGCGCGGCGGGCAGGCGCGGCCGAACCGGGCGGGTCCTCGGCGGCGGGCGGGCGCAGGCCGGGCTTATGAGGCCGCCCGCTCCGCCGCCGCCGCCGGGCGCGCTGCGGGATGTGGCGCTGGAGCTGGGCCCGGCGCTGAGCGGCGGCACCGCCCCCGGTACCGGCACCGCCATGGGAACGACCGCGGGCGGCCTAGCGCTGCCCGAGCGCCTCCGTCTGCCCGTTTGCTTCCTGGGGGTGTTCGCCTGCTACTTCTACTACGGCATCCTGCAGGAGAGCATGTCAGCGCGGGCACCGGGACGGGGGGCCCGGCCGTGGGGGTCTCAGTCCTGGGAAGGGGGCTCGGAGCTGGGGAAAGTCCCGGCCCCGGGGGGGTCCCGACACTGGGGGTCTTGGGCCCGAGTGGGGAGGTCCCGGCCCTGGATATCCTCGGCCCCTGGAGGGCTCGGAGCCGGGGAAGGTCGCGGTCCCGGGGGTGGGTCCAGACCCTGGGGGTCTCGGGCCCGAGGGGAGGGTCCTGGCTTTGGAGGTCTTGGCCCCGGGAGGGGGTCCCGGCCCCGGGGAGGGTCTTGGAGTCGGGGGGGGTCCCGGCCCCGGGGGGGGCCCCTCGCCCTGCGCCCCCCCCCCCGGGGGGGGGGGTCCCTCGGCCGTGTCCCGTGGAACCGTTCCAGGCTGGGGGTGCCCGCCGCCCCCTCACCACATCCCCCTCCTGCAGCACCCGTGGCAGGTACGGGGAGGGCGCCCAGCAGGAGAAGTTCACGTACGCCCTGAGCCTGGTGTTCATCCAGTGCGTGATCAACGCCGCCTTCGCCAAGCTCCGTGAGTCGCTGCTGGGGGGCGCCGGGGTGCTCCCGGGGAGCTGCGGGTCCAGGTTGGGGCGTGCGGGGCTCCCTCGGGCCATGAGCCCGGCTGCGAGCAGCTCGGCTGGGTTAATAGGGGCTTTTTGGGCCGGATGGGACGGGATGGGATGGGACGGGATGGGACGGTGGCTCTCTGTGCTCTGGCACGATCGGGGTTGGCTGCTCTTCATGCAGCTCTGGCACCATTAAAACGCTTCCAGCTTCTCGGGGCTGCTCGCAGCTCTTCTGACTTCCTCCTCCTCTTTCTCCTCCTCCTGCTCTCCCTTCCAGTGATCCGCTTTTTCGACTCGGTCAAAGTGGACCGGACGCAGAGCTGGCTCTACGCCGCTTGCTCGCTCTCCTACCTGGGCGCGATGGTTTCCAGCAACTCAGCTCTGCAGTTCGTCAACTACCCGACTCAGGTGATGCGGGGCAGGCTCCGGGGGACGAGGAGGAGGCGTTAAAGGGGCACCTCGGCACTCGGTTACCCCCCGGTGCTCCGGGTGGTTCAGGACCGGCCCCCAGGCTGAGGAAGCGACCGCCACAAAGAGCAGCTGGGAGGGGAAACGGCACGGAGGGAGCTTTTTGATGGCTTTTTGATGCTCCGTTTCTTGTATCTCGTGTCCTGGGACCATCTCGCTCTGTTTCAGGCAGCGCTGTGTGGTGTAGGGAGGTGCTGAGAGAGCTCGGGGCGTTCCAGGAGGGGAGAGCGATTTGTAGGAAAGGTGGATTTTGTTAGCCGGGAGGTGCTGTTAACGTCTGAAACAATTTCCGGGACTTGTGCCGTTAATTTAACAGCTGCTCGAGGGCAGGGGGTTCGTTCTTTTCATCTCTGGGTGCCCTGTGTCAGGGTGGTCACCTCGCGTTGCCACGATTCCTTTTGTTGCAGGCAGGCGACGGGCGTGCAGGTGGTTTATCTCTTCTTTCTTTTCTAGGTCCTGGGCAAATCCTGTAAGCCCATTCCAGGTAAGCAAATTTAACGCTTGTTGCGTGGATTTCTCGTGCCCTCAACTCATCTGAGGAGCTCAGCTGGAAAAACAGCGCGTCCCTTTCTGCCGTGTTGCAAGGAGGGCGAGCGGGGTTTTTCCCCTCTGCTGTTGTGTTAAATTCCCATGAGAGGGTTTTGGGAGCAGTCTGTGATTTTGCTTCCTCGCAGTCATGCTGTTAGGAGTGACTTTGCTGCGGAAGAAGTATCCTCTGGCCAAGTACCTCTGCGTCCTCCTGATAGTCACAGGCGTGGCCCTGTTTATGTATAAACCCAAAAAGGGGGCTGGAGGCGATGACCACATCTTCGGCTACGGAGAGCTCCTGCTGGTGAGTACAAATAACCCCGAGGCCGTGCTGCGGCAGGTCGGGGAGGAAAGAGCAGTTCCAGTAGGGAACGTGTGCAGCAGGCGTTCCCTAAAGCTGCTGTGAGAGCAATTTGAGGGGGTTGACACCTCGTTGAGGTTGGAGGGTGTCCTCTAAAACTCTCCCCGCGTGGGGAGATCCAGAGATCCATGCAGGAGTGCGTGCACGGCCTTCTTTGCACGTTTTGAGGCCACGGCATTGGTATTTAACGAGCGATTGGGATGCTTTAAAAAAAAAGGAGGGGGTGCTGAAGGCGTTCCCCAGGCCAGGTTTGCTTTGCTCTGCTCATCTCCCCGTCTCCTTTTCTCAGCTGCTGTCGCTGACCTTGGACGGGCTGACGGGGGTGTCGCAGGACCACATGCGAGCTCACTACCAGACGGGTTCCAATCACATGATGCTCAACGTCAACCTCTGGTCCACCCTGTTCCTGGGAGCTGGTGAGGAACGCCCCGGGCAAAGCACAGCCGCGCTCTGGGACGCCCCGCGGGACGGGACGCTGCTCCAGAAAGGGCCTAGAGCCCGTTCTGCACAACACCTTCGGTTTTTATTCGTGTATTAAATCTGGGCGTTCACTGCAGCCCTTCTCACACCCGCTAGAGGACAGTGCCTCACACAGCTTCGCTTCTGAGGAGTCCTCCCTGCAGCTGGCGCCCGCTGGGTTATGAACATCAGCCGAAATTATCCTTTGCTGCTTGGGCCGTCTCCGGGCTAATCGTTCATTCTCCTCATCTCGATGTTTCTCGCAGGGATTCTGTTCACCGGAGAGCTCTGGGAGTTCTTGAGTTTCACCGAGCGCTACCCCAGCATCATTTCCAATATCCTGCTGTTTGGCCTGACGAGTGCACTGGGTCAGGTAAACGCGCTTCCCTTCTGCAGCCTTCAGCGGGTTTGTTTGCATGGCAGAGAGGGCAGAGTAAGGTTGCCTGGCTTTTTGTGGCTGTGGTTATTGCTCGCTGCCTTCGGAATAAAATCGATTTAGGGTTATGTGCAAGAAAGCAGGACTTGGAATAGATTCTCTTGGCTCTGGCTCTGTGGCTTTTCGTCTTAAATTGTGGCCTGCGTTGTATTTTGTCCAGTCCGAGTGACAAAAGGCATCTCTTTGTCTTGACAGAGTTTTATTTTCATGACTGTGGTGTACTTCGGCCCCCTGACTTGTTCCATCATCACCACGACGCGCAAGTTCTTCACCATTTTAGCATCTGTCATTCTCTTTGCCAATCCCATCAGCACCATGCAGTGGGTGGGGACGGTCCTGGTGTTCTTGGGTAAGTCTGGAAGGCGAACGCCCCCCTCCTCTGTTACCTCAAACCGAGACAACACACGGCAAGGGGAGAGCTAACAAAAGGTGCCGGTCAAAAAATGTGATGGTATTGAAGTCTGCCGGTGGGATATTTAACTTCTTTACCAAAAGGGTTGTTAGACATTGGAACGCGCTGCCCAGGGAAGTAGTGGAGTCACCATCCCTGGAGGTCTTTAAAAGACGTTCAGATGTAGAGCTTGGTGATGTGGTTTAGTGGGGACTGTTAGTGTTAGGTCAGAGGTTGGACTCGATGATCTTGAGGTCTCTTCCAACCTAGAAATTCTGTGATTCTGTGATTCTGTGATATGTGCTAGAGTGGGAAAAGAGGGGACGATTTCTGGCAGATCTGTTTAGCCAATTTCCCCCCCCCCACACATGCCTGAGTCCCTGTGGAGCTGATTTTCACGTAGCTCCTCGTGTAACGTTTGTTTCAAGGATGTGAAGAAATTTGCCATGCACGTGAATTCTTTTCCCTTTGCAGGCCTTGGACTTGATGCCAAATTCGGAAAGGGAGTGAAGAAGACGTCCCATTGAGGAGCTGGTTGATCTCTGCAGTTGGAATGAACTTTTAATTTATTGTCTTGTACCTCAAAATCTGTTATGAAACTGGACTCAGGATAGGTAATGAGAAGGGGAATGTTTGGATTTTGGGATTTTGGGATTTTGTTTGTTTGCTTTAGTTTTTTTTAATTTTGAATTGTCGTTAAGTGTAATGCTTCAGTTTTAACTGTAATCAAACATTTCGTATTTTTTTTCTGTAATCAAAGCTGCATTACCAGATCCTAGCAGCAGGATGAAATTCTTGCCTTAACAGGAAAAAACAAATTCATATCTTTATTAAAGAAAAGGAGACAATGGCCACTTTGCCGGAACTTTAATTTCAGTACCATAGGCTGACCTTGGGGATGAAGAGCACGCCTCTCTCCGAGGAGAGAGATGGTCCCAGAATCACGTTAGCTCTTTGGTACGGCCTGGAAAGATCCCTGGATGAAACGCCTGTGTTGAAGAGAAGCCCCTCTTGTGATGGTGTGATTTTTTAATATTCCATAATATAATACGTGTAAACACTGAGTTGCATTACGTTCCTCATCCAAGCCCTAAAACAGAAGCAACTCTTGGCATACGGAAAAGTTTACAGGAAACCCGTTTAACCGCTGGGGCTGAAATTAATTCCTTTCATCCCCCCCTGCTGCCGAAGGAACAGGACCCTCTGCTGCTCAAACCGTGCCAAGGCTGCGCGACAACGGCTTCTAAATGTTGAAAGGACCCTTGTTAATTAAGCGCCATCACGGGGAGCTTGTGAACACCCGCTCCTGAGCAGAGGCTAGGTCCCCGGTGTCGTAGGGGGAGGAGTTGTTATCATAATGATGCCTTCGGAGTTGGAGAGCAAAATTCTCCAAAGAACGAACTTTACACATGAAAGCACGTTCCTAGCAGCTGTCGCTTGGTCTCCATCTGTTCGGTGGCTTTGGCCTTTTGCCCCTCCAGATGGGATCTTGATCTCTTTCCTGAGCGGCTGTTGTAAGTCTCCTTTCCTAGCCCCTGCTATCCCGGCCCCTCCGGTGTTTCTCACGACTTTTTGTTCATCAAATTTAGTTTTCATTTAATCCGTCTTGCTGTCCTATATCTCTACTCAAACAGCACAGTTCCTGCAAAATTAAACCCAAGGATATTAAAGGGTTTTACGCTGTCACCTTCACCTCTTTATTAACTTGCGTTGCCTTAAAGGTCAAGTGATAAGTAGCAAACAAACATGCTTGTAGAGAATCCTGAAGTAAAAGCTTCCGTGAATTAACTCCATGCCTGATGGACGCCATGTGCTGGCATCTGCTACTGGACAAAGATTCCAGCTTCCCCGAAGATTCGTCCTTCACGGTATTTCTCAGGTGATGAGTGCTATTTACGTGTTATAAAAGGGAGCAGAGAAACTGAATGCCTTGTTCACGAACGCTGTGTGGTAGGTAGGAATTAATTATCTCCCATGTCTTAATCATAAAACCATCTTCCTTTCCATTCGTAGGACTTGGTGGGACAGAGGGGTGTTTCTTAAATTTAACCAATTCTCAAACTCAGTAACCAAAATCAGCAAAAATATTCTGTTAGTTTTACAGACTTGTTTTCCCTCCTGTTGAATTCGTAATCTAACGTAGGAATAGATCTCCTCTCACTGTGCAAATACGAACACCTGAGAAATGCCCTATAAATCACTTCCCCAGCCATCTACCTCCATGTGATCGTCTTGAAAACTGCTCAGAAATACCCTCCGTTAAGTCCTGGCTGTTCCAAACCGCAGCTCTGCTCTAGAGCGCGTGCTCCAAATAAAACGGATTCATTCTGGTTTGATTCCACGGAAGCAGACTCGCTCGTTAGCAGCAATTCTTTAGTGACCAAAGCTCTTCAGAAAGTGGATGATCGGAAATTGAGGGACTGAGACAGCAGCAGCCTTTCTCCGCTTTATCAGTGATCTTTCTTTACAGCATCTCAAGCCAAGTTGCCTCTTGAGGACTGGGCAGGAGGAGGTGACTTCCGAGCTAGTTCTGGGCTCTTCCTGTTTTCCCCCTCTTGCCCCAGGTCTTAAGTGTAGCTTTAGGAGAGTCAGCGTCTTTAAAATGTAAAGAACCCAATCTTCGTGTTGCTGGCTGTTTCCTTAACCACTGAAAAGAAGTTTCCGTAGGCTTAGGGGATGTTTTGGTGGAACGCACGGATCTGTCCCCTTCCCCACACTGCAGCAGCCCGGAGGACCCGCAGAAAGCAAAAAGCTGCGAGATTTCTGGGGCCTATTTTCTGAGCCAAGATTTGTCTTTACCAGTATCTTCAACTTGTCTGTATTCAGAGCACAGATTTAAAGATCAGTCTGCCAAGAAGAAAGAAAATAAAGGAGATTTTTTCTCTCTCCTGATTTCTGAAGCTGCCTTGACCCAATTTAGCTCTAAAGCCTGTTCCTGGGTTGGCTCCAACTTGGTTCTTGCTGCACCTCCAAACCTTAAGTCAATAAGAAATTCTAAAACAAAGGCAGCTCTTGTACCTACCTCGATCTGAACCCTTCGGATTTCCTTGGACAGCTCTCTCGCTGTCTCGGCTCCAGACTCGTGTACTGCGAGATCCCAGAGGAGGCTACAGAAGCAACTCAGGAAGCTATTTTCAAATCAGCCCTGGCTTCTTGGATGGTTTTAACAACACTGCCACAAAACAGGTCTCCAGCTTTGAGCTGCCGGGAGGACTGCTGTAAGAGCTCTCCCCCGTGGCAGACCGGTTACCCCGTTCTCAGAAGCCTGCCTGCTGGTGGCTTCTGGCTGCGTGAGTCCAGCCGTCTCTAGGTAAAGACAGGTAAACTCCAAAGGAACTGGGTTAGGGCCTGTTAAAGTTTTCACCCTGCGCTAGTTTTCCTGTTAGAAATGTTAACTCTTCTTGGAGGCACCTGAGAGGAATGATCTTGTAATAGGGTGGGTTTTTTGGCTTTGTTCTTTATTTTTTTTCTCTATAAACAATGTAAGTATCTTCAGGCAGAGGGCAGAAGGCAGAGACTGAATCAGAATGCTTGAATTTCTGTTGAAGTGTCAGAAAAGGCTTCCTGTCTTTAACGAAGAGATTAGTTATCTACAAAGCATCGACAGAGCTTATTTTAATTTTCCTAGATACTGCTGAACATCTAGGGTGCAGCTGTGCAAATGAGTCTTAAACGTAATTGTTGCCGTCCAGTTATATTTTGTTTGTTGGAAGAAGGATGTGTTTTGCTCTCAAATGTTTTTAGAAATGTTTTAGTGTAATGTTTAGGCTGACTTACCAAGGAGTTACTAAAGGGAGTGCTTGTGGCTTGCTTCTCCATTCGCGGTCTTTCTCTGAGTAAAGAGGAAGGGAAATCAGCTGAGTAGGAGACGAATTTATGAAGTGCCTTAGAGAAAGCCCTGCAAGTGCAAACTGCAAAGGTCAAGCCAGTTGTGAAACCATTCCGTCCTCTTCTGTTGGGCCGTGTCCCAGCCCTGAGTCCATTCGTGACTCAGCCACTTACCAGCAGGGGGAACTCTTCTTTCAATAATTTTCAAGAAATATGAGAAAAACAAATAAAAAATGGTCCTTGTCTAATTAGCAATAGGATTGTACTTCCAAAGCCTTTGTGCTTACAGTAAAAATAGAACGTAGAAATCAAGGGCTTCCTCCGTTTTTATTCTGCTTAATTTTTAACCATCAGCAGAGACCAGATTGAAGCGACGTTGTGAGGAGCTTGAAGACGATCTGTGCAGCCCTTCATTACAGGCAGCATGTGCATAAAGAAGCGTGTGGGCAGCTGCATGGCCTCCTGTCCTCGTGCGGCACAAATAGCTGCCTTCCTGCACAGCGGCAGCCACGGGCATCACAGTTGATGTTTTCGAAAACATTTCTGCCAGAATTCTCCCAGGAACCTTGTCAGTTCTTGGTGGTTCCAGGGAGATGGGAAGTCGTGCACACACTGAGAGTAAACAGCAGATTACATTGCTGCGGTGTTTGTGCCTGTTGTCCCTCCAGGAGGAACTCGTTGATGTATCAGCTAAGAAAGGTGAAGTTTTATTTCACAGCTAACCGAGACATGGCACCCGCAGGGGGGGAAACTTGGCAGCTGCTTTCCTTTGCCTTTCATCTTCCTTGGCTTTATGAGCTCCCTCTGCGACTCCATCAACAGATGTTTAAAAAACATAAAACGTTTAGAGAGTATACAGAGTAAGTTAGGTGGTAGTGTGCATGCATGTGTTCTGTAGAAGTGATTCGTTAACGCTGGTAATTTGGTGGTCACAGGATAGTAAAGACTCGTGCTCAAATGACAACAGTTTGAGAGAACGAAGTTATTGGTACTGCTTTGAAATCAATGAGTTACCAATCTTAACGATGCCGTTAAAAGAAACCATCACCCTCGTGGTAATTCCTCAAGAAGAGGGGAGTTGTTCTGTGCCACTTCGTTTTGTGCCACGTCGTTAAGATTCAGCAATGATGGGAGCTTAACCTGCAGGCCTCCACGTGCTCTTGCAAAGGAAACGGGAATTCCTCTCTGGCTTCTCAGGCTGAAAAATACACGAGAATCAAAATAGCAGCTATCGGGGAAAATCCATGCAAGCTTTAGAGTCCCACTTCAGCACATGGAAAGCTTGTCAGGGCAGCAGGGAGGGGAGGTGCATTTGGAATGGATATTCTCATAACCAAATTTCACACTCGGCTTTGCAGTTCATAACTAACGATTTCAGCAGCGGTGAGTGCGGGACGCATCTGAGGAACGGGAACAATAATTACCTCAAACTGAAACCGCTCCAGCTGGATGTCACTGTGCAATGAGGTGTTAACGGTTTTAAATGTTTTAAGGAAAAAAAATAAAACAAGAATTGTGTTTAAGGCTGCAGGATTAAATCAGCAGTGAAAACAGTCATTTTTTCCCCTGCTTTTGATGCTCTCCTATGGTGCTTGCACGGTCGTTCTCCTGTTTGTGTATGCATATGCACACAGGTTCCTTGCCACTTCTTACATATTCTTCATCAGCGAGGTTCAGTTTCGTAGTGAAGCTAACGGTCCATTTCCAAAACTCTTTATGAACAATTAACCTGGTTTAATAAACGTGTTCTGAAGACAGCACGTTTTTCATGCACCGTATGGTACGTGTTCAAATTCTGACTCATTTAGCAGAAGAGTTTTGCTGGGAGAATGAAGAAAAAACAAAACCAAAGCAACAACAAAAAGCTGACGGAGCGGGGGGGACAGGTGCAATGTGTGGGTTTCTTCTTGCCCTTCCCTTAGGGTCAGGTCCTTTACTTACTCCTCAGTTACTCCAAGAGCAGCACAAATGTGCAGCATCCATCAGTCCTAAGAGCAGTTCTCTTAGCATAGACCAGATGCGAAAGAATCCCCACAAATTAAAATCCAGACGGGTTAGTCATGAAAACCTTTCATCACTTGGAATGAAGACCAAGTCTTCTGCTCGACTACAATGTGAAAAGTGGAGTGGGAAGTGAAACGTTTTAATAGGTATACATAATCTGGGGGACAGCAAGAAAAGCTTTCTGTAAGGGCTGGATGTAGAAGTTGTATTTCTGCAGGTGGAACTAGCATGCCACACCTTTTCATCAGATGTTGTTTTCATTTTCCTTTTAAATGCAGGCTTTTATACAAGGCGACATGAATAGAGAGCATTGGTAGCAGAATCTGTCCTCCAAAGGATTGTCTCCCACCCTAAAATTAAACATGACAAGGCAATAAAATCTCAACCCTTACGTACGCTCGAACAGGAGCAATCATTGTCTCCATTTTCTGTGGTAGTAGAAAAAGCAGTTGAGTTTATATCCTCTGGCAGTTTGATAGCCTGACATTCATTAACTAAACTTCGTAAAATCACTTCTCAGAACAATGCAAACTGTTTTCCAGGCAAATAGCACCTCTCCTATGGGTCACCAGCTTGGAGGAGCTGGCCCTGCTTTTCAGACAAATTTGCAAGTTCATCCTCCGATTGAAGTCGTTCTCAGAGCTGTAGCGTGACTTTCTCCCAAGGTCTTGGCAGATCTCATTTAGCGAATGTGGCAGGCTGTAATCTGTTAATTAGTTTTACGGTGAACGCGGCAGGAAAAACAAAATAGTGGTTTCAGGATTAAGAAACGACACCCATCTTGGTGAGCAGAATCTGCTCCTGCTTTAGGAGCTGTGTGGCAATCCCCCGCCCTCAAGCGTGTGACTGGTTACCGGCAGTTTTACATTTTGGTATGAACAGCTGGGCTAGATTTGCAAACAGGGAGCGTTCACAGCCGCACCTGGAGAGATCTAAAACAGATCTCCACACACTGACCACAACTGAACGACCAACTTCCCTGAGTAACGAGGCCTGAAGTTTATCAAGTTGAGCACTTTAAATTAGTGCAGGGTTTCTACATGTGTTTAATTATCTCTGATTTGGTAAATTCTATGATTTTTTCCCCCCTCTGTCTATATTCCATTTAAAATCACTGGGGCACTGCTTCACATGGTTTCATTAATATTTCTAAGCAGCAAGACACCACGACCTGATCATTGAAATGCCCAGGAAAAAAAATAAATAATGATTTTGCAGTTGGTAAATATTTTAGCAAATGTGAGTTACATAAAACTTGGGCAGCCATACAGGACGCAGCGTTTCCTCTCGTCATCTGCAGACTTACCCAGTCGCAGTAAGGGACAGCATAGTCCTGTAACAAAATAAGAGCAGTGCTGAAGAAGAATTTACTGAGGGCTGGTGTAGGAGGAAAGGAACAGGATAGGAACATCAAACAAGATCAGCATGGTCTCCTTGGGAAATCAGGTTAAGGATAACGTGATCATACGCTTAGACTACAGCATGCAGATGTCTATGGTAGAAGGAAGATGTGACAGAGAGAAAATTACTTCTGTTCTTCACGGCTTCTGAATGCTTGGTTTTGAAATCACTTTTCTAGAAAAAAAATCTATGTAATAACTATTTACAAATGAAATGAAAGCATCTGAATACAATTACTGCCGTTTTGGTTGCAGTAACTTCATGGCACAACAGCCATTGCAGGACTTTGTTAATGAGAAGGCGGAAATAACCAACTGATTAGCTCTCCATCGAGCTGTTCGGCTCTGTAAGAACGTTCTAGAGGAGCACTGCTTAAGACACGATACTTGTAGAACTTGTGTATAGTGACAATTAATAATAACCTTTGTCATTGCGGTTGAAAACAAACATTTAGAAAGCTCTCCTCTCTTTTGCTAGCATAAAAAGTAAATAAAGCAAGATGGCATCAGGATTCATAAGTCCATAGCTAAGTCATTGAAAAAAAAATCTTAATTTGTGTGCACCTCAGAAATCCTAGCTTTTCCATACCTGTTATTTCCTGCAAGGTCCAGACTGCAAATGCAGTTTTAGACTTTTCCTTTACTCCATCACTTCTCTTCGTTGTCGCCTACTTTTTTTTTGCTGATTCACTTCTTTTTTTCTCTCCCCCACTCTTTTTTTTTTCTTCCAGCGATTTGAGCCCTTTATGCTCATTCATCCTCTCATGCTCTGTTCTATGGAGTGAATCTTATCCTTGATTTTGAAGTCTTTTGTTCAATTATCTCTCTGTACCTGCAGAAGGGGAAAGCAGCAGTGATAAAAACTTCAGACTCTGTTCCTTGCATTCCCACCTCTCTACTAAGGAAGATCGCTGTGATAACATTGAAGATTAATTTTTGTTGTGGAGAAAAGCTGGCTTGAATAAATTGAAGGACTTTTGACAATGTTCGGAGGTCCTCCACTCTGCAGGTGCTAGCAGAGTTAACGGCGTCTTAGAGAAAGGAAAATAATTTCACAGACCATTAGGGCTGGTGGGAAGCAGCAGGATCAGGTTTTAATGAATACAGGATCAAAAGCATCTTAAAGCAAAACAGCACTGCAAACAAGAGCAGGCTCATCAGGGAAGACAGGAGATGCTTCTAACGAGAAACAAAGGACCAACTCAAAGACATTTGGGAGTCACTTTCTCACAATAGTGCATTTTAAAGTATAATTTCCTCTTCTAAAAAAATGAGCTTTGATACTTTTCCAATACGCGTAAAAATAGGTACTACGAGCAGATTCCCTGCAATTAAAATCTCCCAAGTCAGAATTTTTCCAAAGGAGGTCAAGACATTTTAAACAATGTTTGTCTTCTCACAAACAAAACTCCTTCTGAATCACAGCAGCAATGCCCAACTTCAACTACTTTGCAGTATTTTTCCTCCAGGAAAGCAAATCCTGAGAAATACGTCACCAGATACTGGAGGGTTCTGACCCTTCAGGTCAGGAAGGGTGGTACCTGGAGAATTTTGGAACCTGTAATAATATACGTTGGTTGTAAAAGGTCTGGTTTCAGTCATAGTTTTTAATCTGGATGCCTAAAATCACCTTATTTCTATACTCTTCTGCATCTCTGCTTTGGAACTGGAAGCAACCAGTTTCTAAAGGCGTCCTGGTTCCCTGGTTTTTATTATTATTTTAATAATTTTATTTTAGTATGAATAAGCCGCTCAACTTCTCTACGCTTTTAAAAATTTTTAAAGGCCGGGTAATATTCAACTTAATTTTCTTACTCCGTGCAATACTGAGGAGTTAGTTAATTTGTACAACAGCTTGAAAAATGTCTTAATTAGTATTAGATTTAAAGGAGAAGTTGGAATACTGGACTCCATCTAGCTCAGTACTTGCTATTCTATTGCAAATTAAATTTTGAAGAAAAGGGATGCAGAAGAAAAAGCTCACCAGTTTCCTCTCCCTGGAGAATCCACAGACTGACTTGGTTCAAAGCAGCCTGCGTCTCAGAAGCTTTTCCTTTCATCACAAACCATATCAGCACTTACTGTTCTCTAGTGTGTTCTGCCAGTGCCAAAGCTGAGACTCCTTTGACAAGATAAATAATAATGTTGGCTTTGTGCGGGGCTAGGTGAGAGCATGACATTTTCAAGAGGATGGAGGAGACACCCTCACAGAAGTCGGGCTGGAGGGATAAAACCTATTAGATTTCCAAATGGCTGTGGCACAAATATTACTATTTCACTATGAAACCATAGAAAGCCTGCAATACCAGGATGCTTTTTGTCTTAAATTTTAAACAAACAAACAAACAAAAAACCATTCTCAAGCCAAGAAATGATTCCACTACTGCTCGTGAATACGCCGCAGCATTCCTTTTGCACATCCAAAATGTGTTGTATGGATTTCTCATTGACGTAAGGAGAGGTGAATCAAATAACTTGCAATATTTGTTTGACTGTTGCATATATAAAAGCCTCGTTAAGTCTCCCCAATGACTGGAGACGGATTTGGTTGAGAATGATTTTGTTTGTTTTTGTAACAAAGACAGCGAAAACAGGAAATAATTAAATAACTGTTTTCATACTCTCCTGATCATCAGAAGCCTATATGAGATTTTAATTAGTGCTGCGTTTTCAATAACTCTGTAGCCGTACGTGTTGCAGATTCTTTCCTGGATAACAGGGAGATAATTATGAGAATCCTGTTTTTCAGTCTCTCACTGAAGGGATGGCTGATACATTTAATCATGGTGTGGAAATGCTGGCAGCTTTCTCTGAGTTCAGCCTCTCTCTAATTACATTTTTAGATTTTTAGTAAATTGAAAGGGAAAACGTAGGAACAAAATAATTAAAACCAAAGGGGAAGTGAATATTAAAAAGCAGCAGCTATTTAAAATTCTTGCACACAACTCCTTTACGGACATCAGTTTAATCAGCTTTGCATAAAAATCAAACTTACATTTACACAAAAGTAACGCTGGCAAACCTATATGTGTATTAGTATTTGTCGGTTCTTTTCGTGCAGAAAAAACAACCTGTCTTGCTTCATCCAGATGATACCAGGAATTATAACCCCAGCAAACGCATTTGAGGATTTGGTGCTCTCACATGCACGTTGGTGTCAGAACACACCAGCACAGTCCCATGTGAATTTTCAAGGTGCAAGCAGTACCCGCGCCTAGGAATTGTCTGGTAATTTTAATACAGAATTGGATTAAAGGTAGATGGTAAGGTTTGTGAAGAGTAAGTGACAGCATTTCACTTGATGTCTGCCACTGAGGAGGACAGAACTGACCCCAGGTAACTTATTCATATGGAGGAGGTGAGATTATGTCTTCATGTTCACAGATACCCAATTTAATTTTCCACTTCCGGGGAACAAGAGAACTTTGATCGGAAGAATGTCATCAGCTGCAAAACAGGTTGACCTCCCTCCTGCTCTGTGGCACGTGGACAGTCTTGAATTAAAGGAGACATTTTGATTTATTCTAAAAACAAAAAACAACAACAAGCTGTATCAAAACTCCTCAACCTAAGCACTCTAATGCAGTGGGGGGTCAGGGGCATCTTTTTTTTTATTATTATTATTTTCTCTAATATTGGTCCTTCAATTTCCTTCTGCATTTCAACTATAGGAGAATAAGTGCATGAGTAAAAATGTAGAGTTTATGTTGGGAATCTGAAAGGCAGAAAAAATGGAAAGGGTACAAAAATAAATTTCTAGGAGAAATGCGTATCCAGAATAGGAGTGGTACGACCATTTCTCTACTTCCCACGAGGCAGTTTTATAGCATTTCTTCATTACAATGCAGCATCACCTGCTGGTTTCTCACCATGGGCAGCAGTTTGTGAAATGAAGGAATGAAGCAGGGTCCAAAAATCAGTCATGACTTGGTTAAGATGCTTGCCAAGAAAACCCGGGACACTGCAGAAAGTGTTAGCAATGAGAAGGGCAATATTGGCCGAGTCAGTAGTGGACAAAGGTAGAAGTCTGGTAAATAGGACGGGCTGTGCTATGAGAAGCTCCATTTTTCATCTGAGAATGAGATAAGGAATAAAACAACTGCATTTTTAGTTTAAATAAGCGTAGTCATGATATGTATTATGCATTGTAAAATTAACTACAATGCCTTTCCAATTTCATTCACAGCTTTCACATCAGTTGTTACCCCATAAAAATCCCCTGAGTCTCTGATAAGGACTGCTATTCTACAGTGCAGAAGGATATGCTTAGGAGAGTGGAAACATATATTCATAATTTATAACAAGAGAGTGGGAATATATGCATTACAAACTAAAATTTCACAATTGTGATAAATGCCTCAGAAGTTGTAATAGGCTACTATCCGTATGTAGGAGAGGGAACACAGAACATGGCTTACCTTTGCTAAATCCACCAACATATATAGATTTGGATGTCTCCTACCCTCTTTTAAATTTACTTCCTACCACATTGTTGGTAGCATTCTTGGTAGCTCAAGAGTTGGTAGCTCAACTCTATAGTATCTTACAAATACCTGGCTAACTTGGTTATAGGGGTGTTTATTTGTGCAACTGGATTAATTCACTCCAACATGAGACTGAAACTCGGGCAGGAAAAAAAGGCTTGCTCAGGATAAACCTCTACAGGTGTTTTAAGTAATTAAGGACTACCAACACTGAAAATTGTGCCTCCTCTGGTTGCAAACCATTACAAATTAGAACAAGAGAAGACCTGTGTATACAAGAGAAAAGGTTTACCAGTAATTTGGGCTGGAAGGAACTTCAGGAGGTCATCTGGTCCAGCCTCCTGTCAGAGCAGGGTCACCTGCGTGATCTGACAGGGCTGCTCAGGGCTTTATACAAACAGGCTTTGAAAACTGCCAAGGTTGGAGCCTGTGAAGCCTCTCTGGGCAACCTGTTTAAATGCTTGACAATCATCACGGTGAAAGCTCATTTTATAACAAGTCTAGATCTCTCATTTCGACTTGTTTCACATCCCTCCTGCCATGCATCACTGTGAAATGCTTGACTCAATTTCCTTCATAACCTTCTTGTAGGTACTCCTTTTAAGCTTTGTATTAAAACCCCACAAAGACAGATTTGCTGTATAATCCTTTTTCAAAAAGTTTAAATCAAGGCTTTAACTTTGAAGTTTAAAAACTTCACCAATCTTCCTCAAAACTTGGCAAGAAACTCCCATTGCATACAGTGGGGGGAAGCCTTTCTTCAAAAGCCCCGCTGACCCACGTGCTGTGGTGGCCTACGACTGTTATGTTAGATGAAGGGTAAGAATTATATGTGCGTTTTTACTTCACAACAACAAGCCCAACCCTCAAAAGAGTGAGGAAGGCAGGGCAAACGAAGAGGAGCAGAGGAAGGCAGGCATCATCACAGCAGCAAAAAGAACGGACGCTAAAAAAATAAAACAAAACTAAACAGATCTCTAAACAGCCCTAAAACTCTAACACGACCCCAGAGGAGGCTGAAGGGGCGTACGGCGCCCACGGCTCCTCACAGGGCTGTGAGGGAATGGCGGCCCCGCTCGACGCCTTTCCCGCCTTTTTCCCCGCCCCTCCCCCCCTCCCCTCGCACCCCGCTCCCCCCCGCCCCTCGCGTGGCGCATGCGCAGTGCGGCCGCCGCTCGGCGGCTGCGGGGCGCTGTGGTGGGGAGCGCGGCCGCGTGAGGGGAGGGCGGTGCGAGGAGGCCGCACGGGGACAGCGGGACCCTTCGCAGGTGAGGTGGGAGGGACCGTGCGGGGCCACGAGCGGCAGGAAGCGGGGCGAGGACTGGAAACGGCCGCAGGGACGGGGGGGGGGTGGAAGGCGGCGCCGTCCCTCACAACCACCGGGAGGTGTGTGTGTATGAGGCGGCTCCCTCCCGTCCCTGCCGCGGCCGTGCCGCCTGAGAGACCGGCACGAGCCAGCTCCACTCCGCTCCTCCGCCGGCTGTTTAAGTGGCACTGCGACAGGAGCGGCGCCTTGCCAAATAGTGAGCTCCGTAAACCCTAAGGGACTTTAAGGCACACCGCGCATGCTCCAGAGCGCTGCCAGAAAGTGAGCCCAAAAGGCACAGAGGGAGGGGGAGGCGGCACTGCGCGCGCATGCGCAGGGGAGAGGCGAGAGCAGGGCGGCGGAGCGCGCACGCGCGGAAGTCGGCGTGCAGGCAGAGGGCGCGTGCGCAGCAGGAAGTCGAAGGCGGGGAGGTCTCGTGCCGGGCAACGCGCGCGTGCGCATTGGCAACGAGCGAGGAGCCGGGGAGGCGGTGCGAGGCGAGCGGCGCGCATGCGCGGCCGGGCCGGGGGGTGCCGGGAACGGCCGTTGTGGTGCGCGGCGCCTGCGCAGTAGGCTGCTGCGGGGACCTGCGGAATAGTGAGCCGCGGCGTGCGGGCGGGGGGGGGAGCGGCGGAGGAAGACATGCTGCCAAATAGTGAGCTGAGGCCGCTGGGCTTCTCCTAAGGGTGGTGGGGGGGGGCAACGGTTCGGGGGGCGCCATCCCCAGCAGCCGCACCTGCCTGGGCCCCGGCCTCACGGCCTTCCCCCGCGGCGGAGCCGGCCTTCGTGGGGCCGCAGAGGTGCTCGGAGGGCCGGGAGGTAAGGGCCGGGGGGGGGGCGTGAGGGCCGGGGGGGGGGGGGGGGGGCCGGGCGGGGCTGCCGGGGCTGGACTCGGCCACGGAGCGCTCGAGGCGCGCTGCTGAAGCGGGAGGAGCTTCACCTGGCTTCGGGCTGAGCCCCCACCCGGTGGTTGGGGTCGGGCCCGGTGCCCCCCCAGGCCCTTGGGGGGTGGTTAAAGGCAAGGGCGCGGCGCCATGAGGCGTGGGAAGGGCCGGGGTTGCCCTTTCGCGGCGAACGTGACTGGAAAACGGTGGGCCCGTGTTTGTGTCAGGCGTTGGTTGGGCAGGCGGATTAACGTTTTATCCCCACGGAACCCCTGGTGCGTGTAAAGCTGCGCGTGAAGTTGGTTTTTGAGAAGTGATTCGGGAAGGGAAACGTGGTGTTGTTGTTGTTTTTGCTGTAACTCACTGTTATTAGACGTGTTTACGGTTTTGTAATTTTGAGCATCGCCGTGACGTATGAGAAAGAACCCTTTTTGGTGGTGTTTTCGGCCCCTTCGCAGTTCGGAATGGCTGCGCCTGTTGGGGCTCGGTGTGTAGCCCTGTGAAAGTCTGAAGAATTTCTCTGTTGTTTATGCTTTGTGATATGGAACTCTTTCTTTGGTTGTTAAAAAAAGCGAAATGAGTTAAGTAAAACACCCAGCTAGCTTCCTTCTTTCTCAGAGACTTTCTCCAACCAGAGGCCCAGGACGATACGGTTTCATTACATCACTCGTTTCGTTGTGACCTGAATTAAAAACCCATTTCTTTTCTTAATGGCACTCTGTCACGGATGTGTATCGAGATCAGGCCAACGTGGTAGCAGAAGCACATCCCGAGCTGCCATCCTGTCACTTTATCAGCAGAGGACAGTAACACAAAACTGTCCCGCCATAAGATCATAGAAACTGCTATCGAGCCTGATACCCGGATTAAAAAAGTAGTCCAGGATCCTTGCCACTGTTGGAAAATTGTGCTTCCTCCCCAAAACCTGGCTTTGCATGCAGGTGGTGAGCAGTGTTATAATGGTAACAGTGCTGGTTTGCCACCAGGTCTCAAGGAGCGGCGCCATCGCCGGTCACAGTGCAGTGGTTACAAAAAGGATTCTTTTCTAATTGCTATTCCCATTCATTGATGCTTTAACATGAAGAAGCTAAGAGCACTGGCCCTCACGTTGGGTTTATTAGACCTGAGAAGCATTAAAAATAATTCCATTCACCCATCTTCTCCCGGTTTGTTTCCTTTGAGCCAGCTCGACCAGCGCGGGGTGCGGGTGTTGGGTTAATTGCTGAGCTCTGGACAGACCCAGCGCTGGGTGTTTACTGTGAAGTGAGTTTGTTGCCCTGTGCGATTCCTTCTAGATACCAATCCACCTGACAATAAGAGGGGTTTAGCAGCTTTATTCCTGGCACACCCTCCTGGGCAGCGTTTCACTCGCTGTTCCGCTGCCTAGGCTGACTCTGTGGACCTGTAAACTTGAAGCTGCCTGCTTCTGTTCTTCCTGGACCTTATTTCCACAAAATTCAGCGTAAAGCAGGCAAAGAGATTTATTTCTTGTACGATCAGGAGCTGTCGCCGTTTTATCAGCTGCGTTCATAGTTTCGCGGAGATAATCTGCTGTAATTTTGTAGAATCCCTGCTCTCCTCCCAGTTTTGGCTCAGTTTTCTGCACAATCGGAGTATTATGTAAGATCTTGCTGCTCCCATCTCTGACTGCTGGCGTTTCCTACTCAGCACGGAGAGGAAATAAAACAAAAATGTGTTTGTTTTTTTTTAAAAAAATTCTTTACAGCCAGAATTTTTAAGGTGTTACTTCTTGATTCTCAGCTGATAGGCTGCTACCGCGTTCTCTCTTGTACTGCGAACTTGAGAGACCTCTTAAATAAAGCACGTGTCCCGAGTTCTAGGAACGCACCGCAGCACAGGAAACCAACACAAGAAGAAAATATTCATACTTTGTTTAAAATACTTCCCTCGAGGAGGCGAAGAAGCCGTTGTTTTTAAGAAACTTCAGAGATTAGAACTTACTTTCTGGGTTTCCTGTCGTCAAACGTCCCTTCGCCGAGCTCTGTAGCTGTGTTTTGGAAGGAGCTGAGTGATTCTGGAATTCTCTTCCTCTTTCCTGATACACGTAGCTGAGTATTTAAGAAAATAGGTAGCACACATCAGATATCGTTTGTTTATTTATATATATATATATGTTTTTTTTCTTTCCTCTACGTTTTTAGGACAAAAATAAGATGCAGAACCACTGACTGTGTAGCAAATGCCCGGAAAAGACTCAGGAGCTCATTTTTATGCTGTGAGTAAATTCTTTGGCTACAGCAGGAGCAGCAGCATTGCGTTCCATGAGGCAGAGTCTTACAGCTCCGTGGGTTTTCAGACATCCGTGGAGTTTCTCAAGTCAGGAACACGGGAGGGATGAAACGCTCCGGCACTGAATCCTTAACTGGAAGATGCTTTTTGGCCGTTGGTGCAGTGGCACAAAGCAGTGGGGTGGTGCTAACCTCAGGTACACCGCCACAGCACGTGATGTTAACGCTTTCAGAGCAGCTTCAGCTTTTCGGGGCCTGTTTCGGAGGTTTTATTCGGTAGGTTACAAGGAATGGGGGTGGACTTCAAAAGTGGCTTTTGCTGGAGCTGTGGCACGTGTGCTGTGAATTTTAACGTGTGCCTGATAGAAGCCTTAGGCAGCAGGTCGTGTAAAGTGATTTTGATGCCTCTAAAAAATCGAACCAACGTCTGATAAGAATCATTTTCCAGCCTTGTTTACATCTTTAAATGTCTCCCATAATTGGGCTTGGGGGAGTTTTTAACCACTTCTAATACTGCAGAACCTCACAAGTGCTTTAATGTTGTTTGGAAGGTTTAGGGCTCCGTACACTTACAGTTCAGAAACATTTCATGTCGCAGGACACGTGAATTTCTGGAGGGTATGGAGCTGGATGCTGGCACACCTAAATCACTGACTGATCATTGAAGTTCCTGTGCTTTGCTGCTCTTCCTTTGGGGTTATTGTGTCACCCGTTTAGTTAGGCAAGATCCAGCTGGGATGCTTTTTGACATCAGACACACGGATGACATCTTTGCAGCATCCATCTGAAAAGACTGATGGAATCTGTCTTCAGATGTCAGGCAGAACTCAGAGAATTTCACTCTTTTCACTTCGAATATGCAGGAATGATACTTGTGTAAGTTCTTAATACGGTTTATTGCACTCAAACAGCGATGTGGAGCTGCTCAGGCTTTTTTCCTCCTTTCCATGAGGGCTAATCCTCATTCTTAGGTCTGGGAGCAGCTGTTTATTGAGTGTGTAAGGCGTGAATATCTCTGTTAGAGCTGTGTCAAGAACTGAGGGTTCAGCAGAACTGCCTGGGAAGAGGAAACGGTCTGGAAAAAGTTCCCGATCTTGGAGCCAACCAAGAAGCTGAAGTGTGCTTCCAGCACTTGATCGGGTGCAGAATTAATTCAGCTGAAGAACGTGTTTGTAGTCTGCTTCTGTTTCCTGTTCTGCGCTCGTTGTTTGCTCGTTGCCGGAGACGTTTGTCCAACAAACCAGAAATCGGATGGTAATCGCGTGGAGCCGTTTCTCCCTCCCGGCAGCGGTTTATTTTAGTGGGGGACTTCACAAGATGAAGCTTCATTTCTTCAGCTGAGGCTCTAAAGCTAGCCGGGCTGTACTTACGCCTTCTTCTCTTAAGAAGAAATCCTTTGTAATTTTTAGTTTTGATCTAAAGCAGGAGGATTTGCTTCTGTGTCTGAAAGAAGGGCTCAGATGACAGCCGCGGTTTTAGACACATGCTTCCAGCCATGAGACAGGAGAGCAGGTGGAGGCAAATCCACCGAGTCGGCTGGAGCTGCTGGATAGCAATGCAGAGAAGCTGCCTGGCTGCCTCCCAAGCGGTGCTGCATGAAGAGGCTGGAACAGACGCCGACTGCATTGATGTAAGAAGTTTGCAGTTAACTTGGCTAGAGTCGTGCCTACAGACGAACTATTTCGTCTGTTAAAGAGCGGTGCCACGTTTATTTATTTTTAAAACCCCGGAGAGTCTATTACACGGTGAAAACATCACACGATGCCTCCCCCAGAGGCGGAGAAGGCAGCCTGCTGCAGGCTGGCTATCCCCCACCTCATAAATCTCTCTTTGTAATTTTAAAATCGTGTAAATGCTCAGCTGCGCCGGTGCCTTCATTTCCTCAGTTGCTTTTTTGTGGAAGTGTCCGACCTCAACGTTTGCGCTTCAAAACCACACGTGGCAGTTTGCTGAATTTCTTCGAAGCGTTTGTGGCCGGTAAGTGAAACGTGGGGAGCGATATTTCCCTGCCGCCTGGGAGACGCGGACGGTTTTCTTCAGGCTTCCCGTCAGCTTGTGATTTTGTGGATGCGTCTTCCTCGAGAGGAAAATACTGCTTGAATAGGTGGTTGAGGCCGGAGCGGTGAAAATCGCCGTCGTGTTGAGTTCTGCCTCCCAGACTTGTGTTCAGCAAGTAGAACGGTGAGATTGAAATGACCACAGTTTAAAAACTTCATATAACATAATTTGAATCGGGGAGCACAAGCACACGTCTTACGGCAGGTTATCTTCAGAGGTATCCTGGAAACCTTCTGCAACTTGTTTGTTTCAGGTGGGTGCCGACCTTGCCAAGCCTGAAGAGACAGAAAAGTCCTGCTGCTGCTTAGTAGCGATGGTTTTTAACTCCTCTGTTTTAGATTTGGTTCTTGGCTGGCAGATAACTGCTATTGCTCTTCAGATAATATTGCTTAGTAGCTTATTGAGCTTTACTGTTGATAGCAAAAATAGTAGGAAGTCTTCTCAGGTTCCTTACCAGGATGGAAAGGGAAACAGGAAGAAATCAAAAGCAACAGTCGCTGTGATTTCTTCTTTGAGGCTGGATTTTAAACAGTTGATGGAGTGTAAAAAAGGGAAATAAACGTATGCACCTCCTGGGAATTTATTTTAGCGTACTTTCCTATTCCCCTTTTGTTTTTTAAAGGTTCGGTAAATAGCTTCTGCCAACAACAGCCTGGAGTGGATGCCGAAAATCAAAAGCCAGCGAATCGGCTCCCTGCGC
The DNA here is from genome assembly GCA_011076525.1 of Nettapus auritus. NCBI lineage: Eukaryota > Metazoa > Chordata > Aves > Anseriformes > Anatidae > Nettapus > Nettapus auritus. Next base: position 3,485,392 of record CM021791.1, on the reverse strand, counting down.
CCAAGGTGCCTCCCCGGGGAGCTGTCACTCAGCACACGAGTTACGGCGGTGAAGCCAGCAGCGTTGACAGCAGCACACCTCTGACAGCAGCACACCTCGCTGCCTGCAGTGCCGCTAATCCAAACAAATCGGGAATGCCTCTGGCCTTTTTTCCTCTACTAAAAACGCGCCGAATGCAGAATTCTCTGAGCTACCGGCATTTGTCTTTGCTTTTCGCCTTCCTAATTAGATCGTCTTGGTGTGGAATCGGAAGGATATTCAAATAGGGGTGTAGGCGAGTGCCGTGATGGTGTTATTTTCGGAGCGTGATTTACGGTGAGATGGGATTGTTTTGATGTTAATGGGAGTTAGGTTATTAAAACCGCGGTGCCTTATTGAAGTAGGTGCCATGCGTTGGATGGAAAACGCAGCTGCTGGTTCTTGGGGAAAGGAAGGCTGGTTTGGGACTGGAAGTTGGTTGGGATTTCATTCCCATCTCCTTCCTCTCCTCCTGCCTTCTCATGAGGATGTCTGGTAAGGTTACGGAAAAATCTAAACGAAGTAAAGAAAGAAAACGAAGGGCTCTTCTTGCCTGTAGAAAAGCATCAGAGAAGCATTACCTGATGGAACAGGCAAACAGGAGAGCTTGGAAGTGGATTTATCACCTGTGAGAAGTGTGTTGTGGAGTAAAACGTCGTTCTGTTGGAACAAAGTAAGCTGCGACTTCTCACGTGTCTCTAACAAGCCGGGTTTACGTGCTGATTTCGAAGGGTGCTTTTATTTGGCAATCAAATAATCCTCACGGTTAGCAGGTTAAAATAATTCCAATAACTGGAGTCCTGCTGCAGTTACAAGTAGGCGAAAGCATCCAGTAGGCTGACACCTAGTTTTTGCCCCGCCTTGCAATCTCTGTATTTATTACCCGCAAGCTTAATTTCCAGAACAATGACGGCAGGAAGAGTCATTTCAGCTCAGGTTGGGTTCGAGAAGCTGGAGAATGCGCTGCGGGAGCTACCGGGTGTTTGTAGCGCTGGAAAGTTGAGGTAAAGAAAAGGCTCCAGAGGGGATCACGGGCTTGGTTTGCTGGGGATGGGATCTGTGATCCCATCTGAGTGCCACGGCAGCGGTTGGCGTCCCCAGTCTCAGCAGTCGCTGGACAAATTCGGTCCTGCTTAATTTTCTGGTTTTGCTCCTTCTCTGATGAGGCATCGTGCCGCTTCGGCATTTTCCTCTCGGTTATTTTCAACTCCTCAGGATTCTGCGGGGATTTTAGAGGTGTGAGGTGTTTCTAACAGCGTGTCACTCTTACGAGAGAAGAACAACCTACGGAGGGGAGAAAAAACCTGCCGCCAGCCTGTTCTGAGAATGAGAGGCTTCCCAGGGATCCTAGGGAGTTTGCTGGGAAAGAGTCGTCTTCCTAGGCAACTCACGGCTTTATCTCTTAATGTGGAAGATGAATTTGGACGATGTGAAAGTGCAAATGTTGTACTTTTAAAAAAACCAACCGACCAGACAAACAAAACCCAGCTGTTAAATTGGCAGCCGAGCTCCTTGACAAGTGACAGGTAACAATTTACAAGTAGAAACCGAAGCTGTAAAATACTTCGTACAATTCGCCCGTGAGGGAGAATCTAAAATAAAACGAGCTCGTGGGCCATAAGAAATCCTTTTTTTTTTAAGAAATGATCGGATTTCTTCTCGAAGGCAGACGTGTGCTCAGGCCGGTTGTTCCTCCAAGTCCTGAGTTGGTTTTTCCTTGCGAGAGGAGATGAGGAGGAACGGAGCAGCAGGAGGGAAAAGAAAAGGGCTGAAGAGCAGAATGTCAGGAAGAAGTAGTCAGATTTATTCCTTTTTAATGTAGGTATGATCTAAATTAAAAAATACGTGTGAGGAAGGTCAACATTAAAATCGTTTTGAAGATTGAAGCTGTAAGTATCTTGGGACGTACCTCAAAAGGATTAAAAATGGAAGTAAAAAGAGTGAAAGGTGGGGCAGACATCTCCTGAAAACAGGAGTGGTGACTTAATTAGCACAACAGTGCTCTAAAATCTCCCAAGAAGTTTGATTTTGCTTTTAAGAATTTCACTTTTTATATCTGCTGGTGTGGATGTGGTCCTAACACACGTTGGGTTAGGGGTTGGGTGGCATTAGAGGGGCTGAAGATTGCTGCATCTGGCCCAACACCAGGGTGAAGCAGTCTTAGAAGAACATCAAAAACACAACTTGATTTAATGCCTGAAGAGCAGAAACTTTCACCGGAGGGTTTGTTTATAAAAGGAGAAGGCTATTTGGAGAACCCTAGGCTGCTTCCTCTGTCTTGCCTTTCCTTTTAGCCCTTTGTGATTTATCTGGAGATATTTGGAAGGAGGAGAAGGGCTGGTAGGCGGTCTCCAGCTAAATAATGCTGGTCTTTCTTTCCTTTCTTATGAAAAGTGTGTAAAACTTGTTATTCTTACAATGTCGACATGTCACTGGCAGTGTTCCCCTGTTCTGTTTCCTCTTTCCTTCCCTATCCCGTAAGAGTTTTGTAGAAATTGTTGTTTTTGTAGCTGACCTAGCATTTTTTCCTTCCCCCCCCCTTGTTTTGTAACAGGAGAATTGGTTTAAGGGGGGGAAAAAATGTAAAACGCTCTAAGAATGGCAAAGATCCCTTATTTTTGGAATCTTGAAGTGGAATTTTAGGAGCTGAGCTTAGTAACTGGATTGACCTGCCGACATTCGGTGCATGTGAGCACTGCATTGATGGTCTTGAAAACATTTGTTCGCCGTGAACTCTTTGCATTTTCACTCTGTCACATCCACAAGCCCACCACCCCCCAAAAAAAAAGCTGGGGGGAGGCCGATTCCGGGTGTTCGGCCTCACGGTGAATTATCTGCGATAAAGGGAATTGAGGTGTGTGTGCCTGCACCGATTCAGCAGCCAAAATCTTCCTTTTATGCAGCCTCCCGAGGGCCCTGTTGCCACCCGGGGACTTTGCCCCTTCTCTCCCGGACCTGGCAGCTTCAGGTGGAAGAAAGGGAATGAGATGCGAGGGCTTTGAGTTTTGGTGGCACTTACCGGGATCGATAACATCTTTTGGTCTGGGGGGCAGAGAAAGAAGAGGACGGTGTAGGCCAGGAGTTACTCTTCCCTCGAGCTCCGTTACGGTTAAACGTCTCCATCTCCAGTTCCTGTTTGTCCTTTCCAGCTTACTTCTTTTTTCCAGGCTTCTTGGAGAATCCCTCACCTTACTTTGCCCCGGAAGGATAAGCCTCTCGCTTTCGTAACCCAGCTTCCTTTCAGATTCTTGATACGGGGTCGCTTTCATCTTTGCCAAGCGTTTCTAATCTAACCTATTTCTGTTATTGCAGGTCGTTTGCTACCTGGGTGCAGTTTCTTCTCCAGCAGCACGTTAATAATTAGGCGGTTTTGTGTAACCTCTGCAGCTCGCCGGGCCTGACTTCAGCCTGCATTTGGAACGGGGCGAGGTAATGCCTGCAATCAGCATCGCCTGGCAGCCATTAACACAGGCCTTGAGAAAGCTTTGCTGAGCCCATCATTGCTTTCTTCTCTGGTATTCCAAGCAGGAAAAGAGCGGTGTGATGTCCTCTTTAGCATAGACATTAAAATCTGAGAACTGACTCAGCTGGCGAGGTAGGATTGCATACCAATTTGCCTGTTCATTGAACCTGCCTTTTTTCCCCTCTAAGGCGGCAGATTCAGGCCTTCCCTTGTCACTTCCAAGGCTCTGAAGAATGCGGGAAGATAATGGCCTTTTCCTGGGCTTCCATTTCTCACCCCCCTTTGTTTTATTGCTCCTGTTATCTTTGTCCCTCTCCTTTTCTCTGCGTGTCGTGCTGCTCTTGGGTAGTCTTTGCTCTGTTCTTGGACGCTCTTTGATAACATCACTTGTCCAAGAAGTAACCGCCCCAGTTACAACACTCAGACGAAGCACATTAATTTCGCAGACATCAGTAAACTCACTTTCAGCAAATAATGCTCTCAGAAGATGAATATACTTGAAATTTTCTGTTGTAAACGACTGCTTCCTTAAAAGGTAGGTCGTTTATCTTGAGAGGAAGTAGGAATGGATGGGCTGTTTAGCACAATTGAGTCATTTCGAGGCCTGTTTTAGAACAATTGCTTGTCCTGATGTTCCCCACCTCTCTCAGGCCAAGTCTTTGCTGCTCGCAGAGTACTTTGGAGGGTTGATTGCCACAGGGGGTGGAGTTTTGAGCCGAGATGCATCCGTACGGCTGCTACGCCAGGAGGTAATTGTGAGGACAGGGTAGCAGGGGAACATTTCCTGTGCTTCAAACAAGTCTGATCCGGCTGATTCTTAGAGAAAATTTCTTCATCTGGAATTGGTTGCGAGTGAGGTGAGAATTACTGTTAATTTTTTAGCTGTAATCTTACGTATGTCTGGAGACAGGTGCTCTTTGTTGCTTATATCCAAGAAAGTCAGAGACTTGGGGATTATACGTGGGCTTTTAGGGTTCTGTGAGATAACATTCTGGCTTTTCGTTTCCTGTGCCTTGGCATCTATACTTGTACCTTCACTCTTGTCCCTGCCTTTCCTGGCCATAACGAATTTTGGTATCTATACTCTTTATAAAAAGTCTTCTTTGAACTCTGCCTGCAGGAATTCACTCCTGGTTCAGAAACTCCAGCGCTGTTCCTAAAGATGTGTGGCCTGGTAAAATACTCAGTGCTCACGAGCAAATAAACACGGGGGGGACCCTGCTGATTTCAGAAACTTCATGTATGGAGCACGATAAATCAGCTGTGGGACTTAAGATTTGTTTGATATTGGTCCGTGGCAGGAGGACCACTCGGTGCTTGAGCAGCACCGGGCAGTGCTCAGGATGTGTTTCGGTGGATTTCTGTGTGTTTGGCAAGCAAGGCAAGTGGCAAAACTTCCCTTGTTTCTTTTTAACAAACATTTAGCCCAAAAAATAGATATTACACTTTTATTACTATTTGCTGTAGCATTAAAAGCGTTCGTGCCCTCATTTACTACAGGCATGGACGGTTGGTTGCCATATTGAGCGAGGGCTATGATATAATTTAGCACCTTTTTTTCTGAACCGTATTTAATCGCCTCACAAAGCATCTGTAGAAAGCTTTGCTGTACTACGCCGTGAAAGTATCTTCCAAATAGTAGGAAATCTCTAAAATCTAGAACCCGTGTCCCCTTTGGGCCCTTTGAAAAGGGCAACGAATGACGTGCGGCGTGCAGCGGTTCTGTCAGCGTGCTGTCACAACTTTTATTACCATCTGCCTATCCAAGCCATCTGGGAGGAAAGGATCTAAGACAGGAAAGTGCCGGTTACTCAGAGGAAATTAAACAGGCCCGTGGATCTCCAGCTCGGGTGTTTGTGTGGCCTTCGGAGCACAGAAGCTTTCTCAAACTTCCTTCCACGAGGAAGGTGGAGGTGATATTTAGACGCGTCTTGCGGAGAAACTCCGGCTGAAACACAGCAAGTAGAAGTTTGGGTTTTTCTTTGAGTTTCAAAGCCTGTTTGCTTCCCCGGTTATGTGATCGGTGGTCGTGGTCTTGTGGTGTCTGCTCCTGGAAGACCACGGGGTTTCGGGGTCCTATGAGCCCTGCAGACCGGGAAGCCTTCGGAATTTGGGGTCTGCTTGGGAATTCGGGTCTGCTCTCCAGCCAGCAGAGCTCTCAGCTTCTCAGGGTGTTAACGCAGCCCTTGGTGAATGAATGTGCCTTGCAACATAAAAATCCGTTGTTGTCTCCTCTTTCCCTCCTCGTTAATCCCTCATTTTTGGACCATAAAGGGCGGTGTTAGCGCTGAATTTACTGTGTCCTGGGGAAGGAGCCACTGCAACCTTTTAACTCTGTAATTTCAGTTAAATTTCACTTTAAACCCTGCCATTAATTGCTTCATTTTACCAGAAAGTCTTCCTGCAGAAAACTGCCTGTTGCTGATAAACGGGAGCACAGCAGAAAGTGAATCCCAGAGGTGAAGAGGGTTCCTTTCCTAGCCCCTGTCCCTTTGCTCGGAAGCCAGCCCGGGACAGCAGCGTTGTGACCTCGCGGTGGCACCGGCGGGGTGCTGAGCAGGCGGTGCTGTTGCCTTACCGGCTGTTCTTCGGGGCTCCTCGCAGCGAGGAGCTGTGCCCAAAAGCCCCGGAAGGAGGAGAACCAAATAGGTTTTTAGCTCTGGGGTTTCATTCCGAGCGCTCTTTGGCTCGTTAGGTCAGGAGACGCATCACTGGAACTGTGTTTTTCCAAAAAAAAATCCGTAGCATGTCTTACTCCGGAGTTCTCCGTTGTGCTTTCTTCTCATCAAACCTTTCTTCTCGTCACTTCTCAGGCTTAGCATCTCGTTGCTCGGCATGCAGACGAGGTGCTGTCGGTGGGTTCGGGAAGCTTCGTCCTCTCCCTTCTGCTTGTTCTCTGGTGATCAAGTCTTGTCCCCTTGGTTGTGCCCGGGGTGGCTGTTTGGGAAACCTGCGCTACGTGACAGTCAGTAGAATAACGTGGGTTACTAATAGCTGTGAACAGAACAATAAAACAGGACAATAAAGAGAAAGAAAAGGCTTGGGTCTCTCCTGCCCATAGACTAAAACCAGCAGAAAGGCATCGTTTCCCCAGCCACGATCAGGACGAGGCAGGGTGGGTTTTTTTGCTGCTTGTGCTGGAATTACAGGTTTTGTCCATCCCCCAACACACGTGGCTGGGGACAGTGAAGAAATGATGTCCTTGGAGACAAGACTGATTGTTGCACGAGGAAGGGCAGTTCAGCTAAGTATTCAGAGCTAGTATCTGCTCGTTTTGGCTTAATTTGAATGGCAGAGCGATTTAATCGAGTTTTGTCGGAGGAACGGTGGTAATTTTAAGTTTAACGTAATAAAACCCGCGGCAAGTACCTACAGTGAATATTGATGTCCCTTTCTTTTTGAAGTGCTGATTTGTTTAACCCCGCTTCTCCTTGCACACGCGGGGCACAAACTGCAAGCGCAGGGAGGTTGGGAAGCGTGCCGGGGGGTGGGCACTCGGTGTTACGGCCGCTCGGCTCTTCGGGAGCTGCTGGTTTGGCCCCGAGCTTCGTTCCAGGAGATGAATTTCCATGGATGAAGTAGGCATCTCTGCGGGGTTAAGTATTTCTCAGCTGCTAAAAGCCAATATCTCTCCGGCAGTGATTGCGTGGACTCATTTGTGCTTTTTTAAAGGCAATTAAACTTTAGGGGGAAAAAAAAACAACACGCTCATGTTATGACTAGACGATACCTGTGTGCCAGGATTGCCGGCTGCTTGCTGAAGGTGAACATGGCTCCAAACCCACGTAAACAGCTGCAAAGCGGAGACTGGTGGGAGCCTGGCTTGAGAGAGGTCTGGGCACTGATGATGTGAGACTCCAAATGGAAGTGGGGAGCAGGAGCGAGTTCAAGGGGGGCCTCGGGGTGAAGCAGGAAATCCCAAATGAAGCGGGGAGGCTGCGGCTTAAGCCATGAACTCCTGGAAGGGATTTATGTGCTGGGTTTCTTCCTATAAAGACCTGGCATATTGAAAGAATTAGTGGAGGTGGTATATTCCCAACTCAGAAAACATACGGTAAGGCTTCAAACGCTGAAATGTAACAACGTATTTTGAAGGTGTTGTGGGGAGGGAGAAGGCATGGGAAGCACGATTGCTGTCACTTGCGTGCCACGAGTCTGAACGGCGCTCCTGAAGCTTTTTCTTTTGTTGTTAGCTTTGTTTTTGTTTGTTTTCCTTCGTCTCTTTATGGGGACTTGCAGGGTGAAGATCTGGTATAAGTTTCTTCCGCTGAGTTGTGAAATTCTGTTCAGTCTTCAAACTGGCGATGTCAAGGGTGCCGAGTCCTCCTCCTCCGGCAGAAATGTCGAGTGGACCTGTAGCAGAGAGCTGGTGCTACACTCAGGTAAGTCCGCGCTGGGCGGAGATGCTCCAAGGTAACACCACAAGAACCTGTGGCAAGAAATTGATTCAAAACTTAGGTTCTGGGTTTTCCGAGGGCATCAGACATGGAGCATTCGCTGAGGCAGATGCAGAAAGTTGCTCTCCACCCTTCTTGGCGGTGTTGGAGGAGCTGCGGTGGTCCAGGCACCGCTGCCAGCCGTGTCCAAGCTCCGATGTCCTGCACCTGCGATTTATTCGCGGCACGATTGACTCAGTAAAACTTCGAGAATTTCAGTTTTTGTCTTTTAAGATGTCCAGGGTGAATGCAAATGGCCCTAACCTGCCTCTTATCCTCTGTTTTTAAGATTAAAGTGGTGAAGTTTTCCTACATGTGGACCATAAACAACTTCAGCTTCTGCCGAGAGGAAATGGGTGAGGTCATCAAAAGCTCAACCTTTTCATCTGGAGCCAATGATAAACTCAAATGGTAAGCGAGAAGCCCAGAAGAGAGGTTCACCCCGTTTGTACAACCGCATGAAGGAACCTGGGGCTCTGTAACAAGGATTTTTTGATGCCCTTCTCTGTACTGCAGAGAAATGCTTGCTTCCTTGGATGCACAACATCCACACAGGGAGAAAGTGGTGTTGCTTCAGCCTGGTGTTTGTGAGGCTGTGGCCATTAGAAACGTTCTCTGATAATGGAAAACAGCAGAAGCAGTAGTGGAAGGTAGAGCTGGAAGGGAGGCCGCATCCTGCCTTGAAACGGAGGCATGGCGTGGAACATTTTTAATCTGCCTTAATTTTTTTCCTGCCTTAAATTACTGATGTTTATCTTAGTAAGCCCTTAGAAGCCGGTGTGAGTTTACAGCCAGGGTTTTCGAGCTCTCCTTCTGCCTTCCAGCTTCAACCCCTAATACTCCAGCTTGTTAAAAAGATCGTTTTTGCCTGCACTCTAAATTTTCTTCCGGGCAATTTCAAACTATTGCTACCATATTACCTTTCTCCTTATGGCAGCTTTTTACATATTCAGAGGGTTGCATAGTTATTTCCATCATCCCTGCATTGTAGAACTCCTTCTGCCCAGGAGTTTCTGCTTTTTAAAGATGATTTATTTTTTTTTTTACCCTTTTCTGGTCCTTCGCAACCTTTCTCATCTTCCCCGAGGAAGCATTTTTTTTCTTTAAACCTCCTTAGTCTAGATTGCAGCAAGTTAGCCACTAAATTATTTAATTTAGGGATGTGTATGTGCGATATAATTTGTGTTCCCTTCCTTCGGGTGGCAGACCTGTGCTTTCGTTGGACCGCTTCTTGATATTAAATTACTTACCTTTATAACCTCTGCTAGTCAGATCTCATTCTCATGCCTCGGTCTTCTGATTTTTGTCCCCGTGTGTCCGAGCTATTAGTCATTCAGCGTGGTTTTTGCTGCTCGTTACACCGTGTGTCAAGTTTCAGGTCATGGAAGTGCTCATGAGTTACCTTTTTCTTGCACTTATGCTACTTTTCCTTCACCCAGGAGTAGTTTTCTCTTTTTTGCCCTAGTATTAAGCTTTTGAGATGCTTTAAGCCTTCCAGAAATCCGTGTTTTTCCTTTGAGCCGTTTCCTGTGGAACTTTACCTCTGGTTTCTCGAATATTTTTCAGTTCTTTGAATCCATTGCCTCTATTCTGCTGCTGCTTTCGCTTGTGAAGGCTGTCGTGCATGGTGCTTTTCAGTATTTAAAACTCCAGCCCCTTGGTTACCCCCTCTGCACCACGGTTTTTGAACTGGCTTGCCCATACTGCTGCTTATGTGTTATTCCTTGAAGATGCAGCCTGAGGCTGACTGTAGTGCACAGTTCCAGTCTGTTTAGCCGTTTTTTTTCTTCCTTGTTAAGCACAACTTGTTTGCTGGACTTTTTATTGTGAAAATTCTGCTGCCCTTTCTTTGAAAGCTCTGAATGACCTTCCAAAAACTGTTCCTGACATCTCATTCAGATGTCTGCTTCTACAGGTGTTTACGCGTGAACCCGAAAGGCTTGGATGAAGAAAGTAAAGATTATCTGTCCCTCTATCTGTTGCTGGTGAGCTGTCCAAAAAGTGAAGTTCGAGCAAAGTTCAAATTCTCCATCCTGAATGCTAAAGGAGAAGAAACAAAAGCAATGGGTGTGTAAAAACGCTTTCTATCTGTAGGGGTCAGTTGTTTGTCTTTTGCTGTTGGATCAAGCAAGTCATTCAGCTGTTGTTTGAAGCACCGCGTCTTTCTTTTCAGAGAGCCAGCGAGCGTATCGATTTGTACAAGGCAAGGACTGGGGATTCAAAAAATTTATTAGAAGAGACTTTCTTCTCGATGAAGCCAATGGACTTCTTCCAGATGACAAACTCACTCTCTTCTGTGAGGTAAGTCTTCCTGTCCAGCTGAAAGAATAGCAGTTCCATTAGCTTAAGGTAGACGTGACCTTATTTCTCATCATTGCTTTTAAGGAGTCAGAGGTGTCAGGAGAAATAGTGGCTGTTTATGTAGCACTTAGATTTTATTTGTGTGCGTGCCTCTGTGCGGTGGCTTTTTCTGCGTGCGATTCATTCTCTTTTCACTTGCGTTTATTTTTTGCTACTTTATATTTGTCTCCTACCTGTGATGGTGGTAGGAATTAAGCACGTTTGATTATCGTTTCACTTCTGATTTAATATTACCAACCATCTGCTTGTACTCCTTAATTTGAAATTCACTTGGGATGAGAACCAGCGCTAGCTCTGTAGTGAAAACTGTCACGCCTGTTACTTGCCTACTGAGTAATAAAAAAAGACTACTTTTGCCCTTTTTTCTGAGTATTTCTATGCATCTAACAGAAACAAAAAGGTAAGATCATGAATTCTGCAGTAACCACAGGATTTTGTTGTGTTATTTTTCTGCAACTGCTTATGAAATTTACTTCACTAATGCTAATTTCAGATGAAGATGCAGACAGTTATTTCTAAAGCTAGATGTTGAAGTCTAGGAAACTTAATGGGCAAATATAAACTCTCTAATTCAGTGTCTCCAGAGCCTCTGCTGTCTATTTCTATCGTCTTGCTAACTGCAAAATAACTCTGGTAGCTGTGATTTTTGCCAGAATACAGGTAGAAAAAGCTGTCCTCTCTTCAGTTCACCATGTTTTTGTGGGAGCTGAGTCTTTTGCTGCATTTTCTTCCAGGATTAAAAGGGATGCTTCAGTCCAAGTTTGACAGCTGTTTGGTTGTGATGTTGGGTTTTGGGCTTTGTGGCTTGGTCCGGCCATCATAAACATTGACGTACATAAATTAGCTAAGATCTCTGAAGGATTTGTGGTCGGTCAGTTGCTTGAACCGTTGCTGTCATGGAGGGAGCCCTTCCTTTAACACTTGCAGCAATGTGGGGGAAGAAAAGAGCAGTATCTTGGGCGGCACCTCCGTGTGTCTGGCAATTACTCTTTCCTTCATGGTAAATGAGCCAGAAAACTCAGAATTGTGGAGTGAAACTCAAACAATTGATGTCAGAGAAGGGAATTTGCGACGTGTGATGTAGAGAAAGCTGAGATCCACCAGTACCAAGGCAAGTCAGTCCACTTCTTACCGGAATGCTCCCTTCAGAAGCGTCTGTTCAATGTTTTTCTTTCTGCTGGATGAAAACTTGCTGCTGGCTTCACCTGGCCTTGATAACTTCAGTTTTCCCTTTCAGTTTGTTCCACAGTCTGTTATATAAGAAACCTGAAGTTTATGGTTCTATTAAAGGAAGAAAGTTACGCTGTATGGAAACAGTTTGGAGAGAACTTTCAACAGCTTGCTTTTTTTTTTTCCCCTTCCTTCCCTGAGCTTATAAGTCTCCTAGCATGTAAACAGGTGTGCCATATGCTCTCCTAACACTTCCCTGCTGGCCACAGGTGCCAGGTGACACTGCTCACATCTGTACTTCCAACAAGCATGTTTCGTTTTGTAGAAACTCCCTGAAGAGTTGGCGATACTTGATGTTGAGACACTCGTTATGTGGAGATACGTTGGGGTTTTCTGCAGACCAAAAGGTTGCGGAGTGTCTCTGCTGTACCTTCTCGTTGCTTTATTAAACTTAAAAGGAAAAAGCCTTTTGCTTTCTGCTCATGGCCAGCGCCGAACTTGGATAATGTCTCCCTGAAAATGCTGTTAAGGTGGAGAATGATGATTCTTGTCAAGCATTTCAAGGCTGACCTCGTTTCCTTGTCAGTTTGGGGATTCTTCAGCCTCTGTTTTGCAGATGGGGTTGATTGTTCCTATCCCAGCTGGATTATTTTTTGCCGTTTAAATTATATTCCAACATCACAGGTAAACGCATTATGGCAAATCTCCAAAAAGAACAGTGTTCCCAAAGTTACCGCAGTAGTTCCCTTCTGAGCTAGGCAGTGTTTAGTTCCCTGGCTAAGATGTTGTGAAAATAGCTTAAACAAAACCTGAACTATTTTGACATCTGAGGCTGGTTACTGCTGCGAGTCTACCAGACTGAACTCCTTATGTGAAAAAACACGTTATATATACATTTTAATGTGAGTAACTGACTTTCTTTCATGTATGAAGAGGATTTACTTGTTGATTTGATCCGAGACGCAAATTGATCACAGACCAGCCAAAAATACTCTGTGTTTTACTCCAGCGAGGGACCTGCGTCTTGGAATTTCTTTTTAATGAGTCTGAGTCCGTGTTACTGGTCTGGAAGTCACAGGGCAAAAAGATGTAGCAGTCAGATTAATGATGAAGAGTATTACCTTCCTCACGTGTGCTGTGCCAAATCATTATTAGCGCTTTTTGGCAAGCAACATCTGGTAGTTGTTCATTTTTGAGCGTTGTATAGTTTACACAAGACGAACCGGAATACCCAAGAGTGCCTGCCATCAGAAACCCACTGGGGCTTTGTCAGGAGCTGGGGTATGTGCTGTCAGCAGATTGGCCTTAACAAGGTGCTTCTGTCATCTCTCTCGCTTCATAATTTACCACTTTTACTTTACTGGGAAGCTTCCTTTGCTGCCCGTTGTTCTCCTCTGGCCATTGCTTATTAATAGAACTGAAATTTAACCTGGGTTTGACAGCAAATCCAGCACATAGTTTCCCATATGCTTCCTTGTCAATCATCTTGTTCCTTTATTCTTCGTTAGAGCAGGGTAGCATTAGTCACTCTGATCTCTTCTAATTGGAGTCTGCTACAGAAGGCACACGATTTGCTGTGTTTAACAATAATGCTGTGGTACTGAATAGGCTCTGAACTGTTCCCTTTCTGTAGGTTATTCACCAGCCAGGCTGGTTGCATATGGTCTCTGCCCAACCATGTCTGGTTTGGAGCCACGTGGTCAGGAATCTCAGCTCCCTTCTCCAACAATTCTTAATTGTTTGGCACAGAGTTCCTTTTTTAATCCACTTGTAATCTTTGTGTTTTTTTTCATTTTAATGTGATGGAAACGTCGAACTCTCAAGAAATAGAAAATCTGGTGCTGAACCAAAAGCAGCAAACCGTTTTTGAGGTGCTCAGAACCTCCTGCACTGGGCTGACACTGCTCTTGTACGCATGCGTGGATGAAGTGCTCGCTTGTAGAAGTGCTCCGCGTACTTCATTTTCATTTGTGCTTCTGTCTGTATTGCATTATTGATTTGGGAGGGTTTCAGAGTGTTGATAGAAGGAAATAAGTAGGTCAGGGATGGTGTCTATAAAAGCAGAAAATTTAAAGTTCTGCGTCCTTGAGAAGCCATACAATAAAGCTGTTGTTAACATGCATGGAAGTGCCATTAATTTATGCACACAACTTAAAAAATTCATGGAGGGAGATTGGTTTTCCAGTGCGGATTTATGACTTTTTGCTTTGTTTCTTTCCGCTCCCCCAGGTGAGTGTGGTACAAGACTCTGTAAATATCTCCGGCCAAAATACGATGAACATGGTGAAGGTACCAGAGTGCCGCTTGGCGGATGAGCTGGGAGGACTCTGGGAGAACTCACGCTTCACGGACTGCTGCCTGTGTGTTGCAGGCCAGGAGTTCCAGGCTCACAAAGCCATACTCGCAGGTAAGTATTGAGCTGGGTGAGCCGTAGTGGGATAGGAGACCACAAGGCAATGACAAGTGAAATACTCTGATACGGTTGTTTTGTTTTCATTCGTTTATTTATTTATTTTGAGTTACTTCTTTAAAGGAGGCTTCTGCAGCTTTTTTATCTGCAGATCTGTAGTAAAAGGCTTCTTGTGAACAGTTACAGGGAGGGAAGAATCTACTCCATTTTTAATTGCCTGCCTCCCCCGCAAAGAGAGGATGGTAGGAGGATTCCTTTGTGGCTGTCGTCTACCATAATGTATTCCTAAAACACGTGTAAGAAACCGTTACCAGAGGAATACTTTGTAAAGTCAAGACACATACCTTGCAGCCTCTGTGCTCTTCAGCCTTGTTTGAAAGGACTCAAGAAATTCCTGCAAACTCATTCTCCCACTTCGAAGCCACGTTACACCACAACCTGTGTGCTTCACTAGTTCTACTCCCCTTGCCCTGTCTGCTACAGGAGATACATTTTTTTTTTCCTTCATTAAGTACCGTGATGGTTGGTGGTGTTGGCTCTTCCTGAAGAGGAAGAGAGCATCTCTAACTATGTTTTATTTTTCCCCTCTGCTGTAGCACGTTCCCCGGTTTTCAGCGCCATGTTTGAGCATGAGATGGAAGAGAGTAAAAAGGTAAGATCCTGCAAGAAGAACTCTTCCAGCTAGGCGAATAGCTCTCTGGTCAACTCTTAACATCACTGGTCAGTTAACTTCTTAGGTGGTGTTTGTGGCTACTGTCCCCTTTTAACTGTTTTTCTTGCATTAGATGCAGATCTCTGCTTCAGCTGTCCTGAAGGGTGGAAGAAAGCTATCAAGGAGGCAATTGTTACCTTTCTAACTCTAGGGGAAAGAGTTTGGGGTGGGATAGGTCGAAGTAGAGGCTGTGCAATACTACTCAGAATCTTTCTGAGAATCTTTTTCCATCCGCTTATTTTTTCCCCTTTTTTTCTCTGCAAGTAATACACATTCTGAATAGTTTGTAGCAAATCTGTGAATGCTTAAAGAGCTTGGGTAGAAGGATGCCTTTAGCACCTTGTCAGGATCTTAATAAGCTTCATTTTTCCGATACAGAATCGGGTTGAAATCAATGATGTGGAGCCCGAAGTTTTTAAGGAAATGATGTGCTTTATTTACACGGGGAAGGCACCAAATCTTGACAAAATGGCTGATGACTTGCTGGCAGCTGCTGACAAGGTACAGTTGGGATTTATGGCTATTTAGAGAAGCAGCAATGACATGTGCCTTGCTTTACACAGAGCTCCTCGGATATTCCTGCAGTAAGCTTTTCATGCGATGATAGTGGTCGGGCAGTTTCTTTGGATTGTTCTGTCGAATGGTTGTGGCTTGTAGGTAAACTTGGATCTAGTATAGATACGTATACTTAGAGCTACGTGTCTTAACCTGTAATGACCAGGAATGTCTGTCTCTACTGCTCGTTTTTAAGACTTTTAAAATTTCAGAGGACGTTTCTATTCAACTTAATCTACCTTAAGAGCTTGGGGTGAGAAGAAAAATTCAAGATGGACCTGGCTCTATAAATATATATTATTTTTTTTTAGTATGGTTACTACTAAATCTGAAAAGTAGTGTTCTGTCTTGGCAAACAGGGCCTGCTGCTCCTTCTGGTCTGGCTGGTATCAGCAGCTTCAAGAAATGCTCTAAACTGATGGATAGCCAAGAGCGGGAAGGTCCTGTTACTTATTTTCTTTTTGCAGTGGCAGTCCCTGCTGCTTGAGGAGAGAAGGGGTGCACTGGAGGAAGCCCTGTTGCCTAACCCTGCGGTGGTTTTGCAGGGTCCTTGCCAGGGAGGTGCCGGGGATGCTCTGACTGGAAGGCTGCTGGTAGTCCCCGTGTAGCAGGCACAGCGCTGTGGCCTTGCCAGCCAGCCAGCCTCTGCCTCCTTCCTTTTGCAGCACCAAGGACAGAAGAGCGTGCTCTGCCGGCCACTGAGCCGTATTAACCAGCGAAAATTCGTAATATATAACCAAAATTGTATTTCCTTTTTTCTTTTTTTTCTCTTAAAAGTGAACTTAGTGCTGGTGAAAGATGCCAGTTTGACAGCACTGGAGGCTAAGTCCTGAATTTATCCATCGAACAGGTTCAGCACGGGTAGCAGCAGTGCAAGATTCTCCACACTGCCCTGCCAATGTGCCTCAACTCTGACCTGGAGGGACCACCTCTAGGGGTGAGAGCGTAGTTCAGTCTCCATGCTTCTTCAGTCCTTGGATTCTCTTGTGGGTGCCAGATAGGGTGGTGGATTTTGAGATGTGGATGCATGTAACCTTGTTCCACGCAAACCACCACACAGCCATCGAGTCCCCTGTCACCGCAGACCTGGGCTTAAGCAAAAATGCTGATGTAGAGGTGAAATGCTCCATACGCCATTATTAGTCCACTGCAACTAGAATTAAATCGGGAAATAAATGCAAGCAGATTCTTGGCCTGGTTGTAATCATTGCCACATATTTTATTCAATATTTAAAGAGTATTGATTGAGAGCACACATACCATCTTTAACTGAGGCAAGTGTAAGCAAGAAGCAGTACATTAAGGACAGGGTAGGCTTTAACTTCGGATTTCTTGGCTTTTAATGCAGGTTTTTTCCTTTTAAACTCATTGTGTGTCTTTTAAAAGCAGAAATAAAAAATCTTTCAAGAAAGCACATAAAACATCTATTATTTACTCAAGAGACCGAAACAGCTTCTTCTGAGTTCCTCCCATCTCTTGGGGAAAATATGTAATTAGACCAAAACCAAAACAAAACACGGCTTCTGAGCCCAGGAGATACTATTTCAGCCTCTTGGGTAAGAATGCTATTAGGTAGGGCTTTTTTTCTTTTTTTTCTTTTATTTTTTTTAAAGTGTAATTAAGAAAGGGGGGAAGGGGAAAATCTTGGTACCTGAGAGACCAGAATGGCTACTTTTGCCCAACTATGTAATTAGAAGCTGAGCTATTCGTAGTGCAAATCGAAATAAAAATTGTACATGCGTGGAGGAGAATATTCCATTTACAAAGGGAATAATTTTAAGCTTTGTTTGCTGCATTTTAAGTTACTGACAGACAATAACATAAACTAATGGTTTGCCCCTCCTTTGAAACTGTTTTAGTTATTGATACAGATTAAGCAAGTAAATTTGATTTGCCTTCTCAGATGCTCTGATGGGAGAAAACTGTCCCGGTTATGAGTGCCATGCCTCAATTGAAGTAATTACTATCGCCGAGTCTTAAGTGAAAAAATGTTTCTATAATTTAAAATTATTCATCTAAATGTAATCATAACACAACGCAAAACTCAATCAGAATATAAAATCAATTTATAGCCGTAGCGCTTATATGGTAAGCGCTCCAGCTGTCCTGCAGCTCTCTGTTCAGGTTGACAGAGCAGCCCTTACACATCTGGAATCTTTTCTGGCCGTGGCTGCACACAGTGGAGAACTGGTGTTTGTGTACCATGCCATCCTGAAGTCGTCTAAAAAAGCCTTATAAACAGTATGGAGGATACCCTCAATTGCACTTCTCTCTCAGATAAAAAATAATGATCTTAAAGATTATTTTTCCAGAAGTATCAGTTTAAAGTCATAACGTGAGGCAGACTTACTGTTCAGTCTTCAGGACAACTTATGTAGAGCTCATGTTACTCCTTATGTAAGAACTGCGTCAAATTAACTACTCTCCTAATCCCTGTGAGCTGTAATTACGGGATCTAGAATATTCAGAAATACTCGGTGTGTTTCATCCAAAGGGCACCAAAACCCTACAACCGCTTCACACACACCAAGATTTTCAGAAGTATCTCAGTCTTAGCGCACAGCTGTGGTATTCTAAAAGACTGAGGTTTGCCGTATGGGTTTTGCTTCTTGCTAACAAGTGACTTCGAGTTTTCTGAGCATTGACCTTGCTGAAGCCTGCCCAAGACTACCGTGTTGCTTTTGAAAATCTTGGCTGACTCTGCGTGTTTCAATACCGACTGAAGCGCTGCAGAAAGTAGAGTGTGGAATTTTATTAGACGGCGCTCTGCTAAGCACGTCCTTTGAATTTCTCAAGCCATTGACGCAGCCAAACCCTGTGGATCTAAAAAACGTTGAGGGAAACGCACCATAGGATGGTGGAAGCTCTTAGATTGAGAATGTGAAGTTAGAGTAGGGCTTTTGCTAGGGCTTTACAGACAAGCTGTGATGTTTTGTTTCCAGCTGCATAGCTGCAAGAAATCAGGGGCATTTATTTAGCATTTCAGTATTAAACGAGTAGCATGGACTCGAGCGAGGCTAATCGTAAATTACAGGTCATTAATGGCAAAGAAATTGAGTGAAAGCTGCCTAAACATCCCTGGAACACCTATGGAGCATTCACTGTTAGCTAGCTCTCCCCACTGAATCTGGGTAATACTGTCATGCGGTAATAAAGTGAGAATGAGCATTTGGCTTTAGCATTCAGTACCTTGAAGTAACTGAGGTAGCATTAAAGGCGAGCTGAAATTCTCATTTCAAAGCATGAACACAGCACCAGTAAGCGTGTAAGACGAGAAGCCTGGGATGAGAGCTATGGTGGGTATGCTTCCTCTCCATTGCTTTCCTCAGGGTGGGCACTCAATGATTCTCCTTTCTCGCTGGTCACCACTTCTTTCGGTACAGTTCAGATCCAGGTAGCAAAGTGAAGAGGTCTGTTCAGCATGATAGAGTAGTTTTGTTACTGAAGAGTAAAGGAGCACAAGTAAGACTTCACTTCGGGCTAACTCAGGCTTGATTCTTGGTAACTGTGCTCTGGTTTGTATTTTGCAGTACGCTCTGGAACGCCTGAAGGTGATGTGTGAGGATGCACTGTGCAGTAACCTGTCTGTGGAAAACGCGGCGGAGATCCTCATTCTGGCTGACCTACACAGCGCCGATCAACTGAAAACTCAAGCGGTGGACTTCATTAATTAGTGAGTTTACTCTTGTTCAGGATGCAACATCGCGTGAGCAGTCACATGCAGAGGAGATTCTCCTCTGTGTTTTGCTTGTTTTGTTTTTCCGTTCTTCATTGTGGTCCTTCGTTTATCTGGCACCCCAGAAGCGGCATTGCCCTAAGGGCTGGTTCCCCTTGTCCTGCTTGGACTGTTAAGTTTACAGCAGTTTACAGCTTTGTGAGGTGTTCTGGATTTCTTTCTAAGATCATGAAGCCTTTTAAGTATCAGGTAGTCCCTCATTCTCAGGGAGTATTTGCAGCTACTCGTACAACATCCCTTTCCATAGGTACAAAATGATGACCAACTGCTTTGTCCAGAAACATTTTTTAGTCCTATCTGTTAGTTAACACAATTTTTCTCACAATTTTCTCTATTGATTGAAAATGCTCCTATGCTTGGGGGGTCAGAGTAGACGAGCAGTGCTACTGCTGTCATCCACTTGGGATTGTGTACGTTTGAGGTTTTTCATCCTTAGGGTGAAGGACTGTCCAGCAGACAGTCGCACCAGCAGAGCCAAAGCTTGTGATCTATGCAAAACATTCATCTAGAGTGATCCTGAAACAGTACACTGAAAACGTCAGGTTTCTTAAGCATGTGGAAAGTACCTGTTAATCCTTGTTATCCCCAGACAATAACTTCACATTTATTTTCTCTTATTTCTAGTCACGCTTCTGACGTCATGGAGACATCAGGCTGGAAGTCAATGGTAGTATCACATCCCCATTTGGTGGCTGAGGCGTATCGCTCTTTGGCCTCTGCACAGTGTCCCTTTCTGGGACCTCCACGTAAGCGACTGAAGCAATCCTAAGGTCCTGTCTATCACAACACCCCGTGTTTTTCTGGAAGCAGCATCAGCTGTTGCTGCTCTAACCTTGACCACCAGGTAGACAGCGAAATCTGTGGAGCTTATACTCTGTTGTTGGGGGGAAGAGACTGCTTCGTGACACCCAGACTTTTTAAAACAGCACCAAGTAACTTGGGGAGAGGGGGGAGGGTGGGCCTGGGGCTCTGGGGCTGTTCAACCTAATGAATCCCTGTTGCTGCATCGTCTGTGTGTTCCCTTCGACTTGGCTGAGTCAATTAAGTACAGGGTTCGGTTTAGGCACCGACCTATGTCAGAATAACCCAGCAGTGGTACTGGGGGAAAACATCTCTGCGTCTGGCAGCACAGAACAAACCGTCAGATGCCTGGAGCAAGAGGACGTTTTAGTTTTGGAGAGAGCGTTGAGGGGTTAAAAATAATTCCAGTGAGGTTCTGGAAAGGAAGTACCTGATGGGAGCTCCAGTAGTATTTATATCAAAAAAGAGAATTTAAGTCCTTCCAGCTGAGCTAAAAACTGGACGTTTGTGTAACTCCTTATTGCCATCCAGCAACAAGAAGATCAGTTTCTCTGTTAGTAGCACTTGTATGTTAATTGAAAAAAAAAAAAAAAAAAAGGAAAAAAAAAAGAAAAACACCTTTTATAAAGTGACAGGTTGAAGTGAAAGGGGACAGTGAGAGGCTGTGTGTTCTGGAGGGTGTGAATAGACTGAAGGCAGCCTTTGGCAAGTCTGTATCGGTTTTGAAAGGACTAGAAAAATCCTTGGTCTGGAGCGTGCTGTCTGATAAGAACAACAGTTACTGTTTTTAGATATTGTGGAAAATGTTTTTGGCATTTTTCCCTGCTTTGTTTCCCTCCTCCCCCTTTTTTAAGAAAAAAAAAAAAAAGGAGAAATTTTATTGTTCATGAACGCTGCGTCAAAAGTCCCTGTCCTGAGTTGCTAAATGATTCTTAACAACTGTTTGTACCTGACCTGCCGACTGTATAGGAGCCAGTCCTGTTCCTTTCTATTAGTCACTCTTCTTACAGGGAAGAAGTTTCAAAATAGCTGGTTACTTTTTTTTTTTTTTTTTGGAAAATATAAATAATTACTATTTTGTACTGTGTGGTATCTGTTGTCTTTTTTTGTTTCAATTTGAAGACTTCCAAGTTGAAGACCAACTCCCGGAAGGTTCGGTTTCAGTCTGCTGCCATGGCATGACAATGTCATGCTGTTCCTGGAACTCAAATGGGATTTAGTAAGGAATACCGTGCACAAAACTGTTTTATTTCTCGTAGTGTGTATTACGGAAATCCTAGACAACGCTGATTTAAACAGTAGCTCCGAAGCTGCCCCGTAGCCCTGTGTTTTACCTGGCCTTAAGTTTAAACGTGGGAAGGGAGAAGAGTATAATAAGCCATCTGTTTTATAAAATCAAGGTGCAATGCAGGATGTCTCGGCAGGAGAGACACCATCCATTTATGTCATCATTAGCCCCAGATATCCAGGGAGGTTAGATTGAAATACGCAGTGCCACGGCGGTGGCAAATTGTTCTGACCTTAAGATGGTCAGGTAGGGCACATAATGGATTAGAGAGAATAACTCTGTTTTGTCTGGAAAATAGATGAGGTATCTGTTGTCTCTGACTTTTCATTCTGTTAGCATACTTCTCTCACAGCCTTTTGTCCCTCGTGTGGAGGAGAACTCCATTCATACGTTCAGGTGTTTAATCTAACCGCCGTCGTCTATTTTTATCAGAGGGTGACTCATGAGAGGGTCCCTGCCCTTTTTTTGTGTTCCCCCACCGAGGCTCTCATCGTAAACATACACAGCCGTCCGTATAGTAAAGCCTTCCTTCTGCTTGCTTCACGAATTCCCATATTACATCTATTGCTTCAACTCTGCTAATTCCTTTTATATTGGATTTAGCATGCGTTTCCTTTTAGGTAAGCAAAGCACTTAGTCATTAGGAGATTTTCCCCACTACGGTGTCAGAACTCAGACCCAGCGTTTCCAGCTTATAATTGCATACAGACATGAAAAGTTCATTGCCAGGTAATTACGGAAGTTGTCTGCGTGGCTCAGTGATGTCTAATTATGCTGCAGTAACTGCATTGTTTACCGAAATGTTCAAACCTGAACGAGACCTTTTATCCTTGTCATGTCAGAGTGACCAACTGTTCGAGGAGCATCCCTGGCTCTGCCTTTCCCTGGGAAGCAGACGTGCCTGGAAGAAAGTAAACGGGTGTTGACGTCGCATATCCTCAGCCTTTTTTGGGGAGCTATTTATGGGAAGGCGATACAGCTTTGGCAGCCTCCTTCCCTGGAGGATGGAGAGAGACCTGCAGGAAAATAATCAGTTCTGTGGCTCGTCTGGCCCAGCGCTTCCTGCAGAGCCAGGTGCATTTTCAGAATACACCGACATGGAAGGTCTGAAATAAGATATGTGCAGGAGGCGACTTGCTCAGGTTGTTTCGGTTGCAGGTGAATTAATGATTTATTTGTCACTTCGCTTCTTTTTGTTTATTTTTTATTTTTTTATTGTAAATGATACAGCTGAAGCCATCTGGTTATAACAACATCAGAGCTAGGGCATACTGTTCATAAACCTCCCACTGACATCCTCCCCTCCCCAGATCTGAAATGTAATTCAAGTTAACTCACAATCTGTGGCATGTGTTGTTACTGCAGAGACGTCCATGCCAGTTGAACAGTTGGAGATTTGAATTCCACAAGGAGATGGCATATTTATCAAAACAATATTTCAGGGAGAGTTTTTTTGCCGTGTCTTCTGAACCGCGGTGTAGGTACCGCGGGTTCAGATTCAGAATTTAGGTTGAGCCCTCCGCTTGTGCATTGAATTCCTCCTCTTACCCCTTCTCAGGGGTGTCACAGAGAGACGTTTCATCCCCGTGTGCAGTCTTTCATGTGCTTCCTTCTCCCTATTATCTCCTTGCTCCTGCTTCCTCCACTTGCTTTTGTGCTGACCTACGAGGGCTGCAGCCTTCATCTGGGTGCGGGGAGGAGAGACGAGAAGAAGAAATACCTCAATGAATCCTCCGACCTCTTCCAGCAGCGGTAGGATGTACGGATGCCCTACACCCAGAAGCAGTCGGCGCTCTCTGAGGATCCAAACACCAAATATTTTTTTTTACTTGCCAAAAGATTTCTTTCTGGCTGCCCCTTGGGCTTTGTTATTACAGACTCAGATCCTATTGAGGTATTTTTCTTATTGTGTGAGTTTTTCCAGATGAAAGGAAACAGCTTGTCTGCTTATGAGCAGAACAAACAGCAGAGTGGGGAGAGCTGCTGTGCTTTGAAACTCTCTCTGGCTTTGTTCTGGTTCTCAAACTGCTGTTAAGGACACAATACCACCTCTTTTTTTTTTTCTTTCTCCCACTTCCTTGAAGGAGCCAAAGATTTTTTTAAAAACTTCATTTCAGAAGGTTCTTCAACTTCCGCGCAATTTATTTTGCAAAAGGTTTTGCTAAAATAATTACCTTGTTCAGTCAGCTCGGGCCGTGCAGTTTTTCTCCCTCTCACGACTGCAGTTTAACTTGTGCTGTGAAATTACTGAACTCATTTATTCCTAATGACTTCTTTTTGTTAATCTAATACGAAGACGTTTAATTACACAAGGTGTATTTTTCCCCGACCTGCTGGCCGCTCGGATATTTGGCTGCGATTTCGGACACGTGCCGAGGCAAATAGCGCCTTGGCAATCCTGGTGAGGCAACGGGGGGGAAAAAACAAACATGACAGCCCATGAAATTGTTGGGGGAATGAATTGCAGTGACCTGCAAAGCTTTTAGAAAATCTGTATAATAAAGCAGGAGCGGTTCAGCATCAGCGTTGGCCCTTTGACCTGGTGGAAGTTTTTAGGCAGGAGGCACTGAAGGAAAATCATTTGAGGTTGGGGTCAAGTTTAGGTTCGGGTTTTGCGTTTTGCTCCTACTTAGTACATTAGACTTTTGTCTCTCAGAGTAAATTATTAAAATCACTTGAGGAGCTGTGTTAATTGATGGGGTAAATGAGGAAGGGATCGAGGGAAGATTGCAATTATTCCATCGAATTATGAATAATCACAGACGGGAGCGGTATAAAACGTAGGCCTCCTCTTTGAATAATTGAAAAGCATCAATGGCCAAAAAAAAAAAAGAGATGGTGGATGATGAACTGGGTGGGAACCGGAACGCTTCCCCCAGCCCTTCAGGAGCGAAATGATGTCCTGCGTTACACGGGAACGGTTTCTCTAACCCTAATGCGGGAACGTTAACTTTGGGCTCTGCCATCAGGAAACAGAGCAAGGATTGGAAATTGTTGACTCGTGCCACTGGGGAGCAGTGTTGAGGACGAGAACTCTTCGGATGACTGTACCCAGCTTCTAATGAAGCTTCCTGAGCCTTGAAATAGCCAGAGGTTGCGCGTCGAGAAGCAACGGGATGAAAAGGAAGAAATGAAGCCATTTTCAAGCTGTGGTTCCAGTTCTGGAAGTCTCACAGCAGACGTGGGGTTAACCCCGAGCGCTTTGAGTCATTTAAATGGTAGCAGAGAAGCGTTTCATCAGGCTGAGGGATCTAGTTCTGACGGGGAGAGGTGGGTCCTTGCTATTCCATAGCAGGTCTTGCTGGAGAGCAGTGCCCTTCCAGGGGTGTCTGTGAATCTCCTTGCTGCCATGTCTGATGCGATGCCCGGACGGAGGACTTTTAGCTGGAGCACTGTCCTTAACGCGGTAACACGAAGCAATATAAATGAGAACTCTTAGGCTTGTTGTGTGTCATAGCTGGGATGGAGCCTTTGCTCCTACCCATGCCTACGTATTTTAAATTTACGGCAGGGCTACGAGGCTTCGGTTGCTTTTTTGTTTTGCGTTCGGAGGAGAGATCCCCGCTGTTGATTCTGGCTGTTGCTGCATTGCAGTTTGTGCCCTTGCTTCCTTTTCTTTCCTACGAAGTTTTCTCACTCCTCTAGGCAGGTGGTGCTGGCAAAATTATTGCTTATTATTGAATTTTTGCCAAACAACAAAACACTCGACAAAAATAGCTAAACAGGATGTGGAGTTTTTTAGGCTGTGGGAGCGCTGTGGCTGGCTTGCAGCTCGCAGCCAGCCTCCATCCTTTGTCAGACACTCGTCGGCTCTCAGCCCTTTGCAAGGACAACTGGCCTGTGCTCTGCCTGGTGGCGAGGGCACGAGCAGACCCGCAAGTTTTTTCTCTTTGTAGACCGGGGAGACTGGATTCCATCCCGCAAGCAGACAGCAAACCCGGACAAGATATTTAGCGTGACTCACTGTCTCGGTGTGCCTACCTGAAAGAATGGTGTTCTATAATGGTGCCTTCACCCGGCAGCAACCACAGGGTCGGTACGTGCTATCTCCGTGCAGCCGAGTCAGTGTTTCGTGGCACGCATGCTTCTCATCCACCGCAAATGCGTGGGGGCTGCCAGGAAACCTGCCCGCGTGCTGAACTCGCCCCGTGCGGTGGCTCTGCGCAGGGGCAGGCAGCAGCCGCGCCGCTCGTGGTCGTCGCTTGCAACTGGAGAACGTTCAGGCATGAGCGAGCTGGGGAGACTCCGACAAATTCCACCGACTTCTGTCTCCAGAAGAAGTGAAATGAAAACTGTCCCTTGATTCCGCCTTGCCCAGCCTGATGGCGCTGCCTAACTCGGATTCTCCTGCATTTTTTTTTTTTAAATCACAAATAAACCACCTTGCGGATTTGATTTCTCATGCGATGTGGCAGATGGTAGAACCTGAACTGGGTAGCAGGCTTTACTTATCCGGGGCCTGTAAACAAAGCTGAACCACTGAAGCATTCTTTAATGAGCTAGATTTATTTCTAGGTGCTGAAGCCTCAAAAGACGAGGGGAAAAAGAGAGGTGGTTCACATACGGTAAATGTTTAAATAAGCCTTTTCCTACGTTTCAGCACTTCAGCAATCATTCTATCCCATTCCAGGGCTGCTGGGACTCCTAAACCGCGTCATTCTGCAAGCTCACCATCGTTGCGGGCGCTTTAGCATGGCGTGGAGCTGGGCTGTAGGACGTAAGTGGCGGTCTTGTTACACTGCTGAGTGTAACAGTGCCGGCTGTGGTGATGCAGAACGATAGGTACGGGATATTTGCTGTGTCAGTGGAGCCCTGGCTGCTGGGCAGGTGAAACGCTGTGGATTTAAAAGCTGCAGCTGTTTCGCTGGGCAGCTCTGTGCTTCCCCACCGCCAGCCTGCAGCACGTGGCAAGGAGCTTGTCGGCTTTTTGCTCTCAGAAGACGTTTCCTGCTGAACAGCCACCGGTTATTTAAAACGGGGCTTGTTACCTGCCCCTGATGTTTGAAACCTTTGGCTTTAAGTTGGTGTTATTCAAAGAACACGTGGGTGGATGTTGCTCTAAAACAGCAATGTAAGGAGGAGAGAATGAGCTTTTAGAAATAGTGGGAGGAGATCACGATACCTTGGAAAACAGGTAGGCTGTGTTGAAGTATCAGTAACATCCAACACTGCTTTATTTTTCCACTCCGGCTACTTAAGATGACAAACCAGCCCCAAACCTCAAACCTCTGCTGTATTGCAGCTCTCACCATCTCACCAGAAACGCTTTTTTTCCCCCAATAGGCGAGTCTCAGAGCACAGCTTTGCCCCACAAGGGTCTCATCGCTGGCAGTGTCAGCAGAAGCCGTGCCCGGAGTTGGGTCCTCGTGCGTATTCCCCCGTTGTCAGCACGGGAGGCCTGGGGACGCTTGCGTTGCCGCTCCCTCTGCTCATCCTGTTCTTGGCAGTGGACACACAGCTTCAGAGCTGCCAAGAAAGAATTTGGGCCAGTACCTTGTTTACAGAGGTTTATTGGATGTTGCGGGCATGCCGTAATGTCCCATCTTGTGGTCAAAGAGCTTTAAGCAATTGGAAGCTAAGCTTCCACCTATTTTTCCGAGCTTCGGTCCCGAAATAGAAATTAGAAAAAAAACTCACAAGAATGCCAAGCCCGCCCTTTTGCTCATAAAAATGTAAATGGGGAATTGTCTCCCGAGGCCTGCTTTCGCTCTCGTGGAGCTTCGGGATTGAAATAGCCCTCTTGCAACCAGACGAGGAGGGGTGTTTTTCCAAAATCTGGTCCCACCCCTGGGCACAAACAACTCTGTGTGATGGAAGCGGACCTCAAAAGGAGCACTTCTCACAAAACAGCAGCTATGGGGAGAGTTTTTTCCTCTACACCTATTAATCAGGAATTTATCCCTGTTGCCCCAGATCGACCGCAGAGGTAGACTCCTGATGATCGACCCCAACTATTGTTTTAGTCTTCTGTGGTTTATTCATGGAGGGCTTTTTTTTAGGGAAGAATTTTGAAAGGGACTAGAAGAAATCTGGCACGTCCTTGTGTCCTAAGATTCATTCTTTTTAAATCAAGTTCAGACTTCACTGGCACTCACTCATCCGCATGTGGAAAGCAGGTTACCGTCTGTAAAGCAAAAACACATCCGTTTTTTTAGGTTGCTCGCTGTAGATGTCCGGAGAACATGGGTTAACACACAGGCTTTCCTGATGATTTATGTGTGTGGTGCCACTTTGGCTTATTTTCAATTCATAAGGAGAGAAGAGGCAGCGTTTCCAAAACCGTGGATAAAACTCATCCTTTTTTTAGGGCTGAGGAAGAGGAGGGGTAGAAAGAAGGTGCAGAAGAGCATTTAGCACTTAATGTTTAAAATGATATGATACAATTGATTGCTGCTCAGAAAACCTTTCACTTGCGTCCATCTTTTTATAAATTCCTATTATAATAGGTAATTAAAGTATACTAATTGAATTAAGATTCCATCTGTCTGAGTTCAGCAAGCCAACAAGTCCCTTAATTAAGATATCATGTTTGCTGTAACAGAGGCTGCAAACACAGAGCTGGCCACCGATGGGATAAGCAAATATCCGTCATCCCGTGACAAAATGCCAGAGCAGCCAGTGGGCTAAGGAGATCCAAATAAAATCTGCAAGGTAAGCAACGCTTGCTCGGGGGATAACAATAGATGCTGTGGTAGTTAGGCTTCTCCTTAGAGCTAGGAGGGTGGAAAAAAGTGCCAATTTGAGCTGGGTGCAAACATTTTTAAGCACTCAGAGGAAGAGAGCAGCGTAAAAGAGGCTGCGGATCAGGTATCTCGGCATCCGACCACCGTCTCGGTGGGACGATGTCTAATATCGGAGACAAGAAGAGAACACAGCAGTTGAAATTGCAGCCTTAAGACACTCATTTTGAAAAGTTTCTAAACCACCGGTGTATCCTCAAGCCGCCGTGTAGACGCAGTCGGCTCCTGGGCTGCTCCGCCGTGCGTTGTCTTCACTTCTTTATTAACTGCCAGTCCCGCGTGCGGGCACGGTGTCTGCTGAGGATCTGCTTTTAGACGCCGTATGTTCCTTGTTTTTCTTGTTGGGATTGTAGTTCTCCGAACAAGACATAAAATTTAAGAGCCTCTGTGCCTGAAACTAAGGATTTCCTTCTTGTTAGGGCCGCTCTGCCCATAGCACCAGTCTCTGAGCAGAAGCCATCCCAGGAGATGGTTTCAGCCAAGGCACCTGCCTCAGTTCCACTTTGGTTTATAGTTGCCTTCCTCAGTTTCCTCTGCTACCGTCATCCTAGTGGAATACCTTGTGCTAGGCTAACATTTTGGAGGACAGCTCCATTTAGTAAGTAGCTCACAAAAGCACGTACCCACGTCAGGGTAGTTCGGATGGAGACGCGGTACGGAGCCAGGGGTGGTGGGCGCTTCTGGAGCGCGACGGTTTTGGGGACTGGGGTGGCCAAGCCACCTGCAGCCCACCCGCGGGGACCTCTCTCGGAGCCCCTTGGCCTTCGTGCTTTCTTCCAGTTTGTTTTCCAGCAGGAGAACTTGTTTAGCTGCTCATGGAGGATTTTTCCTTCATGGAGGGATTGGGAAATAGCGTGGGAAGTAGGAGCACGTGTGGGGCTTTCAGGAGGCACCAGCAGGGTCACCCCACGGCCCTTCCAGCGTATGGGGTGGGGGGGACTCGGGTGGGCAACGGGCCCTTGGTTTTCAGATGGATTGGCAGGAACAGGGGGAGCAGGGATAAATCCTGCAGGGATGCGCCGAAGATCCAGGCGTGTGTCCTTGCCGGTGTGACGCTTGGAATTGACTGCAGAAGATCATTTTTTTTCCCCTTCTGGGAAAATTTCCCAACGAGGAGGCTAGATGAAAGCGGACACTTCTTGATGCGGTTTGAAAGCGGAGAGACATCTGCCACAGATCAGAAAAGCCTAGCAGGTGGAAAACGCGCCAGCCCCATCCTCCCCTGCCTTTATCCTGTCCTCAACACATCTCCTTTCCCCGTGTGCTGCAGCCACCGCATGGACACGGGCTCCGGAGCCAGCCTCGTGTCCCGTGTGGGGCAGGGGACAGGCCAACCTGCCCTCCCTCGCTCCCAGCCGGCTGCTATTTCCCCCCCTAAAACACCGCACAAATCTCTGGGAGCCAGGAAGATTCTGCAGTTCGTAGAACACACAAGTAGAAGCTGAATTATTTAGCATTTTTTTTAGTGCAAGCAGGTGTGGGGGTTTGAAACGGTCTGAGCTGGGAATTCTCTGCAGAGGAGTTAGGGTCTGGAGGGATTTGAGCGAGCTGGACAAGTTTTCCATTCCCGTCCTCTTCTCGCTGCCTCTTGACAGCATTTTTTTTTTTTTTTCCCCATGCGTGTCTGAATTCTCGCTTTCCCGTGTTTGACTTCCCCCATCCCCTCGCTGTATTTCAATGCTTCACCTGCTGAAGCGCCGTGGTGGCAGCTGCGGTGACAGCGCCGTGCCCGCGCACCGGCGCCGTGGCCCCTCGTCCCGGGGGACCCCCGGCCGCTGCAGGCGCTGACAGCGGCGCTCAGCCCCTCGCCAGCTGCTCGCTCAGCTGGAAACAGCCGCCGGGGCTCGCCGAAAGGCTCGGCGGGAGAAGGCTTGGAGGTGGTCGTGCTAGGGGCCGGGGGGTCAGATTTGTCTTTTTTGGTCGTCGTTAGATGCTATTGGTTATTTTGAAAAATTTTTTTTTTACTTGGTTCATTTATTCAGGTGTTTTTTCCATGTTTTTTATTTTTAAGAGGGTGGGGTTTGGTAAAAGCAACCTGAGGTTTGCTGAGCCCTGAGCATTCAGAGCCTTTCCCCAACGGGGAGGTGACTCAAGATGATCTCGGATATTTAATATATCCCCCTAAAACCTTTCCCTCTCCCCCCCACTGCCTTGTTCATCCATTCGGGGCCGTGTGAGCCTGCATCGGACCCTGTTCTCCACAATCTGCTCGGCTCCGTCTCGCCCAGACCCTCCTGCAGCCGTTGGTGCTGGTTCAGCCCCGCTCTGCTCGCAGCGAGAGCTCCGCCGTGGGTTTGCTTCAGGAGCTGAGACCCCAGCTGGTCCCGCTGGGATGTTTGGGCAGCAAATGCAAATTCGACGCTGCCTCCTGTGCACGCAGGAGCTGTGACTGCAGCGGCCCTCACAGCCCAACGCTTGGGGATAATTCTGTACAACCCCGGTAAGGCTGGATTTATCCAGATGGGACTGAAATTGGAATATTGCTATTTAAAAAAACACCAAAAAAAAATATCACTGCTTCTCCTCAGCCCTTTTTGGCTCTGTTTGCAGTATAACAAGACCCGAGGGGAAGCCCTCGCTCTGGTCCTGCTGCTAACGGGTGCGCAGCGAGCCGCGAGCGGCCCCACAAGCAGCGACCTTACGGGACTGGGGGGAGAAGGGCTTACTGCACGGCATCTCCCTCCTCTTTGGGCACAAGCCCTTAAGGAAAGAAGACATTTGGGGAGCAGATGGGTGCTCTGGTAGGTCTGGAAACCTCTCAGGCAAAAGTAAATCCTGCCTTCCCACCAGGAGGTTCAGGCCTTGTTCTGCAGAACAGCATGTACGCGCCGAGCTCCCCCAAGGGAGCAGATTGCCCGATTCCTCCGGCGCTTGGCTGCGTGCCCTCATGCCACCAGTGCACTGAACAGCAGAGCAGCCCGGCTGCTCAACCCTCCAGCCCCATCCCTCCAGCTGATGCGGTGGCTGATGCTCTCAGGTAGAGCTGCTGTAGGGTTTTTTTTTTTTTGGGGGGGTGCTTTTCTCACCACCCCCTTCCCCAGCTCAGCACCGGCAGGAAAAAAGCCACCGAGGGGCGAGCGGCTGTTTTTGGTGACGTGACGTTAAACCTCGCGGCTTCATCCTCTGAGAGCTGTGCTCTCTGCCATTAATTGGAGGCAAAACAATCAGAGACCCGCTGCTTTTGGAGTTTGTTGAAAGCACAGGAAGATGGGGAAACGGTGGTGTTTGTGAGACGGCAGCTGGTGCTAAGCTCTGGCAGGGGAGCGGGAGGAGGAGGAGGGAAGCGGTTGTATTTGGGTTCTGGGTCTAATTGGCAAAACTGTAATAATTCTTAGATCAAATAGACGATGCGTTCAGCCCACTTGCATTTTTTAGTCTTCTGCGTGTAATAACAAGTCATAACGCTGGGGATTTCATGAATAATCATTTCTGCTTGCTTCCCCTTTCAGGGGAGGATTTCCAAAGTGCTTGATGATCGTGCAGTCTTTCTCCATCCCCAGAAGGCAAATGAATATTATCTTTATAGAGAGAGAGATAAGGCAGACTAGACAAAGGCCTGGAATAACTTGGTTAAGTTTATCAGAAAAGCCAATAGCGCGACCAGGATTTATGCCCAGGAATTAAGCTTCTCCATCCACTTGGCCGTGTCGCCTGGGGAATGAGACGCCGCTCCTTAGTGCTGCCACTGCAAAATGACCCCGAGCCACAGCCAAGAGGCTTCGAGAGGGCTCAAAAGGCTCAGGGACCACCAGCTGGAGTGGGACCAGGACCCCCGTGCTGCCCTGACCCTGCTGCTTCTCCGCATCTGATCCCAGGGACGTCTCGCTGGCTGCGTCCCCGTGCCTGGTGCGACGCTGGCCTGGCACCGGTGGCGACGACAACAGCAAGAGCTGGTGCTTTTCTGCACGGAGAAGAGCGTGGCAGGAGAACCGGCGGTATTAATGCATCCAGGAGCCGCTGTGGCTATTGAAATGGTGGATTACGAGCATAAAGGCTTGGCTGACTCACTAGACCTCATTAAAGTCTAATCATCCCCATAAAGACACGGTATCGGACGTATGCAGCCCTAGCTCATAGGAGCTAAAGCTCGGGGAAGATGCTAATAGCCACTTGATAGTTTGGGCATGAAACTGTAACGTTTGTTTATTTGTGTAGTAAAAGCACTCAGGGTTCCCTCTGCCAGGCAGAACCTTGGCGGTTTTATTTAGGAACAAAAGGGCCGGGTTTGGCCCAGCAAGCCCGCAGCGTGACGGGAGCAGCGATGATCCCACGCAGGAGAGGTGGGGAGGCTCCGAAGCCAGGAGCAACAGAAATGGAAATGCTTTTCCATTCCCAGAACCTGCGAGCGACGGTTGGAGGTTGGAGCAGCCCTGCCTTCAGGTCACAGCGGTGCTTTGCACGTGAACCCACTTGGAAATCTTTTAGTTTTGGCTAGCAAAAGCTGGAAGTAAGGGATTTTATTTTGCAATAGCCACCCCGTGTCCCCAAAGCAAAAAATTACGTGCTCGCCAAGCTGTGGTAGCTTTGGTATCAACAGCCCAAACCCTTCCTAAAAGAAAACTGGGACAAGCTCTGACGTGAGCTTGATGTGGAAATCATAAAATCTGACACAAATATTTGTGAATTGACATCTAAGCCCATAGAAATCCTTTTTTTTTTTTTTTTCCCTAGATTTTTGTGATAAGCCATTTCTTTCCCTCTGGAAGCTGAAGTTCTCGAGTATCTGAGTGGCTCAGCCCCTGCTGAGGGAATTCCTCCTAAGCTTGGTGAAAATCCCAAAGGCTGGCAAGTCCGCGATTGTCGTGCCTGTAAGGGAGTTTCCATGTTAAGTAAGATTCTTCTGGCAGTAACCTTTTGAGGCTTGTCCATAAAACCCCCCGTACAAATTAGCAAACTTCTTTCTTGGTTGAGATCTCGGCATCTGGCTGGATTCTGCTTAAAAATGTTTATTATTGGAAAAAACCTGGCTGACCCTGAGTTGAGAAAATTGATGCCTTGAAGCTTGTCGGAGCAGTGTGAGGGATCTGGTCGTGCCATCCTTGCATTAAATTGTGCCTTCCTGTGAGATTTGTCCTTTCTGAAATCCTGGAGTAGTGCATTAGCACATTTTGAAGGTGATAGCTGGCAATGAGAGCCTAATTTGAATCAGAGGCCACCGCTGGTTTTTGGATATGGTAAATAGGAAACGGCAGAGAGACAAAGTCTGATTGACTGGCAGATTACAAAAGGCGAAGAGGACTCAAAACCCATGAAGAGATGGATTTGAGGTTGATTACTGCTAATTATTTTTCAAGATACAGGGCAAAATTAACAAAGGAGCGCTTGGACTGCGAGTGGAATTGTGGAAAACAGCCCTCGCAGGAGAATTACCCAAATCGTAAGCATTTGAGGAAGATGGTGGCGGTCTCGTCGCTTCAGCCCTGAAAGCTGGGGGAGGCCGAAGCGATGGGAGCCACCCCCCTGGGAGCACCCTTTGGTGCTCAGAGGGTGTCCAGGACCAGGATGCTCAGGCGCTCGTGCCCCTGCAGCATCACAGCAGCTCCTGGTTTTATTCTGCCCCATCTCATCCCGGTGCTGAGCAGCCGGGCCGCACCGGTCCCCACCAGGCAGCCCTAATGAGCGCAATTAACGGCCGGGGGCTGCTGATTGCCTTTGGTGGGAGGGAGGAGCGGGCTCTGCTGGGCAGCCCGTTTGGAAATGTGCAGCAGCCCAGGTTAGCGGGGCTGGGAGAGCGATGAAATTTAAATGAGGAGGATTTGGTGGGGAAGAAGAAAAATGTATTAACAAACTAAAGCGAGCTAATTACTGGAGATGGAGAACGGTCACCGTGTAGCTGGAGATGACAGCGGCGAGTGGTTCCCATCAGGGCTTTTCCTGCTTTGGAGACAAAGAGATCAGCCGTCTGCTGAGTTATCAGAGGCGATAAGGAGCTGCATTTTATAAATGGAGATAGGCTCTAATTGCAAAACTGCCTGCGAATACTTCGGCGGCACTTTGCTGAACTCTGGTGTCACGGAGGATTTTTGAAGTCTGCTTCCCACCGTCATTACACGCCGCCTCGTTTGTAGTGAAGTTTGCAGCTCGCGGAACTTCATTTGGACAAATCTCCGCTCTTCCCCCAAATCTGTTTCATGTTCATCTGCTAATGGGGAAAGAAATTAAGCCTCGGCTCCTTGCGTAATGTTGCAGCAGAGGCAGTGGCAGGGCTTTAACTCCTCCGCTCGAGAAGCAGAAGCGGCTCCGTGGCCAGGCTCGCAGTGGGAGCAGGGCCCCAACAAAGCTGGGGATGGGGAGCTGCGACCCAATGCACCCCACCAAACCTCGAGCCGGCCTCTAACGAGGGGAAGTTTTCCCCAGGGAGCTGGCACAAAGGCTCCACCGGGCATCCTGAGCATGGGGACACTGGGGGCGCGGGGATTTGGGGTGTGGGGATTTTTCCCTTCTATTGTTTGCCCTCCAGCTCAGCGAAATCCTTCTTTTCTCGAGGTTGTGACTCCGCTAGCAGGAATCCTCTTCTCCCAAGCCCGAATAATGGCCCGTCCTGGTCTCCTAGTAACTGCGGCTGCCACATCACTTTTGACAATGGTGCATCCTTTGTAGCCTGTTTTTTTTTTTTTTTTTTTTTTTTTTTCTCTTCCCCAGTGCCTGCTCTGTTTCTTCAAATGGCAATTGTCTGAAATTTCTCCAAATGAGCAACTTTTGTGCGGGGTGGTTTTGTTTGTTTTGTCTGTGCTGGCAGAAAGGGCTCGAACGGGGCTTTGTGTGTCCCTTCCTTGCTTTTTGTGTCCCTTCCTTGCAGAAACCTCTCTTGGGGATGTGGGGTTGTGCGATGGCTCCCCTCCCGCCACCGCCACGTACCGCTCCTGTTATTTCCTGAAACTGTGCTCTCTGAGCGTTTGAAACTTTTTTTTTTGTTCTCCCAGTAAAAGTCATCTCATTGATTATCGCACTAAAAGGCTTTCTTTGCTCGATGTATTTTGGACCTGGCTTCTGCCTGGCTCTAAAAGGGTACGCAAGGAAACTTGGCGGCTGCGCACCGGCACCCAGCAAACCTGGCCGCAGTCTGGAGCGAAGGAATTGGACTTGTCAAGGCTGAAGCACAAAACCTGCCCTGGAGGTAATACCCAGCTAATAAACGGGCTGGGGTTTTGTTGGATTAAGGGGATTTGTTGCCTTAAGCTGGCCTGGTGCGCTGGATAGGGGGAATCTGGGGGCAAAAGGCACAGTAGGGAGGGGGAAGCTGCCTTTTTTCTTCTTCTTCTCCTTTGTAGGAGCCAATGTGCCCCCAGGGAAAGCAGGAGCCGGGAGTTTGGATGCCCAGGGAAGGTTGGGAGCACCCAGTGGGGCCACAGACCTGGTCCTGGCCCCAGCAATACCGATCAGTTTGCTGCTGGAAGTGGCAAAGGCAGGGGTCCGTGTCCCAGCAGCACCCCCAGCGGGACCCACCACTCATTTTCGGGGGGAAGGAGTCCAGGTGAATCTGTGCAGAGCTGAGTTGGGGCATGGGAAGAAGCCAAGCCGGGACACAGCCCTGCCCTGTGCCTCATTCCTGCCTCTACCCTCTTGTTTTCCTCCTCCTAACCCACAGCGAGACTGAGCTAGCTTGCAGTAAAAACACTTGACCTGCCTTAGTGCCACCATAAAAACTTTATTCTTTCCCAAGGACAACGCTATCTTTTTTTTTTTTTTTTTTTTTTTTTTTTTTTCCTTCAAAATAAACTAAATGCTACAGTCCGAGCTCGACCTCCCGCGTGCGGGTGCGCTCCTCGCCACCCGGGCCCTGCAGACCCCGCAGGCGAGGGGGGGGAGCGGGCGCTGGGGGAGCCGGGCGGCGCGCTGGGAAGCACGGATGAGATGAAGGGGAAACGCATGAATCACACGGTGTCAGGGGAAACACATGAATCATATATTGTGTCAGCAGATTTGACAGATTCGACCAGGATTTCTCGAGCCGGTGGAGCCAGCGGGCCCGGTCCCCGAAAGCCAGGAGCTGTGGTGGGGCGGCACCCAGGACCTCCCTGCCTCACCGTCGTCCCCGCGGCCCTTTGCACCCCGAGGGCTGTCCCATGTGTGGGGAAACCCAGCTTTGGTTCCTCCTGGCACCCGGATGAGGGGGCTGCCCACGGCTGGCTTCCAGGCCCGGAGTGCATCGGGTGCCCTCGTCCCTGCTGGGGTCTTCTCCTGGCTTCAGGCCCTACGAGCCTGCTCCTGGAGGCAACCTGTCCCTGGCCGCTGACCTTTCGGGACCACGTGGCCTAGATCCAGGCAAATCCATTATTGCACTGAAAAAACGTGAGTCCTGATTGTGGTTTATGTCCTATTTTTATCCCAGTTTCAGACCCCGTCTTCGCGTACCCGTCTCCACAGACCACGGATCCACGCCAGGTTTAGTAACGCCGTTACCCCGTCACCTCCGACTCCTCCTCTTGACGTTGGAGCTTTTGGGGAAAACAGAAATCCCTCCTCTTCCTTCCTCGCTTCTGCTTTTTTAGGGACCGCAGCGCTCCCACCCCGCTTAAAAACCATCCCCATCCCTCCCCCCGCCCCCCCCAGCGCCCCCTCGTCACCGGGGGATCCTGAGCTGGGCAGAGCTCCTCATCCCGAGGGGTAGTAGGGCACGTCGCTGTGGTAGTTGTAGTCGGGACACACCTTCTGCACCAGCCGGTAGTCTATGCTGTAGAAGGTGATGTAGATGCAGATGACTTTGAAGGGCTTGGAGCAGACCCAGGAGACGTGGCTTTGGGTGTGCTCGTGGGAGCAGGTCTTGGAGGGGTCGTAGGTGCAGAGCGTGGTCTTCTTGGCGCGGTCCACTTTCTCGTACTCCACGCGGCAGTTGAAGATTTTGGATTCTTTGGCCTCTATGAAGATCTGTTGCTCCAGGTCAAACTCTACCGCCTTGGTGGGGGGGACGAGGCTGACGGAGATGTTCCCCTGCCCCGTCGAGTTGTGGCGGAAGAAGACGTTGACCGTGCCGTTGCCGTGATCCACCACCTTCCCGGTGATCAAGAGGTTCAACTTCACCGTCTTGATGTTGGAATAGAAATCTCCCCAGCCGAAAATTTTTTTAAGTTTGCCTGAGGCTGGCCCCAAGTCCCTCCGGTCTCTGGGATGCGGAGCATGGTCCCGCTCCGAGAGGTTATCCAGGATATCCCACAGCTCCCGCGAGCTGCTTGCCAGCTCCACCAGGGTCACGTTCTGCAGCATGGCTGGAGCGAGCAGGGCCTCTGGGGAGAGCAGCCCCCTCGCCTTCCGCGCTCGGGCTCTCTCCTGGGTCTCGGGCTCCTGCTGCTCTGCACCTTCCCCTGGCTCTTCTTGGCCACAGGTCACCTGAACGTAGCAATGGTGGAGAGTGAAAGCTGGGCGGTGGGTGCCTGCCCCTGGCCCGTTCCCTGCTCACCCCACATCTCCAGGCATGACCCTGCCATCCTCTTTCCTATGCATGCTCTCCTTATTTCCCTTTTCTCCCGTTTTCCCATTCTGCTTCTCTCTATAACCCCTGTTTCCTTTCTGGCAGCATTTTTTCCCTTTTTCTCCCCTTGGGGTGAGAGGCGCTGGAGCAGGTGCGTTTTGCAGCCCTGCGGGGACACCTTCCTTGTCCCCTGGGGACTTGCTGCCGGGGCGAGGGGGTGCTATGGGGGGAGGATGCCCAGGTACACCCGTGGTGAAGGTGCCCTCGTGGCTTTTACACCAGCTCTGCTGCCAACAGCACCTCCCATGGAACCCTCTTCTGACCTCCAAACCTTGCTGCGGCCAGGAGCAGCAGAGGTGAGTTCCCCAGCCCGGGGAGATGCCAGCGCCCGACCAGCCGCACGTGGGCTCCCCACAAACTCCTCTCCCCTCCTTTCCCTGCTGCCTTGGGGGCTCTGTTTGGCACCGGCCATAGCCCCCCAAAAAAAGCGTGGGTGCCTGTGGGTGCTGGCAGAGCGGGCACCCAGCGGGCACCCAGATGCTGCAGCCCCCTCGTGCTGGGGAGAAGCACCAGGGGCTTCGGGGGCGATCCCAGCAGGGGCTCGGTGGGGAGCTGGGGGTGCCGGGCAGATGCTCGCTGCCATCCCTGGGGTGCGAAGGGCTCGGTGAGGAAGCCGAGGGCGGCCTGGCGGGTGGCAGCCCGTGCCCGTGTCACCCCCCCCAGCCCGGGGGGTGCTCAGGGGCTGCCCCCAGCAGCTGTAGCAGGGCTGCGGTGCCGGGGAGGAGGCTAACAGCTTTTTGGGGTGATCGGAGGGGGACACACACACACACTTCCATCTCCAGCCCCATCCGCGAGCCCACCCTGCCCTCTGCCCACCCGCTGCAAAACAGCAGAAGTTTTGGGATGCCTTTTTTTTTCGGGGGAGCGGGGGAATTGGGGTGGGGAGGGAGAGGATAAAACGTTCTGGGAAATGATCCTGGCTGTAAGGCTGCCCCGTCCCTTCGGCTGCCCGACCCCCCCCGGCCCCTGCAGCCCCCCCTTTTCCTCTCCCCTTCCCCCAGCCGCTCACCAGCAGCGAGATGCTCCCCTGGATGAGGAGGACGATGCAGCTCCGAGGGAGATGCATTTTCCAGCCGATGCCGCCCGCCTTCGCTCTTCCCTCAAATTTAGAGCGGCTTTGGGGTGGGTTTTGCTTTTTTTTTTTTTTTTTCCTTCCCTTTCTTTCCCTCCCTTCCCTTTGAGCGAGGGACGTCAGCCAGGGGAAGGGGAGGGGGTGTCCCCCCTTTTATAAGCCGCTTCCTAAGGCCCCCCCCGACCCATGGTGGCAGCGGAACGGGACCGGGCGGCGGTGGCGGCTCCCCCCGCGGCTTCACCTGCTGCCGCCTCGCTCCTGCTCGCTCCTCGCTGCCTTCTTGGAGCCTCGACGAAAACTCCTCTCCATCCATCCATCCCTCCCTCCCTCCCCTCCAGGTGCCTGGAGCGCAGAGCGGCACCTCCGAGCGTAACCCTTTGGTGCCTGCAAGGCAGCGAACCCCCAGAGCAGCCCCCCCGAAAGGGACAATTTGGGGGTCCCAAAGGGCTCTGCGGGGTGTGTGGGGTGCCTGGGGACGAGGTTGGGCAGGAGTCTCCGTTGGGATCTCAGAGGATCATCCCAGGCTCCTGGGGGGAAGCGGAGCAAAGGGAGGGCACCGGGGTGGGAAATGGCCAGGGGTACCCGAGCGTGCCCTGGGGAACTTGGTCTGGCACCAAGGGGACAAGGGGATTGTGGAGGATGCTCTGCCTCCAGGTTCGGCTCTTCCCCATCCTGGGCATCAGGAAAAAGCAAAAGGATCCTTATCCCATGGGAGGACCTGGGTGCAGGGAGGCTCTCCCTGGTGTTGTGCCCTTTGGGAGGTGTTGGCCGAGTCGTGGGGCCTCGTTTTATTGGGGGGGTTCATTTTTGGTTCATAAATACTGGCTGCTGCTGCAGTGCTTCCTTCCCCCACCACGTGGCTGCGCGCTCTGCTTTTGCTCCCCGTCCTTAAAAAACATTTTTTTTTTTTTTTTTAAAGATAATTAAATATTTCTGGGACCTTTTAATCTGGATAGAGAGGGGACGAGTCCATACCTGGCCCCTTCTACAGGGCTGCGGAACATTTCCTTCCTCCCCCGAGGGTCTCGCACCTCTGCAAGGTGCTGGCTAGGAAGTTTATTTTCCTTTTAGTTGTGACTTTGTGCATAAGCCTAGACAGTGCTGCTCCTGCCTTCCTTCTGCACGGCGGCGGGGAGGTGACGAATCGTGGCAGCGCCGGGCACCGCTCCTTAGGCTTGGGAAATTAAAAAAAGGAACAAGGAAATGCAGATTCTGTTCCCCCAACCAAGCCAGGCGGTTTGAGTTTTACTTTATTCCAGGAGTAAAGGCATGGCAGGCTGCATGGCGCTTAAAAAGGAAACAGAACTCATCGGTTGGCTTTGCTGTTCCAGACCGACAGAGCCTTGCTCGTTTGGGTTTGTTTCACGAAGGGAACAGTTGTCCTTTTCCCATCTTTCAGCGGGAGAAGTTGCAGTACAGAAGTAACTTGCCAGGGACAGGACTTGAATTACACCCAGGATTTTCTCAAACCCCGGGCAACGATTCCTCTCCTTTACAGCTCCGTTACCTTCCTTTCCGCATCCTTTCCATATTTCCCCCCTTTTCCCGAGCCCCTTTGGAAAGCCAGATCCCGCAGCGCTGCTAAAAATGAACAAACGATGGGGAAAAGAGCACGTTTCGGCAGGCAGGATGCTGTCACCGAGTGCCCTGCTAGCACTCCCATCTGCCCAGCAAACCGCTCCAGCTTTCCACTGTGCTTGCAATGCTGGGACCTGGAAAAGGTGGGGGCTTCTCTCGCAGTTTTGGGGCGAGGAGGGAGGGAGGAAGGTGGGCGATGAGGCTGCGGGGTGGTCGCTGCGTGCTCCCTGCATCAAAGGTGCCCACCTGCATTGCTGCCATCGCCGTCTGGATGGTTCGGGCATCGGAACCAGGTGGGATTAAGGTCTCAGATGATGCCTCAGGAGTTGTATCAATGGCACTTGCTCCCGTGGAGCAGTGGCATTTCGGGGCATGGAAGACAAGACCCAGCCTCAATGCTCACGGAGGGAGAGGAACCATACGAGCCCAGTTCCCCCGTCCGACCTGTGCCAAAGGGAGCAAACAGGTGGCAAATCCCTCCCCCAAACTCCCAGGGCTGTTGAGCTCCAGAATATTCATCCAGCAGTGGTGCTGGAAGGACCCTGGGGCCTCCTAAAACCAGAAGGAACACAGCAGTGGAGGATATACGGGAGCACTAATGCTGTCCTGGCCCCAGCGGCATGCTGGATACCTTTAATAGGCTGCACGGCTCTAACTACAGTGATTCCGATAAAAGATCTTCACAAAACTTCCAAATGCCTGAGCCATCACCTGCTTTTAAATCACTCCAAGCACTGCAGCTCCTGCCCAGCCTGCCTGGAGTCCTCAGCACCGCGTGTGGTCCCCCCTGTGGTGCTGGATGTATCCCACCTATTTGCTGCACTGGTTTGGTGGGTGAGGTCTTTTGGGGGAGCATCTGGGCAGCTCTGATTTGGCTGCGAGGCCAGGCTGATGGCAGCCTGGCTCAGGACGAGGAGGAAGAACAGGGGATAAAAGCGAGGATAAAAGTGATTTAATGCCACTTTCTGGGTTTTCTGGTGTTCAGACGGAGCTGAGAACTGGAGCGGCATAAAGAAGGGCTGATTTAGGAGCTGCTCCAGCTCGTCTGGTGCCATGATGGCTCCCTCCGGAGCTGCTTAAATAGCCTGTGCATGGTGAGCACGGCGCCGGTGCTGCCACCTCTCCGGGGTGGTGGTGGGGACGTGTCCCCACTTCAGCAAGGGGACATGGCCCATCCGATGGGTTCATGCAGTACAAGTGGGCTCCTGCACCTCCCGTGCAGAGATGGGACCCCCTCGGTGGAAACGAACCCATCTGGGGGAGCCCTGGGCCAGCATTTGGGGACGGTTTTCCTTGAAAACCCTGGTGAAAATATTCCCCGTGGGAGGAGGGAATGGAAAGGCCGGGTGCTGCTTTCAGCACTTGTAAAGAAAACTCCTTTCCCTGTTCCTTTTTGCCCCAGGAGGGTCACAGGAAGGGTTGGAAGGGGCATCCTGGCCTCTTGCAGGTGGCTGATGAGGATGGGGTTAATTGATGATGGGGTTCATTGGTGCCAGGTTTATTTATTTTTGACCTTTGGCTTGGCTTGGTTGGGCAGCTCCAAAGTTGCAGTTCCAGCTGGTGCTGCCAGAGTGGGGTCTGCTGGAAAAAGAAGATCAAAAGCGATCAAAATTGCTCCTTCTTCGTTATTGGAGCTGTTATGGGGCTCCCCCAGCTTCCTTCCTTTCGGCAGCACCAAGCACGAGGCTTTGGCCACCCCAGCCAGGGCTCCGGAGACTGCTGTAAAAACATCCCCTCGGCTCACACCTATTTCCAAAAATCGAGCATCTCCTGCGTGTTTCTGGGGCTTGGGGAAACTTCCTGCGTGCAGAGGGGCTGAGGTTCAGGGAAAGATGCCCCCGCAATGGCAGAGAGCAGGGGCAGATTTTTTGGGGAAAAGGAGGACATCCCATAGGACGCAGCCTCTTGCGCATCCCGGCTTGGGGAAGCAGCTGCGATTTTTAGGCGTGATTTGGCTGAAAGCTGAATTAAGGAAGCCTTGGCGGTGCCGCAAGGCCCTTCCTCCCCTCTGCTGCTGCTCAGCCCTGCTCCTTTCCTGGGTTTCTGTTGCCCTCTAGTGGGACCCGAGCTGGCAGCTGGGCTCGGCCGGGGGGGGGGGGGGGCACAACAAAAAAGCAAAAAGAAGGGGAGAGGCTCCTAAAAAGCACCTCCCGCTTCCCAAGGCAGCTTTCTATGAACGGAGCTTTGTCTGGAAGCATTTTAAACCAGGCGTTATCCACCTGAGCAGAACTAAGATTGAAGGAACTGAGAAAAAAAAGGCCATGGGGGAGAAGGGGGGGGGGGGGGGGGGATATTTTTAAGCAGAGAGGGCGCAGTGCCCTGAGACGTGATGAGAGGAGAAGCTGGCTGCTGGTGGCAGCGGTGACAGCAGGTAAGGGAGGACTTTGCAGCTACCCGTGGCAAGGTGCTGCTGGGCATCTTCCTCCGGTAACGCCCGGGGGCTGCAGGAGGCCCCTGGGCACAGGGCTTGAAGGGAAAGGATGGGGTCTGCTGCCCCTGCGAGCCTCCGAGCTGCTTTTGCAAAACCAGAGCAGCTGTACAGAAAGCAGCATCGTCAAGAACGTGAGTGCTAAAGAGAAAAAAAAAAAATAGAAAACACACCGCGAGGGAAGAGGCTCCAGGAGAGACAGCAAAGAGCATGAGGTCAGAGAGGGGCTCATGCAAAGACTTGAAAGAAGCAAGGGAGCATAGCGATATGGGAACCCCAGCCTTCAACTGCCTGACAGCTGCTGGGGGAGGCAGAGAAATGAATTCAGGTGTTGATTAAGAGGCTCAACACAGCCTGCAATGAATTCAGGTGTTGATTAAGAGGGATACACAGCCTACAATGCTGCGTATCCCCCCTCTGCCACCCTTTCCCCTTCCAGATGTTCTGGGAACAAGCCTGCGCTCCTTACTTTTATTTTGCAGCCCAGCACCCCAAGGTTATTTGGCCACAGCACTGAGATTTCAGCATCTCCAAGGCATGGCTGGGGGCTCTGCCTCCTCCCCAGAGCTGCTGCCGTGCTCAGCAGGTGGGCACAGGGGGAGCAGGTGGGGGCTGTTAGCACCCTTAAATACAAGAAGGGTGGTTAAGGAGCCTTTCCCCCTCACAAAGCCTTTTGGTAGGGGGTAGCCAAGCACATCTCCAGGCTGGTAGATAGTTATTCCATGTCATTTTGAGCCTGGGAGCCCAGTGGTGAAGTGAGGGAGGAAGACAGGTTCCTCGGTGTGTGTGCAAGGTGAGATTTCCCCTGGGAAGCACGGCTGTGAGTGCATCTGCTGGTATTTCTGTCCATAACGCAGCCCTGCTATTTTGTGCGCGAGGATGCTGGTGCTCCAAGCTCTGTCCTGAGGGAAGGTCTTCTAAGCTCCTCGCCTCAATTCAGCTGCCTGAGGGGTGGTTTGGAGCTGCTGCCCCATCTCTGGCTATGCTCAGCACGGATCTGGCCGAACCTTCCCGACCAGGTATGATCCAACCAGCTGGGCTTGTGAACTGGGTGCCTCCAAACACAAGCTGTTTTTTTTTTTTTTTTTCAGCTGGATGCAAAAATTTTGAATAATAAAAAATAAAATAAAATTGCTTTTGCAAATTTCCTGTACCAACCACCCCCCCCCCCCCCCTTGCCTTCTTGCACCAC
This sequence comes from Nettapus auritus, assembly GCA_011076525.1. Classification (NCBI taxonomy): domain Eukaryota; kingdom Metazoa; phylum Chordata; class Aves; order Anseriformes; family Anatidae; genus Nettapus; species Nettapus auritus. The sequence goes on along the minus strand of CM021791.1, from coordinate 3,441,963 downwards.
CTCAGCTCCGTTCCCTGTAGTGCACGTGGGTGTTTCCCCTCCCTTCCCCGGGATCGAGGAAGAACCCTTTCCAAAAAACGTGTCGTTTAATTGCAGAGCGTTTGCCAAACGCGGAGACCTCTTGGCTAAGGCTGTGAGAGCCTGTTTGGATGTTGGAGTGGGAAAACAAATTAAAAGGTTCCTGCCCGCTTCTTCTTCGCCGCGCTACCTGCAGGCAGCAGGCTTTTCCTAAAGAGCAGGGAGAAGGCTGTTTGGTGAGGCTTTTGCTTAAAAAAGAGCAACATGGGGGGTTGTGCAAAGCCAGAGCCAGCACTGGGGATGCTGAGGCGTGGCGGGGATGCTGGCCCCGAGGTGCATTTGGGGGGACGCCAAGTGGGGTACGGCCCAGCCTGCAGCAGGAGCATGGGCAGGGGAAGGACTGGGACAAATCCTGCCTTTGGGAGAGGCAGAGGAGGCTGCGAGCCCTTCTGCTTTGTGACTGCAGAGGGAAGCAGGGAGCTGCTCTGGGTGCTGGGACCGGATGAGCAGGGCTGGATCCCCCCCAAAGCCCCTTGAACTGGGATGGGGCAGCTGCTGCCCAAATCCCCCCCTCCAAAGCCCAGTGTTGTTCATGGCCTGTGTCATGTGTGGGGCTTGAATAACCTAGAAAACTTCTAAAATTCCAGTCTGCAAGCAAAAATCATGGTTATCCTCATAAACCAGCCGAACCTCAAAGCTGGGGATGTGGGGGGGAGTGTGTGCTGGGTGGCTCGTCCTGTTCTGCCCACAGAGGGTTTCGGTGTCTTTTCATCCTTGTCTCCTGGGGTTTTCTCTGTGTTGGCTTGTTTAGTTTTTTACAGGCCAAGCAAACTGGGGAGAAAAGAAATTTGCTTTGGCTCTAGGAGGATTTGGAGATGATGGTCCCCGTTTGCCTGGTGTGCTGGGAAAACCCACGGCACAGCTCCCTGCTGGGGGCTGCTCAGCTCCTGTGTGAGCAACCGGTGGCTCTAATTTCCCTTCCAGAACTCCGAGGCTTAATATCACTTCATAAAAATAACGGGAGAGACAACTAGACTCTCTCTGGGAAAAGAAATAATCCTGGGGAATACAAAAGGGGTGCTGAGGGAGATTTTCTGGAGAAATGGGGCTTGGCGAGGGGCTCCCCTGTGTATTGATTTCCCTGCACAGTGCTGCCTGGCACCGGGGCATTTCCAAAGCACCAGGAGGCTTCGGTGCTCCTGGTTTTCTCAAGCGTTTCCCAAGGTTTCTCTCTTCCGACCTTGTTTTTTGAGAGGTCGAAGATTGCTTTGTTTCTGTCGCTAGTTTTCGAGCCCGCTTCTTAACCTTCCTCCTGCCACGAGCAGCCCTTCCCTGCGTTTTGGCTGCGGAGCGCGTGATTTTTCTCAGAGCGAAGCTTTCATTTTTACCTGCAAATCCTCCTGTAGGAAGGCAGAGCACGTGCAGGCTGCCGATGCAACCCCAGTGCCTCGTAACCCCAAAGGTGAGGGTGGGAAGTCATCGCTGCCCGCTCAGGCAATGCTGGTGGATGCATCCCCCGTGGAGGGGATGGTTTGTGTCATGCAGCTCCTTCCTTCGAAGCAGGACGGAGATTAACAGCTCCTTTCTGCTGGGCTCAGCAGACGGCTGCTGGAAGGGCAATGACACCGCTCTGCCAGGGCAGATCTGCAATGATAAATTGGAGATGAAAGGGTTCACGTCCCAGCAACGTTTTAGTGGGTCGTGCCCCTTATTTATATCTCGGTCCTCTCGTTGGAAGAAGGCAATACAAACATGATGCGATTTATTGGCATAAAAGCTGCGGGGTTTGCAGCCATCAGGGTTTCTTGCCCGGCTGTCAGAGTGGGGCAGCACTGAATGAAATTAAAGCGATCAGTAAAATGCTGCAATGCCTCTGGCTGGGGCTGAGATTTTTGCATTCCTTTGAAAACGATGGGGAAAAAAAATCTGAGTGTGAAAGGCCCTCAGTGCTATTTTAGTCTGGACAGAGGAGAGGCTGAAATCTTTACAGCTTGCTGCTTGGAAATTCAAGCTGTAAGAAGAGGAAAAAACCTCTTAGCAGTGAACCTCAGAGGTTCAAAGCCCCGGTTTGGCTCTGAAAGAGCAGCTCCACGTGTGCTCCACGGGCTGCTGCATTGCAATGGGGAGCTCGGGGGTGGGCTCTGAGGCAAGAACCTGAAGCATGAAATCAGCTGGAAGAAAGGCCGTGCTTTGCTTTCGGGGATGCGTTCCCACGCGTGCCCCTTTCAGATCCATCCCCAGGGATTTCTCCCTCCTGGCTGTTTCATGACGCCCAGCTCACTGCCTCGCATGCCGAGCATCCAGCAGCTGCCAGGAGCTTGTCGTCTGGGAGGAAACCTTGCAGTTATCCTTCATCGCTTCAGCCTCGATTTCATGTTTCTACTCCATCAGTTGACGAATGAGATCCGGCAACGCTGGCCGTTGTCAGCCCAGCTGTGCAAAATGGGCAACGTGGTGTGGTTTTGGGTTGCTTTTCCCAGTTTCTCATGTCAGCTGGTGTTTAAGTTGCAGTGGCTGCTGTCAAGAGATTTATGCAGAAATCTTTCTTTATGTCTTAAACACGCTGGAAATGTCTGACCTCAGCAGGGAGAAAAGGTGACCTGTGTGTGTCTGATGGCAGAGGAAGGAGATGTCCCCAACCAGCCCTTAAATCAGCACAGAATGCACCAGGTGAACTTGGGAGGCAGGTGGCTCAATTTCTCAGCTGCTTCTTGTGTTTCTTTGGCCAGCAGTGGCCTCCAAAATCTCATATTCAGGTCCTCAGCTCTTCTCTAGGTTGGAGCTGAGCCCTCCCTGTGCTTGTCCAGCTTCTCGTGCCTTTGTGTGTTCCCAGGCTGGCTGCAGAGTGGGGATGAGCCCTGGCTGGGAGCTGTGGGGTGATGCTGGCGGTGAATATTTCCTAATGCTGGAGTGGGCTGGATGAGTGCTTCCCCTGCCCTGAAAGTTCTGCCTTCCACAAAAAATGGAATAAGGAAAGGGGGAGAGTGCGTTGGGGTGAAAACTGGTGAAAAGGAGGGGGTAGAAAAAGTTTTCTTCTGAAAAACTTGGGGAAAAGGACAAAACTCTTCTTGGCTTTTTTTTTCTCTCCTGGAAAAAATTAAATGGCTTCCTCCGAGCTGCCCATCGGGCAGGGCTCCTGTGCTGGTCCCTGTTTTTCATGCTGCCCTCTGGTTTTCACAGAGCTCCTTGCCTGCAGGCTGGGCTGTGACTCCCTCCCCCCGCCAAGGCATCACCAGCCACGTCTCCAAATGCCCCAAATCTCCCCCTTGCTGCGCCCATGCCCTCGGGCAGGACAGAGACCCCTGGCCACCCCCTAGCTCGAAGGCTGCAGCTTTGCCTCGCGTTGGAGCATGACAAAAACCAAGGCGAGGGGCCCTGGTGCTAATGCTTTTCATCTGCCCAAACGCTCAGAGCACAGCGGGGTTGCTTGCGAGAGGTACTTTCTTCTACGAGACCGGCAGACGCGGCTCTTAGAAAAGGCTCTAAAGCTGATCTGATTTATTTTTTTCTTCAGTTGCATTGACTGCTTCAAGGAGAAATATCCCAAATTTAGGGCTGCCTGGCACCACCCGGCCACTCGCTGAGATTTAAATGCTTTTGCTAACCAGAGTATTACACAGAAAGGTGTTTTGGGGGGCACGGCAGCAGCTGATGGTGCCAGCTGTGCTCTTGCAGATTTCTCTAACAACAACCCAAATTTCTTTATAATAATAAATTATATTCAGAAGCCTGCTTGGAAGGGAGCGAGGCGGAGGCAGGTATCTCATGGTGTGCTTCCAGCGCTTGCACTCCATCAGGAGCCTGGGTCGTGGCCAAGGCGGGGGCGGCCGGCGCAGCCTCCCCGACCTCCGTGGGGTGGGAGTGCGGCTGCTTCCGTCCCGCAGCTCGGGTTGCCCGTGCTGGGATGCCTCAGCCAGGTGCTTTGGGCTTGCTTCGGGGCAGAAAAAGGGGATTTGGCCACGGGGCTGGGGGCGTGCAGGATGTGGGGGCGAGTGGGGCACGTGCTTGGTGCTTTTTAAAAAAAAATTAAGTGACTTTTGTGCACGGTCATTTGTCTTTGTGACATCTCAGAGTTGCTCTCCGTGCTGTGGGGTCCGTCCTGCTTTTGTCTCCGCATTTGTTGTTGCCTGGGGGGGGTGACGTCCATCACTGGGTGTCCAGCTGGGGTCTGGTGTGTGTGTGGGAGGGGAGGAGGGGGGGGTTGGGGTTCAGCCCGCAACACCGGGTCCTTTTGGTTCAAACCGTGGGGTCCTGCGGCCTCGTTCCCATAGGAGATGTGGACTCGGAGCAGCCAGATGGGTTTGGACAGGCACATTGAGCCCAAACCTGTACGCTGACGCATTGCCTGGGGTTGTGCTTGGTTTATTCCCCCGAAACAAGGCATCAGAAGGAGCTGTGAGTAAAAACACAACCAAAATTGCACATGCCCCCAGCACCCCCAGGCTGTGGCTGGTCCCCAGGCGCATGGGGCTGGATGCGGCCGTGATTGATGAGCGACTTCTCTGCCCTGCAGGGCCACGGCTGCAGCTTTGCTTGTTCAAGGGCTTTGGGGGAATTTCTGTCTGCCTTTAGGCTCTGCCTTTCTGATTTTAAGCCTTCCTGTTCTGCGTGAGAAGGCCAGAGGGTCAGTGGGGGGAAATGAGGCTTTCCTTAATGAGCAAAGAGGCCGTAATGCTTTTAACCCCATTTCTTGTCTAAGATTCAGCTGCAGTGTGATGCAGCTTGGTCCCCTGTGTTCTCAGCAGAGCTTTTTTTTGGTGTGTTCATGCTGACAGCTCCCATTTTACCCCTCCCCAAACCCTTCTGTTGGCTCTTGCCAAGCCCCCTTCCTGCAGCCCGCAGGAGGCTGGGGCTCAGCGAGCACGCGGTGACAACGGTGACAAGCTCAGGCTCCCCAGGGAACAACCCAGCTGTGCTTGGGCTAACGAAGCAGCTTCCTAATGAGTCTGACGGCCAGATCCCAGACAGCGTGGAACAGCCTGCCGGGTTGTATCTCGTGGAGCGCAGCCAGTTTGCAGCAGCTGAGGCTCCGGGGCCTCGGATCCGATGGATGAGGCCTTGAGGCAGCCTTGATCCTTGAATCTTAAAGGTTCCCAGTGAATTCAATGTTTTTTATTTCCCTTCCCAACTAACTGAGGCCATAAGCAAGGCTCTGTGGGTGCTGGGGATGCTCGGTGGAGGGTGGCAAACCAGACCAGCAAGAGCTTTGGGAGGAACACCCCAAACCAGCGTGTAAAGGTTGTGGGGGCTATAAGTGCCTCTGCATGAAGCCTCATGGATTTACCCTAGGCTGGGGGAGGCCCCAGGCTTATTCTTTCTGTCTGGGATCCTGCAAGGCTCCCAGAGGAGGCTGCAGGGACCAGGGGAGGCTCTGTGCTTGCAGCCGCCTCCTGCCGAAAGCTGAAATCAGAGTGTGTGCCTCTTGGGCTCGTGGAGCCATGAACCCGGGGGAGGGGGGGACTTGCATTTGGTTCCTCTGTCAGCGCCTGTTTATGCGTTTTATCCAATTACTGCTTAATGCAAAATGCATAAGGAGCCCTTGGAGCAGGGACAGAAACCCACGGCCCAGCTTTGAGGTCCTCATCGGCAGAGCCGACCCTTTAGGACAATTTCCAGTCTCAGCTGAATGACTTCATGAGAAGATTTCTCTGTTTCTCTCTTTTTTTTTTTTTTTTCCCCTCAACCAGTTGCCGGTTAATTTTTGCTCTGGTTTAGGAACAAAAGCTCTGTCTGGAGGCTGAATTTGCTTCACTTCAACATCCCGCTGCTAGGTCCCAGTCAGGCTTTTGCTGCTGGATTAAAAGATTTGTGTGCTGGGGAATTAGGGCTGCTTCTGAGAGGTCTTGAGCTGGCCCAACTCAAACACCAAAAATCACGGGGAAGGTCTTTGAAAACGTTATGGCACAGTCGGTACCATGGCTTCCCGGACAGCCTTGACACGAGATGGGAAAGAAGCAGCTCGTACAGCCCAGCCGCGTTGTGGCTTTTGAGGTTTCAGCACGTGAAAGCAACAAATTGTCTGTTTAAGTGAAACCTACACTCCGGGCCGGCTCCCAGAGGAGCCCCAGATCCCAAGCCAAAATCTGAGAGCGCGGAGGGAGAAAAATCAATCATTATTATAGGAAATAAAGCAAACTCCAAGGCTCTCTTTCCCTTCTTCCTTTGGCAAATTCTCTTTTTGGCTCAGGTTTTCACATTCTTCTTTCTAAAGCGGCCAAAGAGATGGGGATAGATAACGGTTTTCCCTGCCCCTCCAGCCAGGTCTCAGCCTGGAGGAGATGCTGAACCCGGCACCCACATCCCTCTACTGACTTTAATAGAGATGCACCACGCGAGCAGATTAACCGCAGACCTTTTGCACGCCAGGCGAATATTTTTTTTTTTTTTTTTCCCCCAACCTAATTGGATTTGCTCACTCTATTTCTGCAGCTTTTGTGCTCCTTATTTTGTTATTTATAGAAAACATCTGTCGGCGCTGCAGCCGGCCTGTGGGGAGTGTGGGGCTGGGCCAGGTTTGTCCATGCGATGGTATGGGGAGGCTCAGGTGTGAGAAGGGGGCTTCGACCCTCGGGGAGGGGGGAAATCAGGGCTTGGAGCTGCCTTTCCTTTACACGTCTGCGTGAAATACCAGCTCTGGTGAAGGAAATGGAGGCAGGGAGAGGATTTGCTCTTGATGAGCCACCCCTGGGAACATCCTTGAACCAAAGATGGGGTAAAAACCATGACTGCATGAAAAAATTGGTAAATCCTGGCTGAAAAAGCCTCTGAGGAAGGCAGGAGCTTCCTCCATCCAGATTCTGTCAGATGGGCAGGGAAAAGCCAGGGATTGCATTTCCAGGTGAGGAGCAGAGCTGCAGGATGAGTGTCGTAATGCTGACTAAGCCAGTTATCAGAGCTGCGATTAACCTTGGTAATTAATCTCAGGGACTGAACGTGGTGGAGGTCAGTGTTGTCAGAGCTAGCTGGGAGACGTGGTGATGTAATTGCTTTGCAGCTCTCAGCTTTCCCCATCCTATTCTCCCCCTACTTCTGCTCATCTTTTATATTTTTGGGGAGCTTTGCTTTGTATTTTCTGCTTCCAAGGAGCTGAACCTGAAGGCTGTTTTTCCAGCCGTGGCGGCACTGCAGCCAAACCCTCCTGCTCCCTTTCCATGCCCGATGGGGCTGGGGCAGATGTGTGGGATGGGTTATGGGGCCAGCTGGGTGCAGCTGATGGGCTGACCTGCCTGCAAATCCCCCTGCCATAAAATTGCCATGGGCTCCTTGCTTTGCTGGGTGGGAATGTGGAGGGAATGGAGCCAGGGCAGTGACTTACTTGGGTAAGGTCATGCCGTGAATTTATGGCAGCTGGAAATCAGCTGCATCCTCCCCAGTGCTCTGTTAGTCCCAAAGCATCCCTCCTCCTCTTCCTCCTGAGTAGCACGTGGGCATCTTGCTGGGAGCTCAGCCCCATTCTGAATGGCAGGTGGGTCAGAGCCGAGCTCCTGAATGCCTCCTATCCCCACTATACGAATCAAAAAGCGATGTGTGCTGGTAAAAGGAGAGCTCAGCTCGTGAACAAAGGATTGGCTGCTGATAGCAACGTGATTTACAGTGAGGCTTAGGCCAGGCAGCTCCAGGAGTGCTTTTATGTGACAGCCTAATGGTTATTAATTTGTCTGGAATTTGCTGTAATGCTATTAATCCTGATAGGCTTGTTGGATACTTAATGCAAATATTTTAAGTGCTTCTGTGGGATTTTTTTTTCCCCTGGAATGGTGTGTTTAGGTGCACAGCCCACGTGCAAGCTCCTGTTTTGATACAGCAATCCCTGAATTCCCCGTTTCATGGGGACATCACCTGGCCACCCATCCCTGGGCTCGTCCAGTGTCCTTGCCCACCCTGTGCAGGCTACAAATTCCTCCTCTTTACAGCTCCAAACGTCTTTCATCTCCTCTTTGCTCAAGCCACCAAATTACCCATGTCCCAGGCTGGCTGCCCCACGCTGGTTCTGCCTCACCCAGCGCTCCCAGGGGCTATTCCTTACATTTCTCCCTCGCTTTGATTCCTCGCTTTATCGTCGTCGCTGGCTGGCAAGCTGAGCCTCAGCCATGTGTTTCTGTTTAGGTGGCCTGACAGATTGAGGTTTGCAGCCTTCTTGGTGGGAAACGCGACTCCAAAACCCTGGAAACGTGTGAAGGTTGCAATCCGATTCCGGCTGCTTTTCCCTGCTCCCCTCCTCCCCGGCCCTGCAGGGAAAGCGCAGCTGATGCCAAGGGGAAAGTGGAGGGGGGAGCAAAAACTCCAAACCTCCCAGGGAAGCTGGAAATATATGTAGGACTCGATCCAAGGATTGATTAAATAAATCACAGGCTGGGAGTGTGGGAGCGGCAGGTTGCTTCGGAGGGATCGGCTCCCAACTTCTGGCTGCTGGGGGGGGGGGGTGTCTGGGCTGCTCTGTGGCGCCACTGCCCCAAATGCTGGGGGAGGAAAGGCCTCGGTGTTAGCTTAAATCCAGGCAGCGCACGTGTTTCCCATGCAAAACCCTCCAAAGGGGTTTAAGCCTGGTGTGGGCGAGCAGAGCTGCTCGGGGCTTTGCTGCCCATGGGGGGACAGCGTCCCATAGGGAATGCGCTGTGGAGGGGGCCCGCAGCATCCCCTGATGCCAATGGTCCCATCCCCATGGGCAGGTTGATGCCTCCAGGCGAGCAGGCTGGTGCTGGTGGGATCGCTGCAGACAAAGAGCCCTTTGAAGGCTTTGGGGATGGGAGTCAAGGGCTGGCCGTGCCCCTGCGCTGACGGGCGAGGGCTGTGGCGAGCTCGTCTCAATTGACGGCTTTATCCTTTTTTTTTTTTTTTTTTTTTCTGCCTCTGCCCTGTCTGGAGCTCCCTAGCAGAAAGCAAAACCAGACGGCTGCGTTATCTCCGAACTCATTGCTCGGGATCGTGCTGATCGTGGCAGCACCCCTGCGTGCCCCCGTGTGTGGCGTGGGGCTCAGTGGGCACTTCGGCACGTGGCTTGTGCCCTCACATGTGCAGTCTGTGTGCCTGGAGTAGGGCTTTCATCATCCCCGGGGGGATGCAGGCGAGCAGGTCGCCTCTCGTGACCTTCTCACCGAGCCAAATCTCGGGGCTTGGCTCCCAATGTGGCTGAGTGGTGCAACAGCTTCCTTCCCAGCTGAAAAAGCCTTTCTGAGAATGAGGGGGAGAGAGGCACTTTCCACTCATCCCTTCCTGGGGCGTTTGGGAATAGGTGGGTCTGGAAATACCCCACAGCGTGAGCGCAACCACAGCACCCGTCTCGACTCCAGCTGGGTGATGCTGAGTGAGTGGGGGTGAGACCCATTCACACTGTGGGTTTGTGGACCCCACAAATGCTATTTGGGGTATTTGGGAGAAAGAGGGGTTGCAAAATGGGATTTCTGATGCTTATAGGGTCAAACGTGCCACCGCCCTGCCTGGGATAAGCAGTGTGAGGTTCCTCTTGACATCATTTTACAAGGAAAGCGTCCAGGGACAGCCCTGCCCTTCTGCTGAATGATTCCTGATGGGAGCTGAGTGTTTGCCAGCAAGAGGGTGGCCAGTTGAGTGCTTTTGCCCCGGTGTGTGGCTCACAGAGCCCAGCTTGTTCCTGGCAGCCACTGCTTGGTTTTTACGGCCAATTTGGAAAGAGCTTTGAGAGCTCAGCACCATGCGCTGTGCCCTGGGCGGCACTGAGCTGCTCCAGGGAGGTGCTCGGGGTTGAAAAAAAAACGGGGAGATTTTGGCAGAGGGAGGCGGGATGCTGGCTTCTGGAGCAGAGGAAGGAGCAGGGTCCTGCCTTGTCCCTGCTGAAGCTGGGCATTTCACCGGGTGGCTGGGTCTGCTCCAGCCAGATGTTTCATGACTCCGTTCCACTCAGTTCCCAGCGTCTGCTCCCGCTATCAGCCTGGCCTCCGAGGCTTGCTCTCTGCTGGCGGCAGATTCCCCTCCTGCATTAGTAGAGGGGGCCAAGAATAATACATATCCACCACGACGTGCCCAGATCTCCTCCGAAGCCCCCAAGTCTCATGGTTGTGGGAGGATGGGGGCCTTGACATACGCAGGAAGGAAAAAAGGAGGGAGAAGCAAACAGCGGGGCTGGGAAAGGCATGGAGGGAGGCAGGGCTGCTGGAAGGATGCAGCAAGGGGGTAGGGAATGGTCAGGAGTATTTATAGGATTCCCATCCCTACACAGCCAGCATCTCACCCTTGTGGGCAGCCTGCCCCTAGCCAGGGACCGCAGGCACGAGGGGTTAAATGTGCAGGGTCCGTGGCTTTTTGTCTCTAAGTGAGAGTCAGTTGTCAGAGCAGGAGCTGCAGTGCCAGGCTGGGAGAAATGGACTTGCAAAAATAAATAGTGCGGGTCACATGAGTTACTGGCTCTTGCTGGAGGAACGGAGTGTTTACATGAGTGCCTGGAGGCTTGGCTCTGCTTTGTGCTTGCGGGAAGGGTCCTGGAGGAGAGGCTGATCTCCAATTAATTGAGGTTCAGCTGTTGTTTGGGAGGTCTGGCTCTTCCCTGTGATGTTGCCTTCTGCTGAGGGCTTTGCCCTAGGAATTGGGTGTCTCGGGGTGTGCTCTCCCTCCTGAGACCCCACTTAACTGCTGGTGAATGTGTCCAGCACGGCCATGCCTGGAGGCTGCCTGGGTCCCCCCCAAACCTCACCTGGAGGTCCCACACCAGGGGAATCCCTGCCTGGTGCTGGGGTGGTGACCCTCAGCATCGGTGGCTGGAAGCGCTGCCAGCACCTTCCCTTAACAGAATTATTTGGGCATCCCCCAAGCATGCTGGGAGAAGGGCAGCACTTGTTCCTGCTGCCTGATCTTCCTTTTGAAGCCCTAATCCCCCCTCATGGACATCACAGCCACCAGCCTGCAGCTAATCGCGATGCCATGCGGGCAGCTGGAGCCCAGCTCGAGCACCAAAGCCTGCCCAGCTGTCACGAGGGCAGGGGGAGCAGCAAGCACGCTATGGGGACAGAATTGATTCCCCTTAATGCCTCTTCGGGGAGAGCAGCGTCTCCTCAACCTCTCCCTGCCCATGGCAAGCTCTGGCTCCGGGCTACTTTTTTAGGGGGCAGCATCAGCCACAGAAAGGCTCCCAGGTGCTGCTTCCTTGCAGGAGAAGCTGTGAAAACTTTTAATCCCTTTTCCATGTGGTGTCGGTGAGAAAATTCCTCTAGTGAAAAAAAGTCAAGGGAGGTAAAGCCCAGATTTTGGGGTTTGCATCTTCATGCCCTAACCTTCTCCATCCCTAAATCCAACATAAGGACTAGCTTTATAGCACGAAAGGAGGCCCCAGGATTTCCTGGCACCAGGCACGTTTGTTGGCCCGGAGCTCGGCAATGAGCCCGTCCGATGGTGCTGGTGATGCTCCTCAAGCTGCTGCCCCCCTGCAGGTCGCCCTTTATCCCATCAGCCGAGCCAGCGGAGCTCCGCTCCGTGCCTTGCTCTGCAAAGACAACCAGGAGGTGTTAAGTGCTTATAAACGGAGCATAAACACAGCCCTGCTGGCGTGCAGCACGAACCTGGTTAATACTTTCTAAAGTGCTTCAAGAAAGCTACTTCTGCTAAGCACAAGGTTTTGAGATCCAGGAACCAGGAAGTCTTTAACAGCCTTAACTTCTTGCCTGTTCCCCCCGTTAGGATAAAGCTAACGCAGCCCAGCTGCATCTGCGGAGGGTTTGGTTCCCCGTCCCAGCGCAGGGGCTGCTCTCAGATGCTGTGATATAAACGAGCATGGTAATGATGGAAAGCAAATCCCAGGGGGCAAGGAGGACAGCATGGCAAGGAGACAGCAAGGGGAGGATGCGAATTTATTTCTTGCATCTTCTGGGGATGTTCAGGTGGTCAGAGGCAGCAAAGAGCCCAGAAGGGCCTCTCATTTTTTTTGGAGCTGCCACTGCCACGCATGATTCCATCCCTGGGCAGTGGCTGAGGGAGAGGACGGATGGGGTGTATCAGCTCATGTTTGCTCTCCAGGAACCAATGTAGCTGCTGGTGCCAAAAGCTGTGTTGGAATCATCTCCAGCAGCTCCGATTTGGGTGCTTTGCTGCTTCCTGTAAAGGCACAAAGGTGTTTCCATGTCTTTTTATCAGTTTTGAGGACTTAAGCTCTTTTCTGGAAATACTGGGGCATCCTTAAAGATCCCTGCAAGTCCTGCTTTGGATAATACACTCATTTTTTAACAGGTTTTTCCTTCTGCTCTGGCGGTACGGATAAAGCTTTCTCCTTCCCCTGCTCTTAGGTGACTGGTGTGATAATTGGGTCTAAATTGATTCAAACCATTTCCTGTAAGTCCCTAGGGAATAAATTTCCCAGATCAATGGATGCCACTAGCAGTCTCTGGAAGCTCTGCTGCCCTAAGCAGGGCTCGGAGGCAGTGTTTTATTGAATCTGCCATGCCTCCTGCTTGTCCCCATTATTCCCCATTTGAGCAAGGACCCCAATTTTGGGGGGCATGGATCTCTGTGATCTAGCGAGCAAGACAAGGCTGGAGTTTGGGTCACTGCTGGATGCGGGTGCTGCCATAACCTCTCCATCCCCAGCACGTGGTGAAAAAAAGCTCCCATTTGGGGGTGGAGGTGCTGGGGCCAGATGCAGGATGTTTGGCGGTCTAGGGCAAAGCTCTTCTCTCCCATGGAGAGTTTCTGCTTTCTTCTGTGCTCCCCCCCACCTGTGGCACAGCTTTCCCTGCTCTGGATGGACCTTTTGGTCTGGCAGCCAGGATTCATTCAGGTCATTTTGGTTGTGGAAATAAATGGTCCTCTTTTCCCAAAAATGCTTCAAATGAAGCAAGAGGCTTCTGCCTGCCCTTGCTCACATTCTAGGTGGTGTTTTTTTTTTCCTCCTGCTTTTGCTGCAGGCATTGTCCCTTTGTTGGGGCCTGCTGAGTTTTCCCAGGGATGCTTCTTGCCCTCTGAGGTCCCAGCTGGAATCTCTTGGAAAGCAGAGATGCTTCTGGGTGCAGAAAAGCTCCTGGATTTGGCACAGACTGCAAGCCATCAGCCCCTGTCCAGCTCGATCCAAGGCTGCTCTCTGCCGAGCTCAGACCTGTGGCTGAGATTTATCAGCACTTGGACGCAGCTCTCTCCTGCTGTGTGTCTTCCAGGGGCTGCTTGCAAATGATTTCTTGCCTTCGCCTTCTCACCTGCTCTGCGGATGGTGTTTACTAAGTGTGTTTTAATGTGTTCACCTTTCACCTCCTGACTAGCCGGGTATTGATCCAATATAGATCCCAGGGGAAAGCTGCAGAGGGGATGGGGGCTGCAGCCACCCTGGGGCTGGGGAGGGGGGACGGTGGCAGCTGGGATGAGCATGTAGCAGGGCTCAGCAAGGTGAGGAAGATCAGTTCCTCGTCTCACAGCCCTGTTTGCTCACGGGATGCTCCGCTGGATGGCAGCGGGCACAACCACTCGGGAAAATACACTCGTGGAGCTGGTTTCTCCAAGGTTTTCCTGGAAGTCCAATGTGTTTCTGTGCCCAAAAGATCTGCTGGAGATGTTTCCCTTATTCCTCAGGCAGCTTTCTTAGGCAATATTCGGGCAGAATTTGTGAACTGGTGCAGAAAAGCTGGCTCTCCCAGCCCTTGGGAGCAGGGGCAGCGAGCAGCTCAGCCCAGCCCCGCTCCTATCACTGCCAAGCCAAAAACATCTGTGGCCATAAAACCCAGCCTGGGGAAACGGAATGTGCTAATCTCAGACCCCAAATTGGGAGCGATGGGAGGCAAGAGAGGGAAAAGAGGTAAAATCTGAGATGTCCCAGCTGTTGCCTGCTCTTTCTAACGTCACAGGGAGCAGGCGTTTGTTTGGAGGAGCAGGAGTGATTTGGTGTCTGAGCTCTTTGACATCCACAGGGGCAGGTGGAGGGGAGCAGGACAGGCTCTTCTGAGGGGATTTTTCCTCCGTGTCCCCTCCAGTCCTCTCCTGTGCCTGCCCAGACAACACAGCTGGATTGCAGCCCCCGTGGCCCATCACACAACTGATCAGGGCTGGGGAAACCTTGGGGTTTCTTTTCTGAACCGCCTCAGCGCTTTTGCAGGCTCTCACGGCCTCAGCACCGATCACGGCTCCATGCTGCAGGGAGCCGGCGGGGAATGCAGAGGGCAACGCTCCGCAGCCCGCCTGCTAATCCACCCCAAATAAACAGCGCTCAGCAGTGTCACGGGAGCAAAGCCAGGCTCCTGCAGGGACGGGACCGACAGCCACCCCACAGGGGTCCCAGAGGCTTCATCCCAGGGGGCTGAGCTCGTGGCAGGGTCCCTGTCCCCACAGCATGGGGCACCCCACCTTGGAGCACCATTGAGCCTGGAGCCTTGCACTTGTTTTCAACTTCATTACTCCTTTTTCTCTCTGTGGAGGTTGAAATGTCTTTTTTATTATTATTATTTCCCTTTATTTGTATTTTTTTCTATTAGAGCTTTTAATGCTGTTGAAAACGTGGGGCTGGAGTTGCCCACGGGGGTGCTGAGCTGGTTGGGGCAATGGGGAGAGACAGCTCCACAGTGGAGAGGCAGCAGAGATGGTTGTGGGATGGATAGGGAAGAGAAGAGAAGGGACTTGAGCACACCACAGTCACACGCTGCAGCATCCCAGCCAGGCAGGGGTGGCCGCATCCTGCTCTGGCTCCCAGGAAAGCCGGGCAGCACGAGACCTAAAGCACGAGGTCATTGGTGCAAAGGCAGCACTGGAGGTTGGGCTGGCTCTGAGTTGGTCAAAAATGTTCCTTCCTCCCTATTTTTTTTTCTTTTTCTTCTTGTAAACAGGAAGCTGGGGTTTTATTTCACCCCAAATCTTTGCAGAACGTGTCTGTTTTTATAGCAGCCTTTATTTATTTGTTTCTTCCTTTCGTTGGGAACCGGAGAGGTTGCAGCTGATGGAAAGCAGGGGAAGTGTCGGCGGCTCAAATCCCAAACTCCAAGTACAAGCGGTGACTTTCACTGAAAACCCAAAACCTCCTCCCAAAGGGGAAAGATGGGGAACAGGGACGGAAAAAGGGATAATGTTTCCCTCCGTTCCCACTTGAACCTGCGCTGGACTTTGTTTAAGAGGAGGCGATGATTTACCCAGGATAATCCCTGGGGCCGGAGGGGTGATTTACGGGGCAATAAAACCAAGCGGGATTGTCTTCATCACAGGTTTTGGGTTTAATTTCTCATTGGAAAAGCTCGTATCCGTTATCTTCCTTCCCGTAAAAATCCCAGCTGAGCAGGAGAGCTTCTCACAGCCTCCCAGGCCCTCCCTGGGGGGGTTTGCACCATGCTTGGGGCCACGTCCCCCCCCCAGCCGGACCCCGCTCACCTGCATCCGCTGTGGGATGGAGCCAGGTGTGGCCAGAGCTTAATTGGTTTTAAATGAACGTGGGGGAGCCCGAAAGGTGAAAGGAGGAAAAACTGGGGGAAAATTGGCTTTCTTGGTTTCTTTGGGAAGCACTCACTGCTGCTTGGTGGGGGAGGGGGCAGGTCTGTGGGTTTGCTTTAATTAGGGGTAATAAAGTTGTGTTTTCCTTTCCCCTAAGTCCTAGTGAAGTGTGGTGTAACTGCTTTAATCCACTGCTTGTCCAGGTCAGCCTTCTGCTAGCCGAAACATCCAAAGAGCAGGGAGCAGATGGGAGAGCAGAGCTGGGAGCCCCGGAGATGCAGCAGGTACGGAGCAGGGTGCTGGGTGTTGGGGTCCTGTGCTTCCAGCGAGGAGGGGAGGAAATTTAACTAATAAAATCGTGCCAAATCTTCCAGGAGCTCTGCAAGTGCATCAATGTCTGGGTGTTGTGGTTTAACCCGGCCGGCAGCTAAACACCACACAGCCATTCGCTCACCCTCCCCCCTCCCTCTCTGGGATGGGGGAGAGAAACGGAAAAGTGAAACGAGAGTTGAGATAGAGACAGTTTATTAAGATAGGAAACAATAATAATAATAATAACAATAATAATAATAATAGTGTATATGAAACAAGTGATGCACAATGCAATTGCTCACCACCCGCTGACCGATGCCCAGTCTATCCCGAGCAGCCGGCCCCCCCCAACCCGGCTAGCTACCCCTATATATAGTTTAGCATGACGTCAGATGGTATGGAATACTCCTTTGGCCAGTTTGGGTCAGCCGTCCTGGGTCTGTCCCCTCCCAGCTGTTGCTGTACCCCGAGCCTGCCTGCTGGCAGGACAGAGCGAGGAGCTGAAAAGTCCTTGGCTTGGTACAAGCACTGCTCTGTAACAACCAAAACATCGGCATGTTATCAGCATTCTCCCCATCCTAATCCAAAACACAGCATTCCACCAGCTACTAGGAGGAAACTGTCCTAACTGAAACCAGGACACTGGGACAAGACCCCACTGCTGGATTTTCCTAGGATAAGGCCCCACTGCTGGGTTTTCCTGGGACAAGAACCCACTGCTGGATTTTCCCACGATAAGATCCCATTGCTGGGTTTTTCCGTTTCACCTCCTAAGGCTGTCGGTGGTGCTGTGCCGGGGATGCCCGAGCCCAAAGTGTCGGGGTCTGCAGGATGCTGCTCAGCCTTCAGAGGGAAGGGAACAGCATATTTTGGGAGCACCAGGAAGGCGATGGGGGAGGTTCCCAGGCTCTTTCCACTCCAGATAAAAACCAGGAACTGTAAAAAGTGAAGATTCTGCTCGGCTACAGCAGAGGGGGAAGCACGTGGGGTGAGGTGGTGTTTGATCAGTGCTGAAAGCCCGTCAGAGGTGTGGGGAAGAGGAGGACAAACAGCTGCTTTGCTGCCAACCTGCAGGATGCTGCCTCTCTGCCCGGTTTGGGGCTAAATCCTTCCCATTTGTAGGACAAAAGAGCCGGCTGTGGGTCCAAGGGGTCCTGGTGCAAGTGTGGGGCTGATCCTGCTGCATGGCAGGGGCAGAGGATGCTGCTGGCAGCTCGGATCCCAAGCTCCTTCAGTTCAGTGGGTGGGTGGGGGCTGAGAGCTGAAGTGACGGCCTGAAATCCAAACACCCGTGGGTCCTGAGGCAGCCGGCGTGAATCCCTCTTCCAAACCCCTTCATCTTACAGCTCAGGCAGTGCCGACCCTTTTCCAGTCCTAGCATCCCCCCTTTTTTCTCCTGTGTCAACAAGAGCCAGGAGCAAGTTGAGCCCCCAGTGCTGTCACATCCTTGAGCAGTGTTCCCCTGCAGGCCAAGCAGACTGACGTGTTTTAATTAACACGATCCTGGAATTGCCTCTCAGTGCTGAATTCAAGAGGCAGGGTTGGGAGCAAGCTGCTGCATCCCTGCTGTGTCCGGAGGCAAGTGCTGAGCTCTGGCTCGCTGTCCGCAACTTCCCCAGGGCTCTTTGCAGTGGCCATCATGGCCCGAAGGGTGGTCAGAGATCTGGCAGAGGGGGTTTGTGTTGCTTGAATTGTTTCCCATCTGATTAAGGAAAGAGAAGCGTGACAGCGGGCGTTAGGAAATCAGCATTTCTGGCCTGATCTTGAGAAGATTCGCATCCGGAGGCAGGAAGCAGCGTGCCCTTGCAGTGCTCGTGCGCTGCTGCTGCTGCATTCCCCGGTCAGTTGCAAGGGGGGAGGAGAGCCAAGGGGCTGGGGAGAGATTTCTCAATCCCAGATAAAGCTTTGAGGTCATTTTTCAGGTCCCTGCTGGTGTGCCCTGCTGCAAGAGAAACACAAAACCACCCGAAATGTGTTTACTTTAAACTGTTACCAGCACGAATCCCAGGCCGGATTTCTGCAGGTGTGGTGCTGAGCCTGGAAGCCTCAATTAGACCTGAGTTCTTCCCTCTCCCATCTATTTTATTCATTGCAAAATCCTTGTACGCTTATTTTTGAGAATTTTTTGGGACCTGAGGCACCTGCCGGATGAAATATTTCCTATAAGACGCTTCCTTCCCTTTGCTTTTCTCCCCATGGCTCCCAGAGCCGGGCCGTGCCGGCCAGCTGCTGGTCCTGGGGAAAATGCTTGCTACGACCAAACGTTGCACAGCTGTTTCTCACTACAGAATTCTTCGGAGGTGGATTATTTGTCATTCCCCAGCTTAATAATAATAATCCGTTAATGCATTTTTGTCATCCGCTGGGGGAACAAAACGCTCCCACGTGTTTTTATGGCTGCGGTGTTTTCCATGCACGCATGCGGAGCCAGAGCTCGCCCTGTGTGCCCTGGCCCAGCTAAAAGCACCGAGCAGCTTCCGCCGTGCCAAGAATTAAGTCTTACAACATGACAGGGTGGGTCAGAAGTGTCTTAAAACTGCCGAGTAACAAGCGTGTAAAAAGAGATGTAAAAGGCGGAGGGAGAAGTGAACGTTTCCGATGTGCTGGTGGCCGTGGGGACCCCACTGGCTTTGCGCTCCCTGGGAATCTTGTGAAAATATTTGCTTTGCACTCAGCGCTGGATCCGACGCCGGCCGGGGGGGCTGCGGTTGGCTCCGTGCACGCTCAGCACTTCGCAGCTGGCAGGCTGATGGAGGCAGATGGCCTCATCCTGCTCCAGATGTGCTGCACGAAGCTGTGCCTCTCGTCCTCCCCCCCCTCTGGTGCTGTTCCCCTCCCTGCTCCTTTCCCTTCCTTGGGTGGCAGCTCTCTGTGCCTTCCCGCAAGCAGAAATGGGGTCTTTTGCTTATTTTTTGTTGTTTCCTGCCTTTTCTGCAGGTTCTCAGAGCCAGGTAGGGGCTGAGGACAAAGGTTTCACTCCAGACCCTGCCATAGGATGCTCCTTTGCTCCAGCTGCTGTCAGCCCATGGGCTGAAAGAACCGCAGCGTGGGGTGGTTATGGCCTGGCCAAAACCTTCCCCAACAGCCCGGGATGGAGCAGGCTGCGAGCCCAGCAGTGGCTGCAACGCGGGGAGCCCTGGCAGAGTTGCTGGTGGGAGTGGAGAAGGCTGAGCCAGGGCAGTTTGCAGCTCACAGCATGCCCTGGGATGGGCTGGGACCTCATCTGGGTTGCTCACACGGACCCAGCACCCTGGGGAGCGGAGGAGCGGTGGGTGCTCAGCTCTGTCCTGCTCTGTGCATGCAGCCAGCACCATCCCCACGTGCTCTCCACGTGGCCAGAGCCAAACCCTGAGTCATGGCCACCCACGCTCCCTCCTGCCTGGGGACCCGCTTCAATCAGCACCAGATCAGCCTCGCGACCAGCACTTTGCAGCCAAAATGCTGACGTTCCCGGGGCTGCGGCCAGGAAGGTTTGCGAGCCCTACCTCAAGTTCCTTGCTTGGGCAGAGGTTTTTGTGCTTGGCCTTATGCAAACCTCTTTGTGCCTCGTTTTGCCCCCCTCTCCAGCTGGCAGCACCAGTAGGTTCCAGCCTGGTCATGGCGAGGACGCTAGTGTTAAATTTTGGAGGTGCAGCTGGGATTAAGGAAGGGCATGGGGTTGTGGAAATCCCCCTTGGTGGTCATGGATGAAGCTCTCTCTGCGTTGCACAGCTTGAAAGTAAGGCTCGGATCCACCAAAATGCAACCTGCTGGGAGCTGGATGCGGAGCAAGCATCAGTGCCAAAATTCGGGCAACTCGCTGTGCTTCAAGGAAATTAAAAGGCACTCGCTCCGTTTTTTGCTTATCCAAATGCTCGCAGCCTCAGCTGACCTGGTGCACTGAAGGAATCAGCGTTTTCAGCAGGCTTGGGCTTTGATTTGTTTCTTATGGCTTCCTGTCCTGATGCGAAGGAAAAGTTATTTTGGGAAGCTCATGAATGAAAAGCAAGAGGTGACCGAAGCACCAGCAGGGCAGGCGGGGGCAGCCAGATACAATATTTCTCCTACCCAAAGAAGAGATGCTCCGGAGGCTGTTTGCCTTTGATTCCTTCTCCCCAGTGCCATGAAGAGCAATTATCCTTCCCATAAAAGCCTCCTTCTTTCAGGGGACTTGTAGTGACTTCAAAGAAGGGGCAGGTCTCTCTCGGGAACAAAGTCGTCGTTTCAGTGGGTTCTGGGGCTCTGAAGAAGAGCTCTGCACCGTGCTGCCTGGACCTCTGCTCCTGACCCATCCCAGTGAGTTTTTTCAGGGTGAGCATCCCCCAGGGAAGATGCTTTCTCTGCGGTAATCCCAGGCTGCAGGACCCCACCTCAGCCAGGATGGGACCCAGAGAGCTGACGCTCCCCTTGCTTTGAGAAGCCCACGGGGCTTGCTGCATCCCCCAGTCCTCTGCCATCAAAGGGATTGGTGGAAAAAGCAAGAACTCAGCCGCTCCTCCAGCTCCCATGTCCCAGACAAAAAATGCTTCCTCTTCCGAGGAAAATGCAGTGTTCCTGGAGCTGAGCTTGGCCCGGGCTTCGTATGTCGGAGTGAGCAGTGCTTGGTTGGAGCAAGGCTTTTTTCTTCCCCAGCCCCTATGCCGAGCCTCCGACTGTGTTAAGAAACCTTTCCCAAAAGCCAAGAAGCTCTGCAGTGACCAGTGGATGCTTCTCATCCTGCTCTGGCAGAGCCCCGGTCCTCATTCCCGGGCCAGGCTCCTTGGGCGAGGGCCGAGCAGCATTTTTGGGCTCATTCCTTGCAAACCAGAGCAGCGTCCCAGGAGCTGCGGTGGCTGTGGGCAGCAGGCTGAGCTCAGGGCTGGTGGGGGGACATCTGTGGAGGAAGGACCCTGTATTTACACACGGCAGCAGCTCTTTGGGCAGCAGCTGGATTTCTCGAACTCTCAGCACAGCTCCAGGACCGACAGGATTGGAGCTGCTGCACCCACCGCCAGTAACCCCGTGGGGATGGAGCGTGCCGGAGGCGTCCCCATCTCATCCCTCACCCACAAAAGGACAACGATGAGGCTTAGGGGAGCACAAAGGAGCCATGCAATCCTCTGTGGAAGGGGAGCAGCAGCAGTTTTGCTGGAGCCGGAGCTGCCTGGGGCTGTGCTACCCCACGCAGCAACGGGAGGAGCAGCTTGAGTTGCAAACAGGCAGAAGGCACCAGAAAAACGCTCCGGTTTCGGGTGTCCCGAGCGCTGTCTACCTGATCTTATCTCTCCAGGCAGGAGTTATCTCCGCTCCCCAGGCTGGCAGGGAGAAGATGAAAGCGCCGTGGGCCGGGCTGGGTCCCTGTTTGGGAGCCCCCCCCTCTGCCGCCAGCCCCTTTGTCCCAGGGGTAACTGAGCCGGCAGGGGGGCAGCCGCAAGAGACGGTGCTGGGAGGGTGAGATGGGTGCGATTTGGTAACCCAGGCCCTGCCTTTCATCTGGACAAAGGCGGCCCCGAGGTGTGGAAAGACCCGTGCCCAATTTGGGGTCCCCATTCCCTCTTCTCATTGTCCCCAGGTCGGGTGCAGGATGCCTCCGCTCCTCCAGCTCGCCCCTGCTTTTGTGCTGATGCTCTGCAGCTTTGACCTGCCAAAATTCCCAGTGGCAGGATTCAACCTCTGCTCCTCCCCCACCTCCACGTTTTGGTCTCCATCCTCAGATTTCAGAGCCCAGTACATTTGCCCAATATACATTTTTCTCCCACGTCCCATCTCATTCCCAGTTTCCATTCACTCCGGGTGTGAGAGGGGGATAAGGCAACGAGGGGCCGGGATGCGAATCTTGGCAGAAGCCCCTCGTTAGGGGTTTCTGGCTCCCAGCGATGCTCCGATCTGCTAATTGAGTGCACGCAGCCCCAGCTGAGCACCGGCTTCCAGCTTGTGCATCGCTCAACCCAGACGCACGGATGCGGGGGATGCGCAGCATCCTCAGGTCACGTTTGTGGGGAACGGCCGGGCTGCTGAGCAAAGCCAGCCCTGCATGGCGACACCACAGGCATCAGCCCCATCTCCCTCCTCTTCCTCATCCTTGTGCTGCTTCATTTCCCTGGAAAAAAAAACGAAGGGAAGGGGACAAATAATGACAGAGCTGGTGGCGGAGCCCTGCTGGCCCCAGTGGGATGCTGGTGGGGGGACGGGAAGGGAAAGGGAAAAAGGAGGGGGCGATAGGGTTGGGGAGTGCTTGCTGGAGGGGATTAAAGGCTCAGTCTTGAGTCGAGAGAAGGAAATGAGAATCAAATCAGCTTCTAGCGCCTGCTGGACCTTGGGGGAGGATTTATGGCCGGGGTCAGGGCGGCAGCGCAGCTGGCGATGGGACCCTGCCCGGCCCTGGGGCACCCGGCAACGAGGGAGGGTCCCTGGGGGCGATGGGGGGCCCGGTCCCTCCTTGCTCCTCTCCCACCCTGCTGAGGGCTGGAGGTGGTGCGGGAGGGATGGAGAAGAGGGTGAGCACTCAGCTGTGCTGGGTAGGGCCACCTGCAGCCCGCTGCACCCTAAGAGAGCAGGTACGGTTGTGGGGGGCACAGGAACGTCCTGGGGCAGCACCCCTGGGTGCCTGGGGAGGACTCAGAGCTGAATCCCAGGGGCTGGAGCAACGAGATGGAGCACATCACCTGTTCCCTCTGACATTGACACCTTCCCCTTCCTCCCAGGCAGCTGTGTTTGCAAGAGCAGTGCCACGTCCCCCTCCTTCCCCGCTCCCTCCCACCCCAAATCCCACCTTTCCTGACCCCCATCCATCACTTTTCTCTGCCCCCATCCTCTTCACCCCCCCCTCTGCCCCTTCCCTTTTCCTTTTTCCTGCCCGTAATCGTTCACCCGGAGGGATGCTGAGCTTGAGGAGCTCCATCACCCGGCAGCAGGGCAGGAGACCCCGGGCATCGCCATGCCCCCCCTTGCCAGCACCCTGGGGTGCCCTGTGGCTGTGCCCCCCGCACGGCAGTGGGGTGGCAATGGGGCGCCTGGCAGGAGCCGCCCGTAAAATGAAGAAAGTTAATCATGGAGATAATTGAAACCAGCGGCCGCGGCTGGAAAGCGAGCAGCTTTTTTTTTTTTTTTCTGAGCCGAGGGGGGGAGGGAGGGGGGGGGGAAGCTGGGGGTGGGGTTTGGGGTTTTGTGTTTGTGTTTTTTAAGCCACGGAACAAATCCATATGGTTGCGCAGGCAATTCCCAGGAACTCTTCGCCTGGGTTCAATCATGAAACGTTTCAATCCTTACACTTGAAGTGTAAAATTGAGGTTCTTTGGAAGGAAATTGTTTGTTTGGCGGCGCGTTCCTGGGGCTGTGCAGGCAGCCTGGCCTTCGGAGGGGGTGGGATTTGCCCCCCCCTCAGGTGTGCGTGGCTGTGATCCACCCCCGGAGCAGTGCCTGCAGGGGTTGAACAAGTTTCCTACCCTGTCCTGGAAAGCAGGGACCGTGCTGGGTGCCCAGCCCATGTCCCCATGCATGGTGTGGGACCATGGCACCCACCATGGGCTCAGCAGCACCCAAGGGGGCTACTGAGCCCTGAGCCTGGCCGGGAGGATAGGGAAGGGGTGCAGGAGGCTATGAGTTCTAGGGACCCAAAGCTGGGCTCACAGCAGTTCAGACACCCAGACGCAGTGGCCGGGTTCCTTCCTCTCCTCACCAATTCCCCACCGTCTTGTTCCCCTGATAATAATTAAAAATGTGCAATCCTGGCTACCCCATCCTGCCGGGTGTTAGCTGTGAAATGACTGCTCAGCCACCGTAGAGGGGCAGCAAGGCTTGGACCAGGGACGGATGCTACTTCCCACAGGCTGATTCGGAAAACCTCAACGGTGCTGGGCTTGGCTCGGGCCAGCCAGGATATCTGTGTGCTGCTCTGCAACTGTTCTATGCCTCTGGTTTCTGACCTCGGAGCCGTGTGCGCGCTGCCTTGGGTGTTTTCCAGGGCTGTGCCGGAGCATCTCTGCAGAAAGCCCTGATTATTCCAGGCTGAAAAGCAGGTCTGGAGCAATTAGAGATGGAACAAACCCCTTCCAGCTACAAAGGGGAACGAAGGAGAATGTGCGTGGGATGGAGTTGAGCTTTAAGACAGATATTTCCCCAGCCCCTGTGCGTGGAGGGTGGCAGGGCTGGGGAAGGGGCCAGTGGGCTCTGCTGGCCCCAGGGGGCCAGGTCTGGCTGCTGTTCGCCAGCTTCCCACGGCTCTCCTGGCACCCGCCCTGGTTGGAAAAGCAGCAAGCTCCACTCCTGAGAGCTTCATCTGGCAGCTCCGTGCAGCACAACGCCAGTGACCCTCAGCTGGGAGCAGGGGCTGAGCCCCCCTCGCCCTGCTCGGGAAAGTCTTGCTTTGCATCTAATGAAAATTTCATCCCCCCCGCTTTTTTTTTTTTTTCTCTTGACTAAAACAAAGAGGAGTTTCCAATCCATGGCAGCTGGAGATAAAAAAAAAAAAAGGATGAAATATTTATTCTAAAATGAGACAGCAATGAACTAACCTGGGAGCTTGTATCTGAGCGGGATTTACGTTCGCTTTGTTTTCGGATGGGGAAAATGAGTCACCGATTGCCGGCCACGGGGAGCTGCTGAGCTGGAGTGAACTGCACAGCGGGCTTTTTTCTTTTTTTGGACCTTTCAAGGGAATTAAAACCCCCGTAGTCACCTTGCGGCACGGTTCTGGGGCTCAGCCAGGATTTGTTCTCAAGTGGGGCCGTTTTCCCAGGACAGGACCTTGGAGCAGCCCCGTCCTGGCTGAGCCGAGGCTGCGGTGGGTGCAGAGCCGGTCTCCGTTTTGCCTGGGAATGAAAATCCCCCTCATCTGTCCCGTGCTGCCTTTGAAACAGGAGAAAGTCAACTCTTCCAGGCTCTTTGGAGGCTTTTTCCTGCTCTCAGTGATTTTCTCTTCAGCTGTGCTTGGAAGGAAACCAATGCAGCCACTTTCTCCCGGTCTCTGTAAATCATTCCATCCCCCCTTTCCCCCCCTTTCATGCTAAAATAAAGGAAATAATTAAAAGACCAGGAAAACGAACTGCTGGCAAGTTTCCTACGAAACTGCTCGGCGCTGCAAGGAGCTTGGAGCCTCGCACGGGCACAGGGCAGCCTCTCCTCGCCAGAGGGATCGGCCCCATCCTGCACTCGCTGCTCCCTTCCTGCGTGATGCTGGCAGCTTGCTGTCTCCTTGCCAGAATAACAACAAAAAGAAGCTCTGCTTAATGCCCAGGTGGCTTCTTTGCAGCTTCACAACGAGCCAGCCCTTGCAAACTGTCACAGAAGCGTGCACTGTCAGTGCAGGAACCCGCCAGCAGCGATTTCCATTTCAGAACCGTGCTTTGAGGGAAACCAGAGCACTTTTTTCTCCCCGTTTATCCTCAGGCTCAGCCTGCCTGCAGGGTCACTACGAGGTTTTTATTTTGTGTCCTTGCTGTCATGTTCCTGGGCTAGGCCCGGGGTTTCTCAGTGTGTTTTGGACAATCTCGTGCCCCTTATACTCTGGGTTTTCCCGAGATGATTCAATAGGAGCTGTATATGCATGGGGGAGGCTGCTGCCTCGCTCTGGCTGCTGTATTAACTCTCACATCACCTCCCTTGCTAACTCCCCCAAAACACATTCATCTGGGGCTGTTTAACCTCTCCCTGCTTGCTCCTGCGAGGCCACATCCATTAAAATCTGGCCCCATCAGCACCTCCCTGGGCTTTGCCCCCAGCTGCAGCACAGCAGAAGCACCTGGGGGAAATTTAGGGCCGAGGAAGGGCAGGAACCCCCCCCCCCGCCTTCCCTCTGCATCATGGTGTGGCAGGGAGGTTTTTCACCGTGCTAAAGGGACGGCTGGGATGTGCTGGGTGCTTCGGTGGCCTGGAGGTGGCTTCTGTCCCTGCTCGTGGTGGCAATGTGTCCTTCCCTCCCAGGTGGGTGAGAAGTGCTGCCTGTTAGCTGCGGTATTTTAGGGGTGGCTTTGACCCCAGGAGCTCTTTCATCACTCAGCTGTCCTTGTCCCTTGATAACCTGTCCCAGGACACTTGTGCTCTGTTTTCCTATGTCCCCTACCCCATATGGGGCTGTGGGGGTGCCCTGAGATGCCTTTATCCCACCTCTGCCCTCCCTGTGAGGAACCAGGACATCTTGCTTCTGCCCTGGTCCCCTTGCTTTTGGGGCTGGGTTTATCCTGCCCTGAGCACAGCCCAGCTTTCTGCTGGAGCTTCTGGGTGCTGCGATAGCATTGAGGCTCACTTGGAGGCACGGGCCCCACATATTTCCCTGAGCCCGGTCAATAGAGATGTGCTGATGGGCCAAGAGAGCTGCCTGCTTCCCATTAGGTGGGAATGCGGCTGGTGCACGTGGCGGGCAGATTTTGCCTTGCAGAGGATGAGGAGGGGAGGTGAGGCTGCCTTACCGCAGGGACTGCGGGGCCGTCTGCAGCTTGGGGTGGCCTGGAGGGGATCTGAGCACCCCCAAATCCCCACCTCCCTGCAGATGGGTGAAAGCAGCAGGGGGAACCTACAAAAAGCTTCTCTGGGCTCCTATAGGGAGGGAGGGGGATCCTGGGGAAGGAGTAAAGGTGAGGTTAGGGTTAGCTCTTCCACTTGCAGAGTCCTGCTGCTCCTCTGGCAGCTCCGCTCTGTTCTTATTCTATAAGGGAAGGTTGCAGCTCACACGCAGGATGGAAGCATCTCCACACGTGGGGTTGTTGTGCTTTTTAGTGATTTTTTTTTTGTGATTTGGTGATTATTTTTTTTTTTTTTTCCATTTTTTCCCCCCCCTTTTTTTCCTCTGTGACTGGTTTGGGAATGGAGGGACGTGACTTGGTCTCGGATAAGCACCCTGCATCGGGGGTAGCGAGTGTCTCAGCAAAGCAGTGGCACCCTGCAGGAGCTAACGGTGGCTGGAGAGGGTATTTGGGTCTGTCCTTGTCCCTGTATCCCAGTGCTGGTGGCTGTCTGTCTGCCCTCACCTCCTTGCCCACGAGCCGCCAGCCCATGGATCCCCTCCAGAGCTCGGCGCAGCAGATGCAAGATTAAGCCTAGGGTCGACCTCTCCCTCCCCAGGCACCCATAAACAAGGGGAAGGAAGTTTTCCAGGGCCTTTTCCCCAGCCCTGCTCACCAGCCGATGCAAATATCAGGCTCCTTTTCAGGTCTTATTGCTCTCTATTTTTTCTTCCCCTCCTGCACTAACCATAAATCAGGTTGCTCTCCCCAAGGACCGTCTAACGCAGCTGATCCCACACATGAAGACCACCTTGCAAAGCTCTTTCTTTCCCTCTCCCCTCACTCCAGCTTCATCAAGGGATGCAGGGAGGGTAGGGGGGATGTGTGGGTGTTCCCCCCGGTCCCTCCTTTGGGTCCAGTTCTTCCCCAGGTGCTGCAGGCAGAAACCTCCCAGCTCCCGCTTTCAGCCCCGCTCCGCTCCTCTTCTCCGCTCCAGCCTTTTTCCCAGGGGAGGACAGGGGATTAAGAGGAATCAGATTAAACCTAATGGATTGATTGCAATTATTTTCCCCTGTTTATTTGCAGTACCATGTGGGAGCCTGAAAAGAAGGAGAAAAAAAAAAAAAAAGGAAAAAAGGAAAGGGAACGCTCCTTATGCGCGTGTAGCCCTGCTCCTCATTACGTTTCCTGCTAGAGAGCTACCCAGGCCAGCCAAAAAATAAAACCAGCTCCATTTGAGCATCCTATTTCAAGCCCTTATAAACTGTGATGTGTAAATACTTGTGTGTTCAAACCCACATGCAATTCTGCGTGAAGCTCTTGGAGCAGCAGCCCCATCCTCTCCCCACGTGCCCATCATTGGGAAGGCGCCAGCTGCTGCCACCGGCAGCTCTTTGTTGCAGGAGCCAACCTTTTTTATTTTTTTTTAACCTGTCATGGGCTGGCACAGTGCTGGAGCTCCTCCAAAGCCTGGTCCTTCCACCCCTGTGTTTTTGTTGTTGTTGTTGTTGTTTTTGTTTTTTTTCCCCAAAAAAATTTTGGCTGCCTAAGAGCCGGGTGAGTATTGAGCATCAGAAACGTGCCTCACATCCTTTTGCCTCCCCAGGAGCGGAGCCCTCCTGCCCCTTCCTGAACTCATTGCAAAAATTTGCCCCAGTGTAAATAAATCTGCCTGCTTTGGTATTTTTGTAGGGTTTCAGGAGCCTGAGACTGCATCTGGGGTGTTGGTGGCTGCATCACCAACAGCTCACGGTGCAGGATCAGGCTCCTGGTGCCTAAGGCAGCACAAGAAGCCAGGGGAAACACCACCCTTGAAGGCCTTCGAGGTTCCTTCTTATTGTGGAAGCACAAATCTTGTTTCTTGGAGGGGGAGAAAAATACAGGAGGCATGCCGACGCTGTGATGCTCTTTATTGGCATCCGACCGATACACAAGGATAGCTACCCACCGAGCCGGCCCCGCGCCCTGCCGGCCCCCGTGCAGGATCCCTCCCACCTCATGCTGCTCTCACCCCTCCCGGCACACCCACAAAATCCTTCTACGACGGCAAATCGTTCACCGCAAACCTCTAATAAATCGGCATTGGTATCACAGGGGGAGCAGGGGAACAAGTGGAGAAAACACACGGTCTTTGTACAACAGAAACATTAGAAAAGGACACAAAACGTACCGACGAGCATTAACTTTGGCTTGTTTTCCCTCCTTTTTTTTTTTTTTTTTTTTTTTTTTT